>JABWTJ010000118.1:1282325-1546115 GCA_016801875.1 Solanum sitiens | reverse complement strand
TCTGTGACGGACCTGCAGGACGGACCGTCACAGACATGACGGACCGTTGTGAGGTTCCGTTTCAAAACACTTCAACTCTTGAGAATTGGGTACTGAGAGCAATTCTCTGTCCGTCGTGACGGAAGTGCAGGACGGACCGTCGTAGGCACGACGGACCGTCACAGGTTGCGTAATCCCAGTCTGGGTCAAATTTCTGGGTAAGTTTTAAAGGGGCGTTTTGGACTATTCTTGCTATAATTATAAATTTCGTGGGTCAATGTTAAAAACTCAATTTCTTGGGGGTGTGAAGGAGATAACCTTGAGTTACTTATTGGGTTATTTCCTCATCTTTTATACCTAATTATATGCTAAATTAGGGAAAAGAGAGAGAGTTGGAAGAAGAAAAAATAGAGAGAAGAAGGAGAGAAAGAAACGATCTATAGAGAGAGACAACAAAGAGGAAACAAAAAGCTTTGAGAGATTGCTTGCTTGATCAAGAATCCTTGGTGAAGGTAGGTTATGGTTTTGATACTATTCGTAGTAAACTCTTAATAGTGAATGATATGTATTGGTAGTATTGTAAACCCTTCTATATGCTTAATTGTATGCTTGCATGAATGTGATTAGGTGATTGTGATAAAATAAGCATAATGAAGCTTTTGAATCCAAAATCTTGAAGAACCCAAATTCACCTTGTTATTGATGATGCCTTGGTATAAAAGAAGGCTTGATGAATTGATAGAATGATGTTAGTGGATCGGAGTGTCACGTTCCGACACATAGTATTAGGGGATCGGGTGTCACGAACCGACACGTAGAATTAGGGGATCGGAGTGTCACGTTCCGACACATAGTATTAGGGGATCGGGTGTCACGAACCGACACGTAGAATTAGTGGGTGGGTGTCACGAACCGACACGTAGAATTAGGGGATCGGAGTGTCACGTTCCGACACATAGAATTAGGGGATCGGAGTGTCACGTTCCGACACATAGTATTAGGGATCGGGTGTCACGAACCGACACGTAGAATTAGGGGATCGGAGTGTCACGTTCCGACACATAGTATTAGGGGATCGGGTGTCACGAACCGACACGTAGAATTAGGGGATCGGAGTGTCACGTACTGACACATAGTAGTAGGGGATCGGAGTGTCACGTACCGACACAAGAGGAAGAAAGATAATGAATCTTGAGAGATGTTAATACACTCAATGTAATGAACCTAATTTCCCAAATGAGTGTGGTATTGAGGCTTGAGTCCTCATGGATGAACTTGGTAGTACTTATTGATGGTTATAGTACTTGTTGCTACATGTTGAGTATTGTAGTTGATTTATGATATGAACTGATATATACTGTTTTCTATTTTGAGTTGGCCGATGATACCTACTCAGTACTTGTACTTTGTACTGACCCCCTACTTGTTGTTTCTTTCTTTGTTATTTGGGAAATACAGCAAACGTACCATCGTCTTCAACTCAGCAGCAACCAGTCTTCACTACACCGGTTTCAGGGTGAGCTAATGCTTCTAGCTTGGACTGGATCTTCTCTGCAAGTCTTGATGCCTTGAACTTCCGGCATGGACTAGCCTTTTATTTATTTTAGCTTCTTAGATACTTTTATATTAGTAACTTGAGGATAGATGTTCTTGTGATGATGACTTCCAGATTTTGGGGATAATGGGTTATAAATTTTAGAAGTTATTTAATTGTTTTCGTTAATGAGTTTTAAGTCTTCCGCTTTGTATTTTGTTCAATATGTTGGGGTTTTAGATTGGTTGGTTCGCTCACATAGTAGGATAAGTGTGGGTGCCACTCGTGGCTCGATTTTGGGTCGTGACAACTTAGCTAGATGGATGACTAGTCATCCCTTTCTTTACTTGATGAATGTGAATTTAATTCTTACATTATCATCATGGTGTGAGTGAGACTTGTCCCACAGTTTCTAACACCCTCTTATGTGAGTATCTTTGACATAATTGTTTAAGTGTAAGTGAGACTTATCTCACTTCCTTTAAAACTCTATATTAGGTCGATTTCATAACTCTTAAGCTTTTAGTTATTTATTTACTCACCTCATCTTCTTCAATGATAATTAATAGTCTTGTACCATCATTTATGAAAGTTATAAGTACTTATTCAATGTGCTACTATTTTCACAAGTTCATGTAGATAGGATATGTTGGGACTTGTACCAATTATTGGCATAACATGGGTTATGAGTTCATTGAGTTAAGATTGGTATGACTTTACATATTTTGGAAATAATATTGCTGGCCAATTTATTGGCATAAATCAAACTATGATATTATCACTAGCCAATTTAATTAACTTCATGTATATAGTATAGTAATCTTATCATGTTAAACAAGCCAACTATTAACCTTTGAATAGACTATAAGAACAATTCAATGAATGACTCATAATAATTTCATCTTCTCGAACACAAATAGGCATTATAACGTTTCTTATCTCATGTAAATAATACTCTACTCATACGGATCTAACCTATAGGTCTCATTCGACATTATCAATCATAGAAACCTACACATAATGATCAATTAGCACCACATACCAAAAACATGCTCGAGATTTGCATTATACATACTACTAGAATCGGAAATAGGGAGAACTAGGGAGATGAACATTCGATAGTTTCATTGGGAACAACCCTAGTTTCGGTTTTCTTGAAGTCGATACGATTGAAAAGCCTCATGGGGAAAGGAATCTAAGAGAGAAAACCCATACCTTACTATAGAATTTAATCTACGATGATCACCCTGTTCTTTGCACGAAAACCTAGAAGAACTGCCTTGAAATCGCCTAAGGATTTTCTTACGTTTGCTCACTGTTTTTCAGTCGTAGGTTTCTAATGGTTAAACGTGAGTCTAAGTCTTAGGAACTGAAAAATTACTAATTCTACTTAGGATAATTAACTTAATTAAATAAATCAATTAGTTAATTACCAAAACGCCCCTCCTAAATTGACTAAAAATAGGAGAGCATTTGACTTAGGCAAATTCTTAATTTTTTTAAGGGTCTCGGTTTTAACCAATTAAATTAATTAATTAAGTTGCTAATTTAAATAATTAAGTGACCTAGGGTAATTAATAAAATACCCCTAAGTCACTATGACCATAACTAACCCCTTTGGACCATCCTAGGTTAGGTACTAGGATGTTTCTTTAGTTAGCTACTCGGCTAGTGTCACCCGATTAGGTCTTAGGATGTCGGGTACACTAGTTAGTTCTTTTTAGTTAGTCCTAGGTTATTTAGCTAGTTAGTTAAGTTAGTTAGAACCTAGGATTGGTTAGGAAGCTCGGCCCCATGTGGCTTGACCCGACGCGTGCCTGCCCCTAAACGCCCTAACCGAATTGGTTGGGCTTGGTCTTTTGGCCGGTAGCACATGTGTTGTCGTACACTTTCCTAACCGTGCACTCTGTAGTTGCACTTGGAAAGTTCACTTCTTGTCCAAGGATCCTCACTATGTCCTTGGGCACTACTTAATCTACATGATCATTTTAAATGATCATGTGCTATGGTACCTAGGCTTGACACTTGGATGCCTAGTACCTAATGTGAGTAAGCGAAGAATATTAGAACTTTAGCTTAGGGTCTTCATTGCAGGTGCAATTCCTAAACAAGCTTGGTTTAAGTTACTTGGTAATACATAGAAACTGGCTAACACCCTTAAGCCAATATTCTCTAACATGCCCAATATTACTCAATATTGGGCATTGGGATTCCTATGTACCCCAATACATATTCTTAAAATCTAATAGACTCTTCACTAGACAAGTACATTTTCTGGAATGTTACAATTTCTCCATTCGACATGACTGGAGGATTGATCGGGCCTTGGCCACCTAGAGGAAATTGCTCTTGAGGAGGAGCTTGGTAGCCTTGGGGAGGAACTCCTGCATTTGCAATATCCTCTTCAACCCATCTTGCGGCTTCCCTTCTAGTAGTCATAGCCTATATCCATATGAAATTGATTAGAAAACAAAGGACACATAGAGTTAAGACTCTTTAGGCACGACTTAAGAATACCAAAGAAATGAGAATTTCCTAAACACTACATAGCCTCTCATTCATAAGTGTGACACACTTCACAATCATGAACAAGACTCTACGTAGAAGTAGTTTTATGAGACATCATTCCTAACATTATTCAACCTCATGCTCCTATACCAAGTTTGTCACGATCAGAGAGCACCCCCTAGTCATAACCGGCGTCTTCGTCCTCGAAGAGGCTTTAGACAAGCCCTTAGCATACATCATTGCATCATAGATAGAATAAAAAGCAAAAAAATTAAAACTTTTCATTTGAAGTTCAACTTCACTTCACATATATCAAAATTGAATCTATATTTGTCTTACATTACCATCTAAACATAAGAGTATGAGAGTAGGGACTTAGACCTTACATCAACAATAAGTCTTATAATATAAATTACAATATAGTCTTTGAATAAGGAAAATGAACCTAGAATTAAGCATCCCCATCCTCGGACTTGAGGACTCACCAACTTGGCGATATCAATCAAAGTTTCTTCAAGAACGGACTAGAATCACCTCAATGGACTGAAACTACACTTTGTAAAGAAAACAGGAGAAATATGGGTTAGTAAAAAACCATATGTACTCATTATGGAAACATATGCAAGTAAAACATTTGAAATCATGAAAAAGGGACATTTGTTAATAAGCATGCTAAGTTCACTTTAAAAGCCTTTATGCACTACCCAAGAACATATACAAGTCCATATCATTGTTACGACCCGAGAGTACCCCCTAGAAGTTAGAGCATTCTCAAATTGAAACACGGCATACTCGACCTCTCGGAGGTCTTGTACAAGCCCTTTCGTACCATTCATTGTATAAAACATATATGAAAATTAGTGCGAAATTAAAACTTTTCACACGAAATAATAATACTTCAAAATATCTCTTTTATAGAAAAACATAATGAAAGTCTAAGTCTTGAAGTCGCCATCTTAGACATACGAATATATTAGGACACTGCCCATACTTCATCATATAGAAAATAGATTAGTCTATTACAATACTTTCAATAAGGAAATCTAAACATCAAGATGTCCTCGAATCTAGTGAAGACATACAAACTCTTTACTTGAATGAACACTAATCCAAGCTTCCACTTCGAGACTCCTCTCAAATGCCACCTATGCCTTTAGAGATAGACAAAATGTATGGAATTAGTACTAACACTTGTACTAATATGGCATAATGCATAAAATCATGATAAACAGACTTTTGTATGAAACATGCTCTTTTTGAGAAAACCTTTTAAGACAAGTATAATAGTCACTTACAAGTCAACATATATGCATATAAGTCACATTCCACAATATAGCATCAACATCACTTCAACCCATATAAACATATACACCTCCCACAAAAGGTTATCCTAAGACTTACTTAAGTAAGACAAGAAGAGACCGCCTATACACCCTCTTCAAGCCTACCTAAACAATCCTTAAGACTACCTAATATAAGATTGTTCCCTTTTCATTTCATTTACTTCCCACCTAAGATTACTCCAACATTCACCTAACTAGTACAAGAAGAGACCGCCCATACACCCTCTTCAAACATAACTAAGCAACCCTCAAAGCTACCCTAGATAGAGCACATTCTACTCAACATACATTAGATAAAGTCATAATCAGTCATTAAGTCAACTAGAAGACATTTCATTCATTAAGGACTTCACATGATGGCCTTAGAAGGACCTAGGGAACCTACACTCTAGCACCATCAAAGCCTACTCGTGCCATGTCTAGATAACATCCAATTCCAATACCTAAACGTTGTATCACTTATCAAATACTAGAATGTATCCAACATAATGAGAGTAGGCAATAATTGACA
Organism: Solanum sitiens; assembly: GCA_016801875.1. NCBI lineage: Eukaryota > Viridiplantae > Streptophyta > Magnoliopsida > Solanales > Solanaceae > Solanum > Solanum sitiens. Next base: position 1,540,240 of record JABWTJ010000118.1, on the reverse strand, counting down.
TAGATCATACTAGCTAGGCATGGCATCCGGAGTCTACCCTACTCTGATGGAGGGTGTTCTACTTGCCAAGGGTAGAACTAGGACACATCCCATGTAGGCACATGGTTAAGTAATATCAAGGTCTTTTATGCACTATAGTCTCCTTCTCAAGTAGATATAATTGTACTCTAGTCTTCTTCTTAAGTAGAGATACAACCCATAACATATTCACTTGGTGCTAGCCTTTGTTCCCATAGAGTAAGTTCAATAAAAGGGGCATATGAAAAGGTACCATCTCTTAGTCATTACTTAGTCATAATGTACCTACCAATTGTGGATCCACTAGGGCTTCCACTCAATGGTCTATAAGGATAGCTCATTCTTAACCTTCTTTCCATGTAGAAGGTTCCACATATTAGACATGTTTAGAAGGGCACCTGTAACATTTCGAAATCCCAAGTCATGTCGCAAAACTTAACCAGGCTCCTCAGGGTCTAAATTATTGTTCCTAGCCAAATTAGGTGTACATAGAGTGGTTAAGGTATTTTAGAACCAAAATGTTCAAGAACGTCCATGACGTCCGAAAAGTCGGTTCATGAAAGGGCTAGTGTGTTCTAAACAATTTGACTAAGTTTAAGGGTCAGAGTCGAGGGAAAGTTTGTAGAAATAGGTGTAACACATAGTGAGGGATGGTTTCATGATGGAAAAGACAGGGTACGACTCCAGAAGGACCAACCAAGGGCGCTCGAGGAGAACCCTCGTGGCAGGAGGTGCAACACTGTCTGGCAGTGTGCCTCGACGGAAGGCTCAACGGGGCGTCACGGGCACGACGGGGCATCGAGCCCACCGTCGTCCCACCCTTAGTCGCCTCCTCAAGAACCCTCGCCTGCACAGTCTCTGACCAAGATAACGGAAGTGGAGGACGGAGGGAGGGTTGTCCGTCATGCCATCGATGGCCCGTCGATGGGGTTCCGTCGGGGGGGGGGGCTGCCATGTTTCGGTGAACTTAAGCTATAAATCATTTAATTTGTTAAGTTTCTTAAGGGAAATTGGGGATTTAGGGAAGACTAATTATGTTGACTTAGCCCCACTATAAATACCCTCAACCCTCATTAGCCTAAACACAATTCTCAAAATAAACTCTCTTCCTTCTCTCTACTTTCTCTCTCTATTGGAAGACTCCATTAGAGATTAGCTTGGGAGGTGCATTGAGGGCTAATTAAGGACTAATTTACCATCAAAATGTCATCCAATCTTAAGGTATGGGATCTAATTCACCTTTGAGACTTCTGTCCTCAAAGGGCTCCTTCAATGGTTTTCCAAAAGTTGAGTTTCATATGGGTTTCATTCAATTACGAATTTTATGTTTTGAATTGAGTTGTTCATGTTTTCTTTGGGTTGTAATGAGTATATTATCATGTATGGTAACTTGGTTAGGATGAATTGATATGGTTTGGTCTAGATTGTAGATCATGACCCTTAACCCCTAACCTTAGGCATGATCTTGATATGAATTATGTTGGGTTTGATGCAATTGATTCTATTATTGATTAAATATTCCTTAATGATTGTTATTACATTGATCATGAATCTATAGTGATAAATTGAATTCCTTCATGCTAATCCTTGAGTATTGATCTAGGTTAAGAAGATAGACTTAGATATCATGCTTTCAAGTGTTGATTAGTATTGAATTATGATGTACTGAGTCTCCTAAATTAATTATCATGTTGGTTGTTGATTTACATTGGTGAGATGACCCGAATTGTGTTGATCTATGGGTTGATGGTAAAGCCCTTTATAATGAACTATGGAGGAGTGTTGGTAAGTCTTGACTATCCTAATTCTCACTTTAATTATGGTAAATTGTCCTCAAGTTATGATGTTGTATTGAAGTATACCTTGTTTAGAGTGATAGGATGGTATGATGATTTAGTTGAAATGTCTTATGTTTTGGTTGTGAGGTTGCTTAGGGTGTACATTCCATAAGAATGATAACATGTGATTATGTACCCTATGATGTGATATGCAAAAGGTTGACCTCACTTATATGAATTGTGAATGAAAGGACTAATTCTCATACAATTCTTATTGAGCTATGATAACGAATATACAAGGGCTAGGCCCTATGACCTAAGTTAAGTTTCTGATTATAATAAGAGTAAAGGCATTTCAAAAAAGGGACCTAGCTTAGCACCGAGCGAGCTTGTAGGTGAGGGGGTGACACTTTCTTACATAAGGAAAGGTAGGGTTGTCCTCATGGGGTGGATAGCCTCATGACCCAAGGTAGGGTGTAGAGTTGATATTTCCATGGTTCTTTTTCCCAAGATCCATAAACAATGTAGCCACCATAGGATACTAGCTAGTGGATCCACCTAGATAGCTATGTTTATGTTAGGTTCTACCTTGGCTGGTAGACCACCTTCCATCGGTGTAAGGTTTATGACACCCGATTCCACATTAGCTCATGTGGTCTATGTCGGTTAACGCAAGAGTTCCCTCAAATGAATGAACGAAGTATAGACTAATTGAAGTGACTTGAGGGGTTTGACTTTAGCTTAGGTAGGGGTATGGGACTCTATCTATGCCTTGCACTAGTTTGCCTTGATTGAAGCTTTGAGAAGTTAATATTATGTACATAAATGATGATATTATGTAAATGACTTTATATGTTGAATGAGATGCTTATGAATATGAAATTGGTTATCATTGTTGAATAAAGAATAAGTGAGATGGAATACGATGCTAGGTGAAGTAAATTGCTAATTGTGATCTTTGGTAAGTTACTTGACTAAGTAGGGTTATGGGGCTTTGCTTGGTCATTGCACGTGTGGCTTCTTAAGGATTATAGTTGGTTGTTTTGCTTTGCTATTCACATGATTTACTCTTATTCATGTTTGTGATGTTATTACTTAATGATAGAATTATATGGGATTTCGGGCTTAACTATGATGATATGCATATGATATAATTAACTTGTTTAGTATGTTTAAAGGATTATTTTGAATAACATGATTTCATTAAATGTCCCCTTTTAGCATACTTTGTTGGTATTTGTGCATATGGTCTCATACTTAGTACATTTGGCGTACTAACCCCATTTCTTTCCCTTTTCCCAAACATTTTAGGTTTCGGACATTGAAGTTGGTTTGAGGTGATTGGAAGGAAGACTTTGATATTCTATCATCCAAGTGGTAGGTCCTCATTTTCCCGAGGACGATGCCAATAGTCTCTTATGAAGTTACTTAGTTACTACAACTTTTGTATTGACTCTATTTCCTATTTGAGACAAAGTTGTATAAAGCCTATATGCGGCTTTCTTTTATTGATGTAGGGCTATGCCCAATGTTATTGTCGTCGTTTAGATGGTTTTATGAGATGAGACGGACATATGATTCTATTTCCTGATTATATAAATGTGTGAAATAAAAGTAGAAGACTATGTAATCTTCTTATACAAACAAGTCTATGTATACTTGATATAAATATGATTATGTGTATGTAGAGGTGTATGTAAACCTCCGATTAGATCTAGTTTGAAAAAGTTTTAATTCTTCCGTATTTTAATTGATGAATGCAATGATGTAACACTAAGAGGCTTGTCTTAGTCCTCAAAGAGGACGACGATGCCGGTTACGTCTAGGGGGTAAACCCGGATGTGAAAAACTTGGTATCAGAGCATGAGGTTAAATATCCTTGATGTTGACGTCTCTCTCAACCACGTCTATGTAGGTTTGTATTCAAAATTGTGAAGCGCGCCACACTTATGAATAGGAACTTATTTGATGCTTAGGAATCACTCTCATTTTTTTTGGAAATCCATATCATGCCTCTACAGTTTACTTCATTTATGATTTCACCTAAACCTTGTATTTTAGTTATATGAGATGAATACTCGGAGGAATGCGGCTAGGAGACTTGAGGAGGAGATTGCTAATGCGGGAATTCCTCCCCGTGATGATACAGTTCCTCCTCTTGAAGAGGTTGTTGTTAATGATCAGGCTCCGGCCGCTCCTCCACCTATGATGGAAGCTCAGATGAGGGCTATTATTTCTCAAATGGCCCAAGCCATGACTACTCAAGCCCAAGCCGCAATGGTTCAAGCTCAAGCTATGATTGCCCAAGCCAATCGGGATGTTGCACCTAGGGTTCATGAGCAAACTATGGCTTCTCGACTTAGGGAATTCACACGGATGAATCCTCCTATCTTCTATGGGTCTAAGGTTGATGAAGACCCTCAAGAATTCATTGATGAGGTTTATAAGATACTATGTGCTATGGGGTTGTCTTCCAATGATAATGCCGAGTTGGCCTCATACCAACTCAAGGATGTGGCTCAAACTTGGCATGTGCAATGGAGGGATAATAGGCCACTTCGAGGTGGGCCGGCGACTTGGGAGATCTTCAAGAGGGCTTTCCTTGATCGGTTCTTCCCTAGAGAGATGAGAGAAGCTAAGGTGGTGGAATTCATCAACCTCCACCAAGGAGGTATGAGCGTTCATGCTTACTCTTTGAAGTTCATTCAATTGGCCAAATATGCTCCTTCCTTAGTCTCCGATCCTAGAGACGAGATGAGTCGATTTGTGACAGGTGTATCGGATGACTTGCAAGAAGAAAGTCATTCGGCTATGCTTCATGATAACATGAATATTGGTCATCTTATGGTGCATACAAAAAGGGTTGAGGAGGCTAGAGCAAAAAGGAAGGATAGGGATTCAAAAAGGACAAGGTTCTTTGAGGGTGGAGATACGAAAGATAGGCTTGGGATTCAAGACAGGCCTAGAGTCAAGAAGAGGTTCTCAAATCAAGTTGCATCCAAATTTCCCAAGGCTAGGGATGAGAGGGACCCTAGGCCAAGAGTTCAAAAAGGGAAAAGTGGAAATTCGTTTGAAGAGAGGCCACCTTGCAAGGAATGTGGGAAGAAGCATTTTGGTGCTTGCCTCCTTGGGTCGGTCAAGTGCTTTGGTTGTGGAAAGATGGGTCACAAGGTGCGAGATTGTCCTAATGCTAAAGGACAAGAGAAGGGTGGACAGCCAAGTGGTTCTAGTGATGCTCCTAAAAAGAACCGCTTTTATGCTCTTCGTACTAGAGGTGATCAAGAGGCCTCTTCCGATATGGTGACCAGTATATTACAAATATTTTCTATTGATGTGTATGCTTTTCTTGATCCGGGTGCTACTTTGTCTTTTGTTACTCCCTTAGTAGCTAAAAAGTTTGATACTTTACCCGATGTTTTGCAAGAACCTTTTGTGGTATCTACGCCGGTGGGAGAGTCCATTGTTGCAAAAAGAGTTTATCGAAATTGTCCTATCACTTTGCCCAATAGAGTTTCTCATGTGAATCTAGTTGAACTAGATATGCTTGACTTTGATGTCATTTTGGGTATGGATTGGTTACATGCTAGTTTCGCTTCCATTGATTGTAGGACTAGAGTTGTGAGGTTTAGTTTCCCAAATGAACCTGTTATTGAGTAGAAGGGTGGGAATTCTATTCCTAGAGGTCGGTTCATATCTTGTCTGAAAGCATGTAAAATGATCTCAAAGGGATGTCTTTGTCACATTGTAAGAGTTCAAGATTTGGATTCCGAAATTCCTCCTATTGAGTCTGTCCCCGTGGTTAGTGAATTTCCAAAGGTCTTTCCTAGTGACCTTCCCGGTATTCCTCCCGAATGGAAAATTGATTTTGGTATCGATTTGCTACCGGAAACAAACCCTATTTTGATTCCTCCTTATCGAATGGATCCGGCCGAATTGAAGGAGTTGAAGGCACAACTTAAAGATTTGCTACACAAGGGATTTATAAGGCCTAGCATTTCTCCATGGGGTTCTCCGGTCTTATTCGTAAGTAAAAAAGATGGGTCCTTGAGAATGTGTATTGATATCGCCAACTCAACAAAGTTACTATCAAGAACAAGTATCCTCTTCCTCGGATTGACGATTTATTTGATCAACTCCAAGGAGCGAGCTACTTTTCAAAGATAGATTTGAGGTCGGGGTATCACCAACTCAGAGTGAGAAATGAAGATATTTCAAAGACGGCCTTTCAGACTCGGTATGGGCACTATGAGTTCGTGGTTATGTCTTATGGGCTCACAAATGCCCCGGCGGCATTTATGGACCTAATGAATAGAGTGTTTCGAAGCTATCTTGATTCATTTGTTATTGTGTTTATTGATGATATCTTGGTATATTCGAAGAATGAGGTTGATCACATGGGTCATTTTAGTATAGTATTGCAAACGCTTAAAGAGCATCAATTGTTGGCCAAATATAACAAATGTGAATTTTGGTTGAGGTCGGTGGCGTTTCTTGGGCACATCATCTCTAGTGAGGGAGTTAAGGTAGACCCAAGGAAGACAGATGCAGTGAGAAATTGGCCTAGACCTTTGACTCCGTCAGACATTAGGAGTTTCTTGGGTCTAGCGGGCTATTATCGAAGGTTTGTGGAGGGCTTTTCATCCATTGCATCTCCTTTGACTACATTGACTCAAAAAGGTAAAAAGTTTGAGTGGTCGGAAGCTTGTGAGAAAAGTTTCCAATTATTGAAGGATAGACTTACTTCGGCTCCGGTGTTGACACTACCGGAAGGTACAAAGGGCTTTGTTGCGTATTGTGATGCATCTCGTATAGGTTTGGGGTGTGTGCTTATGCAAGATGAAAAGGTGATTGCCTATGCTTCGAGGCAACTGAAGGTGCATGAGAGAAACTATCCCACTCATGACCTTGAGTTAGCGGCCGTGGTGTTTGCTTTGAAAATATGGAGGCATTAATTGTACAGTGTCCATGTTGATATTTTCACCGATCATAATAGTCTCCAATATGTGTTTACTCAAAAGTAGTTGAATCTCCGCAAAGAAGGTGGTTAGAATTGTTGAAAGATTATGATATGAGTGTCTTATATCATCCTGACAAGGCCAATGTGGTTGCGGATGCCTTAAGTCGTATGACTATGGCTAGTGTGTCGCATATAGATGAAGCCAAGAAAGACTTAGTGAAAGATGTTCATAAGTTGTCTAGATTGGGGGTGAGATTGGAGAGTTCTCCAAATGGTGGTGCTACGGTTCATCATAGCTCCGAGTCATCATTGGTGGTTGAGGTGAAATCCAAACAACACCTTGATCAACTATTGATGGAGTTGAAGGAATCGGTTCTTGGCAAGTTTAATGAGTCTTTCTCCTTAGGAGGGGATGGTGTGTTGAGGTACCAAGGGAGATTATGTGTTCCCGATGTTGATGGGTTGAAGGACCGAATCCTTGAGGAAGCCCATGGATCCCACTACTCCATTCATCCGGGCTCGACTAAGATGTACCATGACCTTCGGGAGATATATTGGTGGGAAGGTTTGAAGAAAGACATAGCGGAATTTGTTGCTAAATCCAAATTGCCAACAAGTGAAGGCGGAACATCAAAAGCCGAGTGGTTTGCTACAAGAGATCCAAATTCATACTTGGAAGTGGGAAGACATTAATATGGACTTTGTAGTAGGGTTGACTCGGACTCAAAAGTCATATGATCCTATATGGGTGATTGTTGATAGATTGACTAAGTCCGCTCATTTTATTCCAGGCAAGTCCACTTATTCGGCGGAAGTTTATGCAAAGATCTTCATAGATGAGATTGTGTGTCGCCATGGTATTCTGTTATCCATCATTTCAGATCGGGGTGCACAATTCACATCTAGATTTTGGAGGTCATTTCAAGAAGGTTTGGGTACTAAGGTGAAATTGAGTACCGCTTTTCATCCTCAAACGGATGGTCAAGCGGAACGCACTATTCAAACCCTTGAGGATATGCTTAGAGCTTGTATTATTGATTTTAAAGGTAATTGGGATAAGCACTTGCCTTTGGTGGAGTTTGCTTATAATAAGAGCTTTCATTCATCCATCTCCATGGCTCCCTATGAAGCCTTGTATGGTAGGAGGTGTAGGTCTCCTATAGGGTGGTTTGAGGTCGGTGAGCCATCGATTCTTGGTCCCGATTTGATTTATAGGACTTTGGAGAATGTGCACATCATAAGGAATCGGTTACAAACATCCTATAGTCGACAAAAGTCCTATGCCGACAATAGAAGAAGGGATTTGGAGTTTGAAGAAGGTGATAAAGTGTATTTGAAAATTTCACCTATGAAGGGGGTGGTTAGATTTGGCAAGAAGGGGAAGTTGAGTCCTCGTTATGTGGGCCCTTATGAGATATTGAAAAGGGTTGGTAAGGTTGCCTATCACTTGGAACTCCCAAATGATTTAGCTTCAATTCATCCGGTTTTCCATGTATCTATGTTCAAGAAGTGTGTCGGGGATCCCGAGTCTATTCTTCCTATTGAATGCCTTGGAGTTAAGGATAACCTCTCTTATGAGGAGGTTCCGGTGAAAATCCTTGATACACAAGTGAAGAGGTTGAGGAACAAAGAGATGGTTTCCGTAAAAGTGTTATGGAAGAACCACCTAGTCGAGGGTGCAACATGGGAGGCTGAGGTCGACATGAAGACCCGTTATCCTCACCTTTTCGATGATTAAGGTTAGCCATTCTTTTTAATAACATAATTATGACTAGGAATTATGGTTTCTTGATTTTTAGGTGAAGTCTTGTAAAAATTCAAATTTTAGAGACTTCACAGTGAAGATACAGTGAAGTCACTGTAAGTTGGCTTTAAAAATTCGAGATTTGTTTTGCTTGTTGCTTATTTGAGTTAAGTTATGCATTTTGATTTTGTGAGTCTTTGTGGAAATTATATGTAGCATATTGATGGAATGAACTTGGTGCTAATTGACTTAAGTAATGAATGATGAGCTCATATGTGTTGTGAGAAGGAGGTACCTCATGATGAAATTTTAAGCGTATGTGTGATAAATTAATGTTTTGAAGTGTTTTATTGAAATGATGTGATTCATGCTAATTGGATATTGTTAATTGGTTGAGCTGCTAGTATTGAGTCTATTCATTCCTTTAAAGAGTGTTTTAGTGTCATTCGGGGACGAATGTTCCTAAGGTGGGGATAATGTAACATTTCAAAATCCCAAGTCATGTCGCAAAACTTAACCAGGATCCTTAGGGTCTAAATCATTGTTCCTAGCCAAATTAGGTGTATATAGAGTGGTTAAGGTGTTTTAGAACAAAAATGTTCAAGAACGTCCATGACGTCCGGAAAGTCAGTTCTTGAAAGGGTAGTATGTTCTAAACAGTTTGACTAAGTTTAAGGGTCAGAGTCGAGCGAAAGTTTGTAGAAATAGGTGTAACACATAGTGAGGGATGGTTTCATGATGGAAAATACAGGGTAAGACTCCCCAAGGACCAACCAAGGGCCCTCGAGAAGAACCCTCGTGGCAGGAGGTGCAACACTGCCTGGCAGTTTGCCTCGACGGAAGGCTCGACGGGGCATCACGGGCACGATGGGGCATCGAGGCCACCATCGTCCCACCCTTAGTCGTCTACTCAAGAACCCTCGCCTGCACAGTCTCTGACCAAGACGAAGGAAGTGCAGGATGGAGGGAGGGTTATCCGTCATGCCACCGAAGGCCCGTCGACGGGGTTCCGTCGGGTGGGGGGGCTGCCAGGTTTCGGTGAACTTAAGCTATAAATCATTTAATTTGTTAAGTGTGTTAACGTAAATTGGATATTTAGGGAAGACTAATTAAGTTGACTTAGCCCCACTATAAATACCATCAACCCTCATTAGCCTAAACACAATTCTCAAAATAAACTCTCTTCCTTCTCTCTACTTTCTCTCTCTATTGGAAGACTCCATTGGAGATTAGCTTGGGAGGTGCATTGGGGGCTAATTAAGGATGAATTTACCATCAAAAGGTCATCCAATCTTAAGGTATGAGATCTAATTCACCTTTGAGACTTCTTTCCTCAAAGGGCTCCTTCAAGGTTTTCCAAAAGTTGAGTTTCATATGGGTTTCATTCAAGTACGGATTTTATGTTATGAATTGAGTTGTTCATGTTTTCTTTGGGTTATAATGAGTATATTATCATGTATAACTTGGTTAGGATGAATTGATATGGTTTGGTCTAGATTGTAGATCATGACCCTTAACCCCTAACCTTAGGCATGATCTTGATATGAATTATGTTGGGTTTGATGCAATTGATTTTATTATTGATTAAATCATCCTTAGTAATTGTTATTACATTGATCATAAATCTATAGTGATGAATTGAATTCCTTCATGCTAATCCTTGAGTATTGATCTAGGTTAAGAAGATAGACTTAGATATCATGTTTTCAAGTGTTGATTTAGTATTGAATTATGATGTAGTGACTCTCCTAAATTCATTATCATGTTGGTTGTTGATTAACATTGGTGAGATGACCCGAATTGTGTTGATCTATGGGTTGATGGTAAAGCCCTTTATGATGAACTATGGAGGAGTGTTGGTAAGTCTTGACTATCCTAATTCTCACTTTAATTATGGTAAATTGTCCTCAAGTTATGATGTTGTATTGAAGTATACCTTGTTTAGAGTGATAGGATGGTATGATGATTTAGTTGAAATGTCTTATGTTTTGGTTGTGAGGTTGCTTAGGGTGTATATTCCATAAGAATGATAACATGTGAGTGTACCCTATTATGATGTGATATGCAAAAGGTTGACCTCACTTATATGAATTGTGAATGAAAGGATTAATTCTCATACAATTCTTATTGAGATATGATAACGAATATACAAGGGTTGGGCCCTATGACCTAAGTTAAGTTTCTGATTATAATAAGAGTAAAGGTAATTCAATAAAGGGACCTAGCTTAGCACCGAGCGAGCTTGTAGGTGAGGGGGTGACACTTTCTTACATAAGGAAAGGTAGGGTTCACTACGGTCCTCACGGGGTGGATAGCCTCATGACCCAAGGTAGGGTGTAGAGTTGATATTTCCATGGTTCTTTTTCCCAAGCTCCATAAACTATGTTGCCACCATAGGATACTAGCTAGTGGATCCACCTAGATAGCTACGTTTATGTTAGGTTCTACCTTGGCCGGTAGACCACCTTCCATCGGTGTAAGGTTTATGACACCGGATCCACATTAGCTCATGTGGTCTATGTCGGTTAAGACAAGAGTTCCCTAAACTAAAATGAATGAATGAAGTATAGACTAATTGAAGTGACTTGAGGGGTTTGACTTTAGCTTAGGTAGGGGTATGGGACTCTATCTATGCCTTGCACTAGTTTGCCTTGATAGAAGCTTTGAGAAGTTAATATTATGTATATAAATGATGATATTATGTAAATGACTTTATATGTTGAATGAGATGCTTATGAATATGAAATTGGTTATCATTGTTAAAGAAAGAATAAGTGAGATGGAATACGATGCTATGTGAAGTAAATTGCTAATTGTGATCTTTGGTAAGTTACTTGACTAAGTAGGGTTATGGGGCTTTGCTTGGTCATTGCACGTGTGGCTTCTTAAGGATAATAGTTGGTTGTTTTGCTTTGCTATTCACATGATTTACTCTTATTTATGTTTGTGATGTTATACATAATGATAGAGTTATATGGGATTATAGGCTTAAGTATGATGATATGCATATGATAAAATTAACTTGTTTAGTATGTTTAAAGGATTGGTTTGAATAACATGATTTCATTAAATGTCCCCTTTTAGCATACGTTTTTGGTATTTGTGCATATGGTCTCATACTTAGTACATGTGGTGTACTAACCCCATTTCTTTCCCTTTTCCAAACATTTTAGGTTCCGGTCGTTGAAATTGGTTTGAGGTGATTGGAAGGAAGACTTGGATATTCTATCATCCAAGTGGTAGGTCCTCATTTTCCTGAGGACGATGCCAATAGTCTCTTATGAAGTTACTTAGTTACTACAACTTTTGTATTGACTCTATTTCCTATTTGAGACAAAGTTATATAAAGCCTATATGCAGATTTCTTTTATTGATGTAGGGCTATGCCCAATGTTATTGTCGTCGTTTAGATGGTTTTATGAGATGAGACGGACTTATGATTCTATTTCCTGATTATATAAATGTGTGAAATAAAAGTAGAAGACTATGTAATCATCTTATACGAACAAGTCTATGTATACTTGATATAAATATGATTATGTGTATGTAGAGGTCTATGTAAACCTCCGATTAGATCTAGTTTGAAAAAGTTTTAATTCTTCCGTATTTTATTCGAAGAATGCAATGATGTAAGACTAAGAGGCTTGTCTTAGTCCTCAAAGAGGACGACAACGCCGGTTACGTCTAGGGGGTAAACCCGGATGTGACAGCACCATCTTAGGACTATCCATCCTAGACTTTTATTCAACATTCATCCATACGCATAAAAGACAAAGGTGCCTAAGACTACTAGGTCAAGATGTTCATATTAATAATGTACATGTATCAAGTAAGGGACACAAGTCTACCAAGACAAGACACACACATCTTCACATATATCATATCATTCTATAAGAACATAGGCATAACCAACATCATCTATAGGTCACCCTATTAGCTACTATAATATCATCAATATAACCATCCTAAGACTCACATAATCAAGTAGGAAGAATCATGCATCAACTCTAAAACCACACACCTACGTACATAGTCATAGTCTAACATGATCGACTAACAACATCAATATAGCACATACATTCACCTTACTCACAAGTAGATGGATATGATCATACTTCACAAAATCAACTACACAAATCATAATAACAATTCAAGTAGTGCCGACAAGGCCGTGATCATCATAATACATAAGGTAACTCCGACAAGGCCACATAATTCACAATTAAGGCACGTAACACCGCCACCATAAGTGGACCTTACAAATCACAATATAATTCAAGAACTACATTACATAATATAAAGAAAATTAGGGAAGTGTACCACCAATCCATTCTCACCACTTCAATCCATAGCTAACTCGTCCAATACAATACCAATAGGCCCTTACCCATGGCCATGACACCAATTCAAATAAAAAATCACAACACTCAATGAATCTAAGTCAATTCAATACAGATTTATCAATCTAAGACAGCCTATACATTAATCCAATACAATTCTTACATTATTCAATAGCCCAAAGAAAACTACACTAGAATTCATAAGCATTGAGATATGATCACTTAACCCATAAAATAGTCAAAACTAGGATTGTATGGTTTGCATGAATTCATAGAGTTTTTAGGTTTAAATCATCAAATTAACATTGATCCAATCATAATACAATGATTCAAAAAGTTTTATGCAAGAACCCATGTATAGATCACAAAATTGGATAATTCATGTTTTGATCATCTTTGAAAAATCATATGAATCGACTCCCTGAAGAAAGTGATTTCAAGGATGAAGAAACCATAATTGATGGAGAAAAACTTGAGAAATCTATCTTCTTCCTTGGAGCTTCAAAGCTTCAACAATGGAGGTTTTGGAGAGAAGAATGGAGAGGTTTTGTTTTGAGTTGAGGGTTTAAATTTGATTGGTGAGTTCAGGGGTTTAAAAAGGGTCAATAACCGTCAATAATTCATCCCAAAATTACCCAAAAGATCCTTAACTTATTGGACAACTTAATCAACTCAAATTTGACTTAAAAACGACGCAACAAAATCTGGGAGTTTACTATGCGTCACGGAGGCATTTTCAAATCTTATTTTTGGAACATTTTGGGACATAATGGTTCGTGACAGTCCCTCATCGTAGGGAAAGAATTATGCCCACTACGTGTCAGCTGCACAACGTGCAGCCACCACCACATTCTGGATGGCGCGGCAGCTTGGCTGTTCCATGTTTGGGTCCTCTTTGGGAACCTTTTTGTTGGTCCCCGGGGAGTCGTTCTCAGACGTTTCGACCCTTTGTATATCAGGCTACACGTAGGAACCATCGGTACTTAATTTCACTTTCAAACCATCCCCCAAAACATCAATACAAAACACTACGACACACTAGTTCAACTTCGACTAGTTTCCGAACGTCTTGGACGTTCTGGGACGTTTGACCTCCAAACACTTCCAAACATCATATACTGCCTAAAAACACTATTATTAATCATTTTATGACTTTAATACATCATGACACAAGTGTTAGGCTCTAGTTCAATCTAGCTCATTTTTTTAGGGTGTAACAATCACAACAACAAAAACAAGCCATATTCATATTCATGTTCAAGAGTAACATCATAATAAAGTCATAGTTAACATTTCATATTCAGAGTCCATTTCATCATTACATCACAAGACCTTACTCATAATCCCAATCCAAGTCTACTAGTGCACTGTGTATGTGAAGCCCCATAACCCCACATAAACCAAGTAAACTAAATGAAGAGATCATAAGCATTGTCTTTACCTCATACATCTTCCTAACAAATGTAGTCAATAACGTGCATAGCAATATCGACCAACATCATGTATGTCAAGTGAACCATCATCATATGATGCCAGCATCATACATTTCATATATACATGAAGAACCTATCCTAGAATTCCCCTCAAGTTCCACTTGTGAAATATATAGGTAAAGTCCCATACCGTTACCTATACTAAGTACCTCTTAAGTAGTTCTACTTAGTGTTCATCTTCTTACTTTTATTTATTCATTTTCACATTCGGGAAACTTTGCCATAACCGACATAGACCATGTGAGCTAACACGGAATCCGGTGTCATCCCCTCACAGAGAAAGGAGGGTGTCCAGCTTGCCAAGGTAGGGAATATACATTTCATTTAGCATCTACATGGATCCACTGGCTAAGGTTCCCATGGGGGCACATAGTTAAGGAACCGGGAGGTTGTTACTAGAAACCCTATTTATGCTAAATAGCATTGTAGTTTCCACCTCATGAGAGAACATAGTATGAACCTCCCTTCCTTTGTGAAGGAACACCTCTCAATGTTAAGTTCACTAGTGCTATGCTAGATTCCCTTTTTTTTGAAGTATCTTTAAGTCATCCTTAACATTAATTCATAAAATAGTTCTTAAGAGTTTAACCCCTCATATAACATGTTCATAGCTCATAGGTTTTAGGACGAGAAAGTCCTTTCATCACAACCTAACATCAAACGAGAACTTTGCATCATAGCATAGTCATAAGATGTACATGAGGATTACCTTCAACCCCTCATGATAGCACCCTATCATAATCTCATGACTATCATATTGGTAGCATGATTATACATTCATAACTTCATCATTCATACTCTAATTAACCAACATTTCCAAAGATAAGCCAATAATAATACAGTAGCATGCTCATGATCTTGAAGATCTTACCAACGACCTCCAAGAACCTTTTCAAGGCTTGATCCCCATATCCATGATATTTACCCGTAAATTCAATTATCATAAACATACAATAATCAATTATACAAGAACACTCTTAATTACATCACCTCTAATTATTAATTAACATAATAAAAGAGCTAGGGTTAAGAGAAGAGGGACATTTATGAGTTCTTAAATAATCACATCAAAACCCAAACAATACATAATATAAGTCAGTCCATGAAGTAATAACACAACCAAAACCAATATAACAATTGATATATCCATCATCTTCAACCAATTCACTAAACAAGATCCAAGATTTATGAAATTATAGAAGAACAGGGGTCCAAGGGAATTTCAAGTGAAAAACTACAATTACCCATCATTATACACAAAAACAACACTAAGTGATCATAATTCATCATAATTGATCCAAAATTTTGGTTTTAAAAGAACACCCATGTGTAGAGAAAAATCCTTTATTTTGGGGGGATTATGAAAACATCTTTGAAGGGACCTCTTGGGGAAAGGAATCCCAAGAGTGAAAAAATCCATACCATAATGAAGACAACCACTAAATTGAGTATATAACTTGGAGAATTGATCTTCTTCTTGAAGCTTCTATGTTCTTTAATGGAGGTTTTGGGTAGAGACAGAATTCAGAGAGAAGTGGGAGCAATTGGGTTTTCAATTTGGGAATTTGTTTTGGATGGGTAAAAGTGTGGTAAAATGACTTAAAATCAATATATACCCATCCCCTCTTAATTATGTCAAACTTGACTTTAATATTTGGAATTTTTGTCGCGGAACAAGTCCGCATCGCAGAGGTGTTCCCCCAAGTTTCAGGAAATTAATTTTGGTCCAGAGGAGTCCGCAACAACATTCGCGAAGTGGAAAAAATTTTTGTCCCTTGGAGTATCCAGTCTGCAATGCGGACATGCTCCCTACGTGCATAATGCTCGCCGCCTTGGGCAGCTTGTTGGCCAAATGTTTGGGTTCTTGAAGATGGTCCTTGGGGGTCGCATGTAACACATTGAAAATTCTGTGACCTAAACTAGAGCCTAACCCAATGAATTATGACCTAAAAAGGGGTGTATACAGCCCTAAATGTTTGGGGAAAGAGTCGTGGTAGTTTAGAGGGTCTAGAGATAAGAAACAAAGAAAAACATTCTGACGGACGGAATTTGAAGGTGATGGCACATCGCGCGCCTGGCTACAATTTATTAAACGGAGCTGACACATGGTCTTCTACCTCAAAATAAATTTTCAAACAAAGAATTTAAGCCCATGGAGTGTCACGGGCTCACCTCCCAGATTTGACAAAATTGGGAATTTCATGAAAAGTCAAGTAGGACTTGTTTCAAGGTCCAACTAATTTAGGGGTGTTTTTGGTATTTTGGGAGGGTTAATATATATATAGTTTTAGCCATTTCCCACTCATTTACCAATCAAAAACTCAAACTCACAATTAGAATAAAAAGAAAAGAATTAGAAGCTCTACCTTCCCTCTAGTTTCTCTCTCTACAAACCTCCATTGAAGAACTTTGGAGCTCCAAGAAGAGGATTAACTCTCAAGGGATTCAACTCAATTTCGTGGCAAAATCGGCAAAATCTTACTTAAGGTATGGTTTCTTTAACTCTTGGGATCCTTTTCCCTAAGAGGTCACTCCAAAGATGTTTTCAAATTCCCCCAAATCTAGGGTTTTTCTCTACACATGGGTCTTCTTTGAAAACCGAAATTATGAATCAATTATGATGAATTATGATTACTTAAGGTTATTTAGGTGTATAATGATGGATAATTGTTGTTGTTCGCTTGGACTTCCCTTGGACCCATGTTCTTCCCCAATTTCATAAATCTTGGATTTGAGATGATGAATTGATTGAAGATGATGAATATATCCATTGGTTATGTTAATGTTAGTTATGTTATTGCTTCATGAAATACCTTATGTTACGTGTTGGTTATGCATTGTTGGGTGATTAAAGCATGAAGACCCATGAAGGAAAAGAAGTTATCAATGGTGGTTCTTCCTTGTACTCAAGTATGAAAAGTGAATTACTTAGATAGTACTGATGCTATATATAATGTGTTATTGTGTTGTTGATGACATCTGGAATTCCGAGAAGGTCATCAGGAAAGACCTCCAGATTTTCCTTCACTAGGGTACCTACTCTATGGGAGGGACCTCGGATTCAAGATCCCTAACTGTTACCATGTGGTAGGTACAACCCTTTGCAATCAACTTGCATTATTTTAGACACGAAATGATCTTACCCCTAGGATTTTAGTTTCTTCCCTTCCACTCAAAAATGGGTTTATTTGGAAATTGAATTTTGACTACCCTTGTCCTACAATCAATAGAGGCAAAGAAAGCATGCAACCAATCCATTCCGAATATGACATCAAAATCTAGCATATCAAGTTCTATCAAGTCAACTAATGCAACTCTATACGGCAATTAAATAGGACAACCTTTATAGACTCTTTTAGCCACCACGAAATCACCCACCGGGGTAGAAACCAAAAAAGGCTCATCTAAGATGTCGGGTAGTATATCAAATTTCATAGCTACAAGAGGTGTCACAAATTACAATGTAGCTCCGGGATCAAACAAAGCATATACATTAAAGAAAAAATAATTGTAACATACTGGTAACCACATCCAGTGAGCTCTCTTGATCACCTCGGGATTGGAGAGCATAGAAGCGATTCTTTTTTTGAGCATCCGGATTTGGGGCATTTGCTTGAGCTTGAGCATTTTCCCTTCCTTGAGCTTTCATCATTCGGAAATATCTATTCATGGAACCACTCTTGCCGCAACCATAGCAATTACCCGTGCCAACTAGGCACTTACTATCATTTTTTCTACCACATTTTGAGCAAAGAGGCTTCTCAACATCAGAACCACCACCTTTCCTTTCTTAGGGATTAGGAGTAGACACCTTACTCTTGTTGACCCTTGGAGAATTAGGAAGGCCTTGGTTGGAAAACCTTCTTTTGAACCATGGTTTGTCTTGCACCTCAAATTTAGTCTTGGAAGAATTCCCATCTTCGGTTCTTACGTTCTTCAACTCCCTACCAACTTTCTTAATCTTTTCCTCCTCAATTTGTTCGGCATGAACCATGAGACGAGAGATGTCCATGCTAGGAAACATATCCGACCTAAACTCATTAACAACAAGGTCGGATAACCTCATAACAAATTTGTTCATCTTAGCTCTAGAATCCGCAACAATAGTAGGAGCATGTTTTGATAATTAATTGAATTTAAGGTTATACTCATTCATACTCCCTTGACGAAGGTTGATGAATTATTGCATTTTCCTCTCCCTTAATTCCAAGGGAAAGAACCTATCAAGGAAAGTCGTCTTGAAAGCTCCCCAATTAATTAGGCCTTCTCTAACCGACCGCTCATCCTTTCATTGCTCATACCATACTTGAGCCGCATCTTTGAGTTGGTACGCAGCTAGTTCCGTCTTTTCTTGAGAAGACACACCCATAACATCAAGAACTTTGAACACTTCATTAATTAATCCTAGTGTGTCCTCTCCACCTTAGAACCATAGAAAGTAAGGGGATTCATCCTTGTGAAATCCCTAATCCTTGAAGCGGTGGTGTTAACATTGGGGCTCACGTGTACCCTTGCATCCCTAGCAACTTGGGTAGCCAACACTTGAGTCAAGCTATGAATAGACGCCTTTATCTCAATGTTGTCATAACTTCTTCTTCAATAGGAACTTGAGGGTTTTGAGAAGATTGAGAAGGAACCACCTCATTCAAATTCTCCTCCTCGGTCCTTCGAGCATTGTTCCTCCTTGTATTCATTGTCTATAAGAATTATAAAAAGATTAGAAGAAAGGACTAGATATAGTTAAGATGCTTAGGCACGACTAAGAAATAACAAGAGAGTCAAAGTTCCTAAGCATCACATAGTCTCTCATTCATAAGTGTGGCGCGCTTCACAATTATGAATAAGACCCTACGTAGACGTGGTTTAGTAAGACATTAATCCTAAGATTACTCAACTTCATGCTGTGATACCAAGTTTGTAATGACCCAAAGTACACCCTAGTCGTTACCGGCGTCGTCTTCCTCCAAGAGGACTAAGACAAGGCCTTAGAACACATCATAGCACATCATAGGTCAAAAATGCGGAAAAATTTACAAATTTACGTAGTGAAGTGTACTTAGACTTCTCACATATTATATATGGAGTTTACATAGACTCCTCGCATACGAAGTTTACATAAACTTCTCTTTTAGCATAAATAATCATATAAGAGTCTAAAGTCTCATCTCACATATAAACCATCTACAAGAGTATGAATGTTTGGACATAGCCAATACAAAACAATAAGCAATTATAGGCTTAAAATAATTGTCTCAATGATAAGAGAAAGAACAAATGTTTCTAAACAAAAGCAATATCATAGATAGATTTGAACATGGAAACATCCCCGCATATGAGGACTCACCAATGAATTGGGAAAAGATCCAAGTCTTCCTTGCCAATTGGCCACGAACTCTTCAACGACCAGAACCTAAAATGTTTGGGGAAAAGGGGAGAAATGGTGATTAGTACATCACACGTAATAAGTATGGCTTTTATGCACAAAAATCTTCATTGCATGAGAAAAGGATAATTTAGTCAAAATCATGCTTTCTATCAACTTAACTCAAAATGCACATATAATAAGCATAGTAAGTCAATACAACATAATATCAACCCAATATGTATAACACCTAAGCAATACTTATGCAATGCCAAAGATAGAACCCCATAATTCTACCCAAGGCTAAGTATCACATTAAGCAACCCACTTCATACTTACAACATATTCTCATAATCCATTATGACATGCTTGATATATCAATACTACTCATAGCTTATCAACATAATCATAATAATAATAATAATAATAATAATAATAATAATAATAATAATAATAATAATAATAATAATAAAGGAACACTACTAGAACCATCCCTTAGGATCCCACATGTGCAATATGTAAGAGAAGTCACATACCCTGCCTCACACTATGTAGTAGCCTTTAAGACAAACCTAATAAGAGTTCACATACTTAACTGGTTCATTTACTTTTTTCATTAGGGAAAGAAGTGAAATAACCGACATGAGACCATGTGAGCTACATGGAATCCGGTGTTCTACTCACATACCAAAAAGAAAGGGTTAACACATGCCTAAGGGGTAACAATTCATACGTAGCTATCTAGGTAGATCCACTAAGATAGAGTACTATATGGGCACATAGTTAAGGGTCAAGGAGATTGTTGCTAGAAACCTTGACTAGACGTGGAGGTTTCCATCTCATGAGATAATATATAACTTGAGAATCCGGACTTACTAACGTGAGGAAACCCATGTGGGAAGTTGGACTTGCTAAACGTGATACTTCCATCTCATTTACATGCCCTTTTGGTGCTAAGCATTTATTCCCTTTAGTAATCATATTATTTCATCATATAAGTTCACATTAGTCTCTTTTATTATAACACCTCTAAAATGACATAGGTGAAACTAGAGCCTAACACTTGTGTATTAATGTTTTGAAGTCATAAAATGGGTTATAATGAGTTTAGGAGGCAATGGTTAAAGTTTCATGAAGTTTGGAGGTTAAACGTTCAAGAACGTCCATGACGTTCAAAAACTTTTCCTTGAAACGACCTTGTGTGTCTTAGTATGTTTTGTCAAGTTTTACGTGTTCATTTTGGATGAAATTGATGTGAGAGGTTCGAATCTTGTATACGAACATATTTAGGTTGGAAACGTTCGGGCGAAATTCCTCAAGGATTAACCAAGGATCCTTGAGGAAGGATCCATCTTGATTGCCAAAACTGCCCAAGGCAATCCCACCTACGGAGGCAATCAATGCCCAGTAGTCTGGTCGACGCTCCGTAGGTGGAGGGCATCGATGGGGAATTAGGATTGGGAGATTGGGCTTCCTAATTCATGCCTCTGACCCAAACCACGGACCAGCAGGACGATCCGTTGGTTGGGCCGCGAGGTGTCGATTGAGTCTGCAAATTCTTCTGCTTCACTGTTAAGTGTAGGGGTGAATTGGTAAATTTACCCCATATCCAATTAAATGTTTGGGTGGTTACCTAAGGGTGTTTTGAATGTTTAAGTGGTTTATAAGTCCTAAACACCTATATGAATTCATTATTCAAAATTAAAACCCAAAATCTCCAAGAAACTCTCTAGAACTCCATTGAAGTCAAAACTCAATATAGAGCTTGGATTGAAGATTTGTTGGTGAATCTTCATCAATTCTTCATCAAATTCGTGTTCGAGCATCAATTGACGTATGGTCTTCATCCTTGAATATCTTTTTTTCAAGGATCAAAACTTCAAAGTGATTTCAAAAGTCTTCAAAGATGAAATTGTCCAATTTTGATATCTATCCATGGGTTCTTGCATAAAAAGTTTTGAATCATTATATATTAATTGAATTGAAGTTATTTAGATTATTTTAACCTAATTACTCTATGAACTCATGCAATTTATGAACCCTAGTTTTTGACTACTTTGTGGGTGACTTGATTATGTCTTAATGCTATTGAATTCTTATGTAGTTTGATTAGGGCTATTGAATTATGATTGAATCATGTTAGAATTGTTAGTATGCTGCCCTAAATTCATAAATCTATGTTGTAAGATCTTTGATTCATTGTCTATTGTAGTTATTGAATTGAATTGGTGATCATCACCATGGGTAAGGGCCTTTGAGTATTTTGTTGGATGATTTAGCTATGTATTGAAGTGGTGAGAGTGGATTAGTGCTACTCTTCCTTAATTATCTTTATATTATGTAATTTAGGTCTTGAATTATGTTTTGATTGGTATGGTCCAGTTATGGTGGCAGTGCTATGTGCTTTACTTGTGAATTATGTGGCCTCGTCGACGTTACTTTATGATATATGATGATCATGGCCTTGTCGGCATTACCTGATATATTATGATGGCTTGTGTAGTTGAATTATGTTAAGTATGATCATATCTATCGAATTGTGAGTAAGGTGAAAGTATGTTTTCTTCTATTGACATTAGGTGATCATGTTAGACTATGACTATGTCCTTATGTGTGTAGTCTTAGGGTTGATGCATGATTATTTCTACTTGTTGGTTATATGAGTCTTATGATGATTATACTGAAGGTTCTATAGTAGTGTATAGGGTGACCTATGGTTGAATTGGTTGTGCCTATGTGCTTCTTAAGTTATATACTATATGTGATAAAGTGAAGTATTGATGTGTCTTGTTGTGGTAGACTTCTTATCTTACTTGATACCTAAGGAATGTAAATATGGAATTCTGGACTTAGTATGCTAAATATCCTTGGTCTTGTATGTGTGATTGACATGGGACCTTGAATATAGCTAAGAAGGACCTTTATGTGGAACCTCCATCATAGATGTAAGGTTATGATATCCTTGAAGTTGAAAATTGTAATGATATCATTCTTGTGTGAATGGTGGACTTGGTTGGTTGGATGGAACGGCATGAAATGATCCTTAGGGAAGTCATTATACTATCCTCTCAGCCATTGTAGGTAGCCTCAGTGGACCCTCTTTGGTAAGGTGAAATGTGATTGGGTTATGAACTAGATATGGAACCTCTTCATGTGATCCTTTATTGAAAATACTCTATGAGAAGAAAGGGTAGCACCGAGTGAGTATGTTTGGGTAGTTTGTCTAACTAAGATGACTTTAGAGAACAAAGAAACCCTTGATATTCCTTAAGCAATGGCCCGTAGAACAAACCTCCATCGAAGTAGGTTCATGACTCCAGATTCCATGCATAGATAGTATGGTCTATGTCGCTTATTGCCTATTCTCATCATATGGGATACATACTAGTATTAGAGAAGTTCTATGAAGTTTAGGTGGTGGTATGGGATGCTATCTAGACATTGCACGAAGAGGCTTTGAAGATGTTAGTGAGTGAGTCCCTAGGTATTCTTGAAGACCATTACTTGAATGTACTTATGTGTTGAATGCCTCTTAAGTGAAGTAAAGAAGTTAATGTCTTAAGTTAGAAGGCATTCTAACGAATAAGTACTTATTTAGAGTAGTTTAAGGGTTGCCTAGTCAAGGTTTGAAGGGGGCATAAAGGATGGTCTCTTCATGTCTTACCTAGGAAAGTCTTAAGAATGACTCTAGATAGGGAAGTAAATTGATAAAGTAGACATGATCTAAACTTAGGAAGTCTTAAGAATTATTTAGGTAATCTTGGAGATGGTGTATGGGCGTTCTCTTCTTGAATTACTTAAGTAAATATTTTGATAACCTTTGGGAGGAGAATGTCATATATATATATATATATATATATATATATATATATATATATATATATATATGCTATGGTGTGTAGTGAGAATGATTTTATCCTAGGTACTCTAAAGGATCTTTTAGGTTTGTGTGAAGGGATTGTATGGAAGGTCGCTTCATAACTCACTAAAGTGAACCTTGGAATCACCTTTGGTAAGAGGATCTCATGCGTAGGTGCTTTGTAGATGTTATTAATGCTATATTGTAATGTGTGAGTTTAACTTGAAGTTACAGTGAGATACAGTGAAGTTCACTGTAATGTTACTGTAAGGTCTTATAACTTGGTATAAATTGCACATGACTTATATTGTGTTCTAAATGTGATGTTTGGTGCTTAAATGTGGTTATTATACTTTAAATGTGATGTTTTAATCAAAAAGAGCATGTTTCACATAAATGTCCGTTTCTCATGATTTTATGCATTATGTCATACTTAGTACATGTGTTTGTACTAACTTTATACTTTTTTTTATCTCTAAAGGTGTGGTTAGCAGGTGAGAGGTGTCGTTAAAGCAAACGTTGAATCTAGTTATTGTTCAAGTATAGTTGAAGTATGTCCTCACTTGACTCGAGGGCATAATCATCTTTAGACTTATTTATTTCAAAGTATTGTAATATGTATTAGATTGTTATATTTCGATTGGATGGGACGTGTCCCAAGTTTTTTTAACTCTAAGGATGGCTTATAATAAGACTTAGAGTTTTCTATTGTTTTTATATAAAAGATATTTTAAGATGTTTCCGTGTGAAAAGTTTAAATTCCGCACTACTTTTCATACATGTATGCAATGAATGATGTCAAGGGCTTGTACAAGACCTCCGAGAGGTCAAGTATGCCATGTTGCACTCCGAGAGTGTCATATCTTCTAGGGTGTACTCTCGGGATGTGACATATAGAGCCCTATGTAAACATCATATCATATCTATTTCATAGGTCATCACAAGTGAGAACAATCCTTTCACTTTAGGCACCACTTCATAAGTGAGTAAACCTTTAACTTAACACTTCATTATAATCATAAGAAACTATTTTCAATCATATAATAATCATATCATAACATGCATACATAATTCATGTCTAATTCACTATCTTTGTGTTAAGGATGAGGAATACTTAGCATCAACATCACAACCACACATTACACATAAAAGCAGTACTATCTAAGTAAATCATACTTCATAATTGAAGCCAAGAAGAACAAATCAACATACCTCATTGTCCCTTTCAAGCACCTTCGTAATTCCATTACTAAGAATACATAATCAATACATAAATAAGGTAAATTCAAGAAGCAATTACATAATTAACAACAATGTAGTCAATCTACATGTTCATAATCTTCACAATTCACCATATTAATTCAAGGTTTTCATGAAATTGGGGAAAGAAATGGGTCTAGAGAAAACTCATAGGAAATCATCAATTAACCATCAATATATACTTAAACAACATTAATTCATCATAATTCAATACAATTGATTCATAATTTTATTTTTCAAAGAAGACCCATGTGAGAAGAAAAACTCTAGTATTGGGAGATTTGGAAATCATCTTTTGGAGGGACCTCTTGGGAAAATAATCCCAAGAGTGAAAGAAACAATACCTTAGTGATGATAAAGACACGAAGCTGGGTTGGAAACTTGAGAATTTGACCTTCTTCTTGGAGCTCTAATGGTCTTCAATGGAGGTATGAAGGAAGAGAGAATTTGAGAGAGATGAGAGTGATATTTTATTTCAACTTTGGGGATTTGATTTAGGTGTGTAAAATGACTTAAATCTGACCCTAAACCGTTATATAGCCATCCCCTAAATTACCCAAAAGACACCTCACTTAATTGGATCTTTTTGTGAAGTCAAATTGACTTTAAAACAATGCAAACAAATCTGGGAAGTTGTTGCCGTTGCGGGGACAATTCCAATTATTTTTTTCTGAAATCCTAGTTGAGGCACTGAGCCTCGTGAAGACCCCATGTCGCAAGGCAAAATTTTCCTAGCCATTGTCGGCTGCGCGATTTGCCATGGACTCCACGTCTTGGCTGTCGAGGCAGCTTGCTCGCCAATGTTTGGGTCCTCCTCAAGGACCCTTCGGGTTGTCCTTGGGGAGTTGTTACTGGACGTTTGGACCCTTTATACTATACTTTACCTATTTAAAGTCTTTTTACAAGTTTTACTTTATATGACACTCCCAAACCTTCACCAAACATAGGGACGTCTACTAGTTCAATTTCACTAGTTTTCGAACGTCAAGGTCTTTCATTGACCTTGTGACTCTAACACTTCCTAATAATGTTTTCTACTGTTGTTTTAGGTCTAAAACAACATTATTCAACATATGATGCTCTATTATAGGTCCTGGATATTACGGGGTGTTACACTCACTTATGAACCTTCATGAGCTATTATTATAAGATGTTTACATATGATTCTAGTAAACTCTAGTGTGAAATTATGTGATGAGTATAGATGATTACTATAGGTAATAGATGCTTATACCCTAAAGGGCGTGTAAATGAGATGGGGGGTTTCACGTTTAGTAATTTTGCCTCCCTACATCGGTTTCCTTGGTTTAGCAAGTCCAGATTCTGAATATATGTGGTTGTCTCATGAGATGGAAACCCACACGTTTATCAAGTTAGGATTTCTATTAACAATCTCCTTGACCCTTAACTATGTGCCCACATAGGACTCTAGCTTAGTGGATTCACCTAGACAGCTATGTACCAAAGGTTACATCTTAGGCAAGTGCTAACCCTCTCTTTTTGGTGTGGGAGTAGACTACGAATTCCATATAGCTCTCATGGTCTCATGTTGGTTATTTCAACCTCTTTACCTAATGTAAAATTAAATGAATGAAGAAAATGTATGAACTCTCACTAGGTCTTTCTTAAGGGGTTCTACATAGTGTAAGGGAGGGTATGGGACTTCTTACAGATTGCACTTGTGGGATCCTAAGAGTTGGTTGTAGTGGTGTTCTCCTACGATTATGTTTCTTATGATTCGTGTATAATAGGATACGTATGATCTTCATGAATATGAGAAGATTGATGTAATGTGATATTATAAATGTATGTATGAACTACGTTGCTCAATGTGATACTTAGCTTGGGATAGGGTTACGGGATTCTAACTTTTGTAATGCATAAGTATTGCTTGGGTTGTCTACATGTTGGTATGATATCATGTTGGGTTGGATTATGATGCTTAATTTATATGCATTTTGGATTTTCTTTGTGAAAAGCATGTTTTGACTAAAATGTCCTTTTATACATGCATTGATGATTTTTATGCATAGAAGCCATGCTTAGTACGTGTGATGTACTAAACCATATTTTTTCCCTTTCTCCCAAACATTGTAGATTCGGGCCTTTGATGAGGTTTCAAGGATATTTCTCAAGACACTTGGATTTTCTTCCCCAAGTTGGTGAGTCCTCAAGGCCGAGGACGAGACCCTTATATTCTACCTTTTAATGATTTTGGGTTATGTTAAAAGACCTTGTATACTTTCCTATTTCTAGACTTCTTATTGATGTAAGCTCTAAGTCCCAAATTTATATTCTTATATGTCTGGATGGTATGATGTGACGAAGTTAGATTCTATTTTCATATATGAAGTGAAGTTTAACCTCCAATGTAAAATCTTTAAATCTTCTGCATTTTTATTCTATGATACATGCTATGATGAATTCTAAGGGATTGTATAAGACCTTTTCGAGGTCGAATACGCCGGTAACGACTAGAGGGTGATCTCAGGTCGTTACAAACCTTGTATCAAAGCATAAGGTCGAGAATAATGTAGGATTGATGTCACAAAATACCACGTCAAGTAGATTATTGTTCATGGGTGTGAAGCTCGCCACACTTATGAATGAGAGGCTATGAGATGCTTAGGAACTTTTACTTTTTGACATTCATTAGTCGTACCTAAGAGTCATACTCTGTCTAGTCCTTTCTTCTAATCATTTTCTTGTGCTTATAGGCAATGAATACAAGAAGGACTAATGCTAGGAGGGTCGAGGAGGAGATTAGGAATAAGGCGGTTCCCTCTCAAGCTCATCAAAACCCTCAAGTTCCTATTGAAGAAGGGTTTATGTCTAATGTCGAGATAAGGGAAGCTATTCATAGTTTGACTCAAGTGTTGGAAACTCAAGTGGCTAGGGAAACTAAGGTGTAAGTCAACCCCTATGCGAGCACTACCGCTTCTAGGATGAGGGATTTAACAAGGATGAATCACCCTACTTTCTTTGGCTACAAAGTGGAGGAGGACCCACAAAGGTTCATAAATGAAGTGTTCAAGGTGCTAGACGCTATGGGTGTGTATTCTCAAGAAAAGGCGGAACTAGCTGCCTATGAACTCAAAGTGTGGCTCAAGATTGTATGAACAATGGAAGAAGGAGAGACCCGTTAGGAAGGTCCGGTTAGTTGGGCTTCATTTAAGACGACTTTCCTTGATAAGTTCTTCCCCTTGGAATTGAGGGAGAGAAAAATGCAAGAATTCATCAATCTTCGTCAAGGCAGTATGAGTGTGAAGGAGTATAGCCTCAAGTTCACTCAACTATCCAAACATGCTCCTGCTATGGTGGCAGATTCTAGGGTTAAGATGAACAAATTTGTTATGGGGATATCCAACCTTGTGGTTAATGAATGTAGGTCGGCTATGTTGATTCCTAGCATGGACATCTGTCGTCTCATGGTTCATGTCGAACAAATTGAGGATAAAAAGCTTAAGCAAGTTGGTAGGGAGTTGAAGAGTACAAGGGCCGAAGATGGAAATTCTTCCAAGGCTAGATTTGAGGTTCAAGATAAGCCAAGGTTCAAGAAGAGGTTACCCAACCAAGGTCCTCTTAATACTCCAACGGTCAACAACGGTAAACTGTCTACCCCCAAGGCTCAAGAGGTTAAAGATGCTGGTTCAATTATTGAGAAGCCTATTTGTGTAAAGTGTGGTAGAAAACATGAAGGAAAGTGCCTAGTTTGCATGGGAAATTGCTATAGTTGTGGTAATAATGTCCACATGAAGAGGGATTCCCTATGTTGAAGGCTCAAGGAAGGGAAAATGCTCAAGCACAAGCAAGTGCTTTAAATCCCGATGCTCCCAAGAAGAATCGCTTCTATGCTCTCCAATTCCGAGGTGATCAATAGATCTCCCCGGATTTTGTTACCGGTATGTTACAAGTATTTTCAATTAATGTTTATGCATTGTTAGATCCCGGTGCCACTTTGTCTTTTGTAACTCCTATAGTGGCTATGAAATTTGATATGTTTCCCGATGTCTTAGATGAACCCTTTTCGGTTTCTACCCCGGTAGGTGATTCTGTAGTTGCTAAAAGAGTTTATAGGGGTTGTCCCATTTCATTGCCCAATAGAGTCACATTGGTTGATTTCGTAGAACTTGACATGTTGGAATTTGATGTCATTTTGGGGATGGATTGGATACATGCTTGTTTTTCTTTCATTGATTGTAGAACTCGGGTGGTAAATTTCAATTTCCTAATGAACCTGTTTTGGAATGGAAGGAGGGAAACTTAGCTCCAAAAATTCGAATCATTTCATGTCTTAAACCTTGTAAGTTGATTTCTAAGGGATGTCTCTATCATATTGTGAGAGTCAAGGATCTTGAGTCCGAGGTTCCTCCATTAGAGTCGGTCCTAGTAGTGAAGGATTTTCTAGAAGTCTTTCCCGATGACTTACCCAGAATTCCTCCCGAACGGGAAATAGATTTCAGCATTGACTTATTTCTAGATACAAAACCCATCTCAATCCCTCATTAACGTATGGCCCCGGCCGAGTTGAAAAAATTAAAGGCTCAACTCAAGGGTTTGCTAGATAAGGGTTTTATTCAACAAAACATATCTCCATGGGGTGACCCGGTGCTATTTGTGAAAAAGAAAGATGGGTCTCTTCGAATGTGTATTGACTACCGAAAATTGAACAAGCTCACTATAAATAATAAGTATCCACTCCCAAGGATTGATGATTTGTTTGACCACTCTAAGGAGCGAGTTACTTTTTGAAAATTGACTTGAGGTCGGGCCATCACCAACATAGAGTGAGAGGTGTTGATATTACGAAAGCAGCATTTCGAACAAGATAAGGTCATTTTGAATTCTTATTTATGTCGTTTGGTCTTACAAATGCCCCTACGACTATCATGGACCTTACAAATAGAGTTTTTAGAAGTTATCTTTATTTATTAGTGATTGTCTTTACTGACGACGTCTTGATATACTCTAAGAGAAAGAATGATCATATAAACCACTTGAGGATAGTTTTGTAAGTCCTCAAGGATAACCAACTTTTTGCCAAATTTAATAAATGTGAATTTCTGTTTAGATCGGTTGCTTTTATTGGTCACATTGTCTCTAGTGAAGGTGTAGAAATCGATCCATAAAGATGGATGCGGAAAAAGGTTGCCTAGACCTTTGAGTCTTACCATCATCAGAAGTTTTTTGGGGTTTGCCCAGGTACTATAGGAGGTTCGTTGAGGGATTTTCATCTATCGCATCTCCATTAACGACCTTGACCCAAAAGAAGTACAAGTTCGAATGGTCAAAATCCTGTGAAAAGAGCTTCCAATTATAGAAAGATAAACTCACCTCCACTCTGCTGTTGACCTTACCGGAGGGTACCGGAGGGTACCGGAGGGTAGCGAAGGGTTTGTGGCTTATTATGACGCTTCTCGAGTAGGTTTGGGTTGTGTCCTCATGCAACATGGTAAGGTGATAGCATATGCCTCTAGGAAACTAAAGGTTCATGAGAAAAACTACCCAACTCATGACATTGAACTAGGTGCTGTAATGTTTGCTTTGAAATTTTGGAGACACTATCTCTATAGGGTACATGTTGATGTGTTCACCAATCACAAGAGACTCCAATATGTGTTAAATCAAACATATTTGATTTGCGCCAAAGAAGGTGGTCAGAGATTTTAAAAGATTATGATATGAGTGTCCTTTACCACCTCGGGAAAGCTAATTTGGTTGCGGATGCTTTGAGTCGAATGTCTATGGGTAGTTTGACTCATGTTGTTGATGATAATAAGGAGTTAGTAAAATAGGTACATAGGTTTTCCCGATTGGGTGTTCTACTAGAAGAATCTCCAAAGGGTGGTTTCATGGTTCGTCATAACTCCGAGTCATCTTTAGTGGTTGAGGTGAAATCTAAGCAACACCTTGATCTTCTATTGATGGAGTTGAAGGAATCGGTTCTTAATAAATCTATAAAAACTTTCTCTCAAGGAAAATATGGGATGCTTAGGCACCAAGGAAGGTTATGTGTACCGGATGTGGACGGCCTAAGGGAAACAATCTTAGAAGAGGTCCATGGGTCCCGATATTCCATACATTCGGGGGCCACCAAAATGCATCGTGACTTGTGCGATATTTATTGGTAGAACAAAATAGAAGAGGACAGAGCAAACTTTGTGGCTAGATGCTCAAATTGCCAACAAGTCAAGGTCAAGTATCAAGGACCAGGAGGTCTAACTCAAGATATTGATGTCCCCACTTGGAAGTGGGAAGATGTAAACATGGACTTTGTAGTAGGTTTGCCTTTTACCCGTAGGCAACATGACTCCATTTGGGTTGTCGTGGATAGGTTGACTAAATCTGCCCATTTCCTCCCCATCAAGGTTTCTTATCCGGCGGAAGAGTATTCTAGATTGTACATTAAGAAGATTGTAAAGTTGCATAGGCCCCCTTTGTTGATCATTTTGGATAGAGGTGCCCAATTTACTTCCCACTTTTGTAGGTCCTTCCAAAGTGGGTTTGGTACTCAAGTGAAACTAGTACCTCATTTCACCCTCAAACGGATGGTCAAGCGGAGCGCACCATCAAAACCCTAGAAGAAATGTTGAGAGCATGTGTCATTGACTTCAAAGGTAATTTGGATGACCACGTACCTTTGATAGAATTTTCCTACAACAATAGCTAACATTCAAGTATTTATAGGGTACCATTTGAAGCACTCCATGGTGGGAGGTGTCGGTCTCCGGTTGCGTGTTTTGAAGTGGGTGTATTTTCTCTTCTTGGTCCACAAGTAGTCTATGAGGCCACAAAACTAGTTAGAATAATAAGGGATAGGTTAAGAACGGCTTATAGTCGGCAAAAGTCATATGCCGACAATAGAAAGAGGGACCTTGAGCTTGAAATAGGTGATTGGGTCTACTGGAAGATTTTACCCATGAAAGGGGTGATGAGGTTTGGTAAGAAGGGGAACTTAAACCCCGGTACGTGGGACCTTACAAAATTTTGAAGCGAGAGAAAGTTTCTTATGAGTTGAAATTTCCAAATGAATTGTCCTTCACCGGTGTTCCATATTTCTATGCTCAAGAAATGTAAAGTTGACCCGGTGTCTATTCTCCCTTTAGAAGGTTTAGGGGTGAATGAGAATCTTTCTTATGTAGAGGTTCCCGTTGAGATCTTAGATCGTCAAGTTAAGAAATTGAGGAATAAGGAGGTTGCCTCCGTAAAATTCCTACAGAGGAACCACCTAGTTGAGGGTGCAACATGGGAGGGCGAGGCCGACATCAAGTCCCACTATCGTCACCTTTTTCCTCTCAATCCTAGCCAAAGTTTAGGTTAGTATTTTCTCTTAATGAGATGATTAAACTCATCATGGTTTTCTAATATGTGCATATTCTTATAGAATTTCATGCTTAAATTGAGTTTTGATGAATTATGTTCCTCATGGTTGACTTGCACTTATATGTATTGTGTTGTATGGTCCTCATGAGAATTGTAATGAGAATGCTTGATGTTGTTTTAAGAAGAATTTAGCATATTAAATCTTGAATGATCATATTGATATCACGTTGCAATGGATAAGGTAGTTCCTCCTTATACGATATCAAATGATGAGCTTTTATATGGGGTGAGTTGTGGATTGAGTTCCTATGTGTTGATTCCATGACTACGTGTTGAAAGGAGTTGAGAATTCCTCCTATGATTTATGACTCATTTTCATATTGCTTGTTGTTGAGTTGCTAGTCTTGAGTCTTTTTCGCCCTAAAAAAAGGTTTAAGGTTTCATTCGAGGATGAATGTTCCTAGGGGGGAAATTGTAACGCCCCCGCAAATTCTATGACCTAAACTAGAGTCTAACCTAATGAATTATGACGTAAAAAGAGGTAATTATAGTCCTAGTGTTTGGGGAAACATTCGTGGAAGTTTAGAAGGTCTACAATGAGAAACGAAGAATAAATTTCGACTAATGAAATTTAAAGGTGATGGCGCATCGCGCGCCTGGCTCTACTTTCTAAAAATTTCAGCTCTGTGAAGTGAAGCTGACACGAGGTCTTCTGCCTAAAAATACATTTTCAAAAAAAGATTTGAACCCCATGGCATGTCCCATCCTTACCTACCAGATTTGAAAAATCGGAAATTTCATGAAAAGTCAAGTTAGACTTTTGTTTTAAGGTCCAACTAGTGTAGGGGTGTTTTGGGTAATCCGGGAGGGTTAATATATATAGTTTTTAGAAATTTTCCACCCATTCCCCAATCTAAAACTCAAACACACAATTAGAATCAAAAGCAAAAGAGTTAGAAACTTTACTTTCCCTCTAGTTTGTCTCTGTTCAAACCTCCATTGAAGAACTTTGGAGCTCTAAGAAACGGATCAATTCTCAAGGGATTCAACTTAATTTAGTGGCTAGATCTTCCTTAAGGTATGGTTTCTTTCACTCTTAGAACTGCTTTCCCCAATAGGTCCCTCCAAAGATGTTTTCCAGTTCCCCCAAATCTAGGGTTTTTCTCTACACATGGGTCTTCTTCAAAAAACAAAATTATGAATCAATATGATGAATTATGATTACTTAAGGTTGTTTAGGTGTATAATGATGGATAATTGTTGTTGTTCACTTGGAATTCACTTGGACCAATCTTCTTCCCCAATTTCATAAATCAAGGATTTGATATGATGAATTGATTGAAGATGATGAATACATCAATTGGTTATGTTGAAGTTAGTTATGTTATTGCTTCATGAAATACCTTATGTTATGTGTTGGTTATGGATTGTTGGGTGATTGAAGCATGAAGTCCCATGAAGGGCAAGAAGGTATGAATGTTGGTTCTTCCTTGTACTCAAGTATGAAAAGTGAATTACTTAGATAGTAATGATGTTATATCTAATGTGTTATTGTGGTGTTGATGGCAAGGTCCCCTCATCCTTAACCCTATACAATTGAATTAGCTATGAAGTATGTTATTATGATATGGTATGATTGTTATATGATTGAAAGGTAGTTCTCATGATTATAATGTAATGTTAGAGTGAAACGCTTACTCACTTGCTAGGGTTCCTAAAGTTAAAGATTGTTCTCACTTATGAACCTCCATCAGCTATTATAATAAAATGTACACATAAGAGTCTTGTAAAGGATAGTGTTAACTAATGTGATGATAAAGATGATTACTAAAGGTAATAGATGTTTATCACCGATAGGGCATGTAAATGAGATAGGGATTTCATGTTTAGTAAGTCCGGCTCTACACATGGATTTTCTCACGTTTAGCAAGTCCGGATACCCAATATATGTGTTGTCTCATGAGATGGAAACCCCCACGTTTAGCAAGTTAGAGTTTCTAGTAACAATCTCCTTGACCCTAACTATGTTTGCACATAGGAATCTAGCTTAGTGGATCCACCTAGATAGCTATGTATGAAAAGTTACACCTTAGGCAAGTGTTAAACCTCTCTTTTCGGTGTTGGAGTAGAACATCGGATTTCATGTAGCTCTCATGGTCTCATGTCGATTATTGCCACATTTTTCCCTAATGTAAAAGTAAATGAATGAATGAAATGTATGAACTCTCACTAGGGCTTTCTTAAGGGATTCTACCTGATATAAGGGAAGATATGTGTCACATCCCGAGAACATACCCTAGAAGATATGGCACTCTCGGAGTGCAGCCGGCGTACTTAACCTCTCGCAGGTCTTGCACATGCCCTTTCGTATCATTCATCACACACACACACACACACACACACACACATATATATATATATGAAAAGTAGTGCGGAATTAAAACTTTTCACAAAACATTTGAATAGTCTTTCAAAATATCTTTCATAGAAAATCAAAGGAAATACTAAGTCTCATGTCATCAAATCATAGACTCGAAATATACTTGGAACACGGCCCATAAAATTGAAGTACAATACTACTAAGTCTATTAAAATACTTCAAAATAAGAAACTCTAAGATAATGATGCCCTCAAGTCAAATGAGGACATACTTCAAACTTGCTGGAACGATCCTATAATCCAAGCTTCTATTATAATATCACCTTCACCTATGAATCACCTTAGAGGTAGATAAAGATATGGAATAGTAAAGACACATGTAGTAAGTATGGTTTAATGCATAAAAATCATGATAACGGACATTTAGTGGAAATATGCTCTTTTTTATTAAAACATCATAGCATAAGCGTAATAAAAACATTTAACACCTTAGAAACACATAAGAAGTCACATAAGAATTTTATCATAGTTTAAGGAACATTACAGTGAACTCATAAATGTTACAGTGAACTAATTCTAATGATACAGTGAACTAAAATCCATGTTACAATGAACTCACTTTGTATGCAACATTCTCACTAAAGGTTATCCTAAGACTCACTTAAGGAAGACAAAGAGAGACCCCCCATCCCATATACCCTCTCTAAGAACACCTAAATGATCCTCGGGACTACTTATAATTAGATTCATACACTTACAATACATCAAAACATATAACACATATAACATGTAAAATATGACATTCTCCTTACTAAGGTTATCAAAAGACTTACTTAAGTAATTCTAGAAGAGAACGCCCATACACCCTCTTCAAGGTTACCTAAATAATCCGTAAGACTTCCTATGATTAGATCATGCCTAAGGTATTAACCAACTTCCCTAACTAGAGTCATTCTTAAGACTTCCCTAGATAAGACATGAAGAGATCATCCTTTTATGCCCCTTCACATTTTAACTAGGCAATCCTTAAAGATACTCTAGACTAGGTACTCATTCAATGACATACCTTCTAGCTTAAGTCATTACTTCATTAGTTCATTAAGAGACATTCATCACATAAGGACATTCAAGTAATGGACATGGAGAAGACCTAGGGACTCGCTAACTAACATCTTCAAAGCCTAAGGGTGCAATGTCTAAGTAGCGTCCCATTCCACCACCTAAACTTCAAAGACTTCTCAAACACAAATAGGTATACGATATGATGAGAATAGGCAATAACCGACATAGACCACGGTAGCTAAATGTGGAATCCGAAGTTGTAACCTACACCGATAAGGGTGTTCTACTTGATAATGGTAGAACTTGGACACATCCCACGTAGGCACATGGTTAAGGAATATGAAGGGTTTCGTTGTACTCTAGCCTCATTCTTAAATAGAGCTACTCCCCTTACCATACTCACTCGGCTCTAGACTTTGTTCTCATAGAGTAATTCACATAAAGGATCATATGAAGGGGTTCCAGATCTAGTTCATAACCCAATCACATTCACCCTACCAAAGAGGTCCCCTAGGGCTGCTTGACAATGGCGAAGAGGATAGATTAATGACTTTCCTAACAATGATTTCATGTCGTTTCAGCCAACCATTCAGTCCATCACTCACACAAGAAGGATATCATTACGGATTTCGACTTCAAGCTTATCTTAACCTTCTTTCTCAAAGATTCCACATAAGTTGACCTTCTCACTATGTTCAAGGCCCCGTATCATTCATTCATAAAATACTAAGAGGCTTTAGCATCCTAAATCAAGACATATCATATTCACATATCATTTATACATCAAGAAGAGAGACTTAAGTCTACGTAAACAAGACACACTTCAACTCTTCACTTTACCTTATCACATATAGCACATCTTCCAAGTAGCACATAAGAACAACCAAGTTGCTTTAGGTCACCCTATACAATACTATATAACCATTAAGGTAGTCATCATAAGACTCAATAACCAATTAGGAAGAATCATGCATCAACTCTAAGACTACATACACAATACCATAGTCATAGTCTAACATGATCACCTAATAACTTTAATAGAAGAAACACATACTTTCACATCACTTAACATGTAGGTAGATATTATCATACTTCACAAAATCAACTACATAAATCATTATAATACTTCAAGTAGTTCCGACAAGATCATAATCATCATAATACATAAGGTAACGCCGATGAGGCCACATAATTCACAATTAAGGCACATAACAACGCCACCATAAGTGTACCATACCAATCACAACATAATTCAAGAACTACATTACATAAAATAAAGAGAATTAGGGCAGCTTACCACCAATCCATTCTCACCACTTCAATCCATAGCTAAATCATCCAATTCAATACCAATAGGCCCTTACACATGGACATGATAATCAATTCAATGCGTAAATCATAATACTCAATGAATCTAATTAAATTCAATATAGATTTATCGATCTAAGACAGCCTATCCAACAATTCAATACAATTCGTACATCATTCAATAGCCCATAGAAAACTACACAAGAATTCATAAGCATTGAGACAAGATCATCACATCCAAAATATAACCAATTTAAAGAGATTATGTTTTGCATGGGTTAATGAAGAATTTAGGTTAGAATCACTTAATTAACATAAATTCAATCATAAATCAATTATTCAAAACGTTTTATGCAATAACCCATGGCTAGATCATGAAATTGGACAAGTTCATCTTTAGAAGACTTTAGAAAATCACTTTGAAGATTGGCTCCTTGATGAAGAGAGTTTCAAGGATGAAGAAACCATACCTTACTGATGTTAATCCACCAATTTGATGAAGAATCACCAATGAAATCTCCAATCCAAGCTCTTCCTTGAGTTTTGGCTCCAATGGAGTTCTAGAGAATTTCTTAGAGAATTTGGGTTTTGATTTTGAAGAATAAATTCATCTAGGTGTTTAGGACTTATATAGATGTTTAAAATACCCAAAATACCATTAATTAACCTACCAAAATCTTATTTGGACGTGGGTGAATTTACCTATTCACCCCTTCACTTAACAGTGAAGCTGGGCAGGTGACAGACCCATCAACGACTTGCCAACCAACGGACTATTTGTCCACAAATAAACCGTCCTGGATGGCCGTCGTTTGGGACTGAGACTGGACATTGGGATCTTGAGCTCCCTGGGATAAGTTGACCAACGCCTCCCATCTACGGGGCGTCAACTAGCCTACTGGCCGTCGATTGCCTTAGTCGATTGGGGCTGGTCTTGACAGCCTTTGGCTCTTTGAAGGGTCCTTCCTAAAGAACCCTTGGTTGGTCCTTGGGGATTTTCACCCGGATGTTTATAACCCGAATATGATCGTATACAAGTTTAGGACATCCCTTATCAATTACATCCAAAACAAACACATAAAACTCAATGAAACATGCTAAGACACACAAGGTCGTTTCAAGGCAAACCTTTTGAACGTCATGGATGTTCTTGGACGTTTGACGTCCAAACTTCAAGAAACTTGACACACTGCCTATACACACTATAATAAATAATATAATAACCTAATAATCTCATCAAACACACATAAACACATAAAAACACATATGAGGCACATAGGTGACTTAGTCGTCGAACGTCTTAGTCGTCCCTTGACGTTTGACTTCCAATACACCTAAAATCTTAGAAACTGCCTCAATACCGTATTATAAACCATTTTAGGACCTCAGACCCTCATGAAAACCATGTTAGACTCTATTTTACCTAAGTCGTTTTAGAGATGACACATTCTCCCCCACATGGACAACATTCTTCCTCAAATGACACTTGCCACTCTCCGAACACTTCCAAGAGTAAAGATTCAGTTAACAACCCATAACCATATCACATAACACATTATACAACACACAATAAAGGAGAAAACATCAATTTCACATAATCGAAAGAATTAGAACACAACAAGAAGTTAGAAGAAAATCTACACTCATTATGCCATTCGACTCACATTCTTCATTCCAAATATCATAAACTCTTTTTACATTCATTTTCATACTCATATACATTTATATCCATATTGCAACAATTTTCAACCAAAGAATGAATTAGTCACTTTTTCAAAAATGTTACAGTAAGCATATTTTTTCCAGGCAATGAACATACTTCAAATTTTCAAAAATGCAACATTTAGGCAATTGATGATAGAAACATGCTAATATGCAATATAAAACCATATAAACACATCTTACGACATAGTAATAACTTCATGAAGTGCACAATGCAAGGAATCAATGAAATTCAATTCCACAAGACTCCAAAACACAATGCAACATGCTACTATGATCATCTAGCTCCTCTACTAACCATACTCCCCCACTTAGAAGGAACTCATAAAACAAAAAGAGATTACTAGAACTTACCATCATCATCATTCCTCATCCGAAACTGGCTTGACTTCCCTAGACCGGAGTTCATAAAAGTGATTCTTCTTTGGAGCATCACCACCCGTAACACTTGGAGTAACTTGATTACCTTCC
Organism: Solanum sitiens; assembly: GCA_016801875.1. Classification (NCBI taxonomy): domain Eukaryota; kingdom Viridiplantae; phylum Streptophyta; class Magnoliopsida; order Solanales; family Solanaceae; genus Solanum; species Solanum sitiens. Next base: position 1,501,164 of record JABWTJ010000118.1, on the reverse strand, counting down.
TTTCTAATAGAAGCAATAGAAGGACAATTCCTCACCTTGTGCCCATCTTTACCACAACCAAAGAAATTTCCGGTACCCAATAGACATTCCCCATAGTGCCTCTTTCCACAAGTAGCACATGTAGGCTTGCACCTTGAGATCCACTACCCTTCTCAAGTTTCACCTTAGCACTCCTAGGTTCATCTTGACTTGAAAACTTCTTCTTGAACCTAGGTTGGCTTTAATCACTAGATCCTCTTCAAGTTTCTAGCAATCCTACCAAGTTTAGACTCCTCAATGGATTGAGCATACACCATGAGTCTAGACAAAGTCATACAATGATGAAGTATGGCCGTACGGCATTCTTCTTTCACAAGGTCGGCAACACCCGTCACAAACCTACTCATCTCATCCCTCGGGTTAGACACCAAGGATGGCGAAAACCTACACAACCTAGAGAAATTCAAAGAGTACTCCTCAACACTAATATTACCTTGCGTGAGATTGATAAACGCTTCTACCTTCACCTCCCTCCTCTCACGGGGAAAGTACTTTCCTAGAAAAGCCTCCTTAAATACTTCCCACTCAATAGGACCCGACTCAACCGGTCTATTATCCTTCCATTGAGTGTACCACACTTGAGCAACCTCCCTCAATTGGTACGAAGCTAACTCCGCCTTCTCCCTAGAAGTCACCCCAATGGCACTCAACACCTTGTACACACCATCGAGGAACTCTTGGGGATCTTCTCCTACCATAGAGCCAAGGAAGATAGGAGGATTCATCCTCACAAAGTCTCTCAACCTAGATGTCATAGTCCTCTCCACAACATTCACCCTAGGCTCAATACCCCTATTCACATGGGTAGTCATGGCTCGGGCTAAAGCAAGCAAAGCCTATCTAATCTCCCCAGAAGTCAAATCCGGGGGAACCACCAGAACATCATTACCTCCTTCCACAATAGGGACCTGAACATTCCTAGAACCTTGAGCCCCTTGAGCATCTTGAACAACTTGCTCAACTTTTTCAACTTGAGGAGGAATCTCCTCATTCACATCATTCATATCAATTCTCCTAGCCGGTGTCCTCCTCGTATTCATCTTCCTAGAAACACAAGGAAAACCATAAGAAAAAGACAGTCATAACATTTTACTCTACGGCACGACATAGGAGTAGAAAAGAAGGGAAACTCTATCGTCATATAGCCTCTCGTTCATAGGTGTTTCGCGACTCACACTAATGAACAAGACTCTACTAGATGTGACTTGATGAGACTTTTTGATTCCTAAGACTACTTTCATAACCTATGCTCTGATACCAAGCTTGTCACATCCTGAGGACATACCCTAGAAGATATGGCACTCTCCGAGTGCAACCGGCGTACTTGACCTCTCACAGGTCTTGCACAATCCCTTTTGCATCATTCATTGCATACATATATATATATATATATATATATATATATATATATATATATATATATATATATATATAAAGTAGTGTGGAATTAAAACTTTTCACAAAACATTCGAATAGTCTTTTAAAATATTTTTCATAGAAAGTCAAAGGAAATACTAAGTCTCATGTCATCAAATCTTAGACTCGAAATATACTTGGGACACGGCCCATAAAATCGAAGTACAATGCTACTAAATCTTTTATAATACTTCAAAATAAGAAACTCTAATATAATGATGCCTTCGAGTCAAATGAGGACATACTTCAAACTTGCTGGAACGATCCTATAATCCAAGTTTCTCTTCCAATATCACCTTCACTTATGAATCACTTTAGAGATAGATAAAGATGTGGAATTAGTACAAACACATGTACTAAGTATGAGTTAATGCATAAAAATCATGATAAAGGACATTTATTGGAAATATGCTCGTTTTTATTAAAACATCATAGCATAAGCATAATAACAACATTTAACACCTTAGAAACACATAAGAAGTCACATAAGCATTTTATCATATTTAAAGAAACATTACAGTGAACTCATAAATGTTACAGTGAACTAATTCTAATGATGCAGTGAACTAAAATCCATGTTACAGTGAACTCACTTTGTATGCAACATTCTCACTAAAGGCTATCCTAAGAATCACTTAAGTAAGACAAAGAGAGACCCCCCATACACCCTCTCTAAGCAAACCTAAATGATCCTCGGGACTACTTATAATTAGATTCATACACTTACAATACACCAAAACACATAACACATATAACATGTATAATATGACATTCTCCTTACTAAGGTTATCAAAAGACTTACTTAACTAATTCCAGAAGAGAACGCCCATACACCCTCTTCAAGGTTACCTAAATAATCCTATAGACTTCCTAAGATTAGATCATGCCTATGATATCAACCAACTTCCCTAACTAGAGTCATTCTTAAGACTTCCCTAAATAAGACATGAAGAGATAATCCTTTTATGCCCCCTTCACATTTTAACTAGGCAATCCTTAAAGTTACTCTAGACTAGGTACTCATTCAATGACATACCTTCTAGCTTAAGTCATTGCTTCATTAGTTCATTAAGAGAAATTCATCACATAAGGACATTCAAGTAATGGTCTTGGAGAAGACCTAGGGACTCGCTAACTAAAATCTTCAAAGCCTAAGGGTGCAATGTCTATGTAGCGTCCCATACCACCACCTAAACTTCATAGACTTCTCGAGCACTAGTATGTAGCCATATGATGAGAATAGGCAATAACCGACATAGACCATAGTATCAAAACATGGAATCCGAAGTTGTAACCTAATCCAATAAGGGTGTTCTACTTGCCAATGGTAGAACTTAGACACATCCCATGTAGGCACATGGTTAAGGAATATGAAAGGTTTCTTTGTACTCTAGCCTCATTCTTAACTAGAGCTACTCCCCTTACCATACTCACTCGGTGATACACTTTTTTCACATAGAATAATTCACATAAAGAATCATACGAAGGGGTTCCATATCTAGTTCATAACCCAATCACATTCACCCTACCAAAGAAGTCCCCTAGGGCTGCCTTACAATGGCGAAGAGGATAGCTTAATGACTTTTCTAAGAATGATTCCATACCGTTTCAGCCAACCATTCCTATGTCCATCACTCACACAAGAAGGATACCATTACGGCTTTCGACTTAAAGCTTATCGTAACCTTCTTTATCAAAGGTTCCACATTAGTTGGCCTTCTCACTATGTTCAAGGCCACATATCATTCATTCATAAAATACTAAGAGGGTTTAGCATCCTAAGTCAAGACATCTCATATACACATATCATTCATGCATCAAGAAGAGAGACTTAAGTCTACCTAAACAAGACACACTTCAACTTTTCACTTTACCTTATCACATATAGCACATCTTCCAAGTAGCACATAACAAGAACCAAGTCTCTTTAGGTAACCCTACAAAACACTATACAACCATTAAGGTATTCATCATAAGACTCAATAACCAATTAGGAAGAATCATGCATCAACTCTAAGACTACACACACAATATCATAGTGATAGTCTAACATGATCACCTAATGACTTTAATATATAGAAACACATACTTTCACATCACTTAACATATTGGTAGATAAGATCATACATCACAAAATCAACTACACAAATCATCATAATACTTCAAGTAGAGCCGACAAGGCCATAATCATCATAATACATAAGGTAACACCGACGAGTCCACATAATTCACAATTAAGGCACATCACACAGCCACCATAAGTGGACCATACCAATCACAACATAATTCAAGAACTTAATTACATATAATAAAGAGAATTAGGACAGCGTACCACCAACCCATTCTCACCACTTCAATCCATAGCTAAATCATCAAACTCAGTACCAATAGCCCCTTACCCGTGGCCATGATCATCAATTCAATGCATAAATCATAATACTCAATGAACCTAAGTCAATTCAATATAGATTTATCAATATAAGACAACCTATACAACAATTTAATACAATTCTTACATCATTCAATAGCCCATAGAAAACCTAGAATTCATAAGCATTGAGACAAGATCATCACATCCAAAATATAACCAATTTGAAGAGATAATGTTTTACATTGGTTCATGAAGAATTCAGTTTAGAATGACTTAATTAACATCAATTCAATCATAAATCAATGATTTAAAACTTTTTATGCAATAACTCATGGCTAGATCATGAAATTGGACAAGTTCATCCTTAGAAGACTTTAGAAAATCACTTTGAAGATTGGCTCCTTGATTAAGAGAGTTTCAAGGATGAAGAAACCATACCTTACTGATTTTAATCCACAATTTGATGAAGAATCGCAAATCGAATCTCCAATCCAAGCTCTTCCTTGAGTTTTGGCTCCAATGGAGTTCTGGTAATTTCTTAGTGAATTTGGGTTTTGATTTTGAAGAATGAATTCATCTAGGTGTTTAGCACTTAAATAGATGTTTAAAATACCCAATATTCAATTAATTAACCTCCCAACTCTTATTTGGTTGTGGGGTGAATTTACCAATTCACCCCTTCACTTAACAGTGAAGTTGTGTAGGTGACAGACCCATCGACGACTTGCCAACCAACGGACCGTTTGTCCACAAATGGACCGTCCTGGCTGGACGTCGTTTGGGACTGAGACTATACATTGGGAGTTTGAACTCCCTATTCTAAGTCTTGACCAATGCCTCCCATCGACGGGGCGTCGACCAGCCTACTGGCCGTCGATTGCCTCAGTCGATTGGGGCTGGTCTTGACAACCTTTGGCTCTTTGAAGAGTCCTTCCTCAAGGACCCTTGGTTGGTCATTGGGGATTTTCACCCGGATGTTTCCAACCCGAATATGATAGTATACGAGTTTAAGACATCCCATATCAATTTCATCTGAAACGAACACATAAAACGCGACGAAACATGCTAAGACACACAAGGTCGTTTAAATGCAAACCTTTCGAACGTCATGGACGTTCTTGGACGTTTGACCTCCAAACTTCATGAAACTTGACAAACTGCCTAAACACACTACAATAACTAATATAAGGACCTCATAAGCTTATTAAACACACATAAACACATAAAAACACATATGAGGCACATAGGTGACTTAGTCGTCGAACGTCTTGGTCGTCCCTTGATGTTTGACTTCCAACACACCTAAACTCTTAGACACTGCCTCAATACCATATTATAAATAATTTTAGGACCTTAGATTCTCATTACAACCATGTTGGTATATAGTTCACCTAAGTCATTTTAGAGATGTCATAGTATGGGACTTCTCTTACGCATTCCACTTGAGAAATCCTAAGAGATTGTAGTGGTGTTCTCCTATGATTATGTTGTTTATTATTCTTGTATTAAAGTCTACGTATGATTTTCTTGATTATGACCAGATTTGATGTAATGTGATATTATGAATGTATGTATGAAGTTGGTTTCAGAATGTGATACTTAGCTTGGGATAATGTTATGGGATTCTATTCTTTGCAGTGCACAAGTATTGTTTGGGTTGTCTACATGTTGGGATAATATCATGTTGGTTTGGCTTATGATGCTTACTTTATGTGCATGTTGGATTTACTTGGTGAAAAGTATGTTTTGACTAAAATGTCCTTTTATATATGCATTGATGATTTTTATGCATAGAAGTCATACTTAGTACGTGTGATGTACTAACCCATATTTTCTTCCCTCTTTCCAAACATTGTAGTTTCGGTCTTCGAGGAGGTTTCAAGGCTATTTCTCAAGACACTTGGATTTGCTTCTCCAAGTTGACGAGTCCTCAACGAGACCCTTATGTTCTGGATTTTAGTTCTTTTGGTTATGTTGAAAGACATTGTGTACTTTCCTATTTCTAGACTTCTTATTGATGTAAGGGCTAAGTCCCAAATTTCTATTCTTCTATTTATAGATGGTATGATGTGACGAAGTTACATTCTATTTTCATATATGAAGTTAAGTTGAACTTCCAAAGTAAAAGTTTTAAATCTTCCGCATTTTTATTCTATGATACATGCTATGACGAATGCTAAGGGCTTGCATAATACCTCTTCAAGGTTGAATATGCCGGTAACGACTAGGGGGTACTCTTGAGTTGTTACATCGCACCTGGATGTTTTGATCCTAAAAATATTATTTTACCTATTTAAAGTATTTTTATAAGTTTTACCCTTGATACGACACTCCCAAACCTTCACAAGACCTAAGGACACCTACTAGTTCAATTTTACTAGTTTCCGGACGTCATGGTTGTTCCTTGATGTTTAGGCTCTAATGCTTCCAAATCAAGTTAATACATTTGTTTAGGTGTGGAATCACCACTTTAATCATTATTCATTAGGTGAGGCTCTAGCCTAGGTCATTGGATTTCCGAGGTATAACAGTTTTTATAGCCATGGAACTGACATATTTTGAGTAAGCATCAGAAATGTAGAGTCATCTACATACCCTCGGTAACCAACAAAATTTGGCTCGAGAATTTGAATTGGAAAGACTACTTGCAGAATCTATACGAGGTGAGAAAAATGTTCGTCGTTTCTATTTTGTATTACTCACATTATGGGCAGAGCAAGTCTATCCCTGCGGCTGGATTGAAGGATTTCATGACTACGATGGGAAGGGCGGAGGTTCACGTAACTCTCATGAGATAAGACTGTCCGGTATGCCGGGTATGGGTCTCCTTATATCTCCTAGTCTTTGAACCTATACTGCCAATATAGGGATCTAGCAGGGTTCAATTCCCTATATACGCTAGCATGTTTTAGTTTCTCCTTGGCCAGTGACTCCACCTCTTTTCGGTGTGGGGAAGACACCGGATTTAATGATGCTCACATGATCTATGTCGGTTAAGGTTGGAGTTCCTCAAAGTATGAAAGATAATGAAATGAACGATACCGAATGTGTTTGTGCAAGACAATCAGGAGGTGAAATCAGATTCAAGTAATGACATTAGGTCATTCTTGGTCATTGCACTTCATGATCCCGATGAGAGTCTTAAACTTCATCCTAGGTATAGTTGTTGTTTACATCATCCTACAAATGAATGAAATGAATAATGTGAAGTACGAATGAACGAATGAAGCAGACTCTGTGTTTGCTAAAGAAGGCCCTCGGTTTGAGGTCTCATATGTTGGGCCCTCACTTGAGATGTCTTAATGCTACATCCACAATTCCAAGGTCTCGTAGATATGAAATGTATATTATATAAAACATGAAAATGTTAACTAAATAACCCATAACTTCCCTAACATGAAAGTAATGAAATCAATGAAATGATCAATAGAGAATGGCTTATGAAATTTAATGAATATATAGTGTAATGAATGACTTGCTATAAGAATAGTCAAAGCATGTCCAATGAAGTTTACAATAAGTAACGGGCATAGCTAATAATGAATCTTCATTTGATGAAAATGAACAAAGCCAAATAAAATATCCTTATAATGACTTCCTTTATTAGGAAAATATCAAAGACAATAATGAATTCAAATATGTTTATCCAAAATGATTAACTATTGTATTTAGCCAATAAAGATTGGCTTATAAAGAATTCATGCCCAAAGTAAGCAAGATCATAAGCTTTAATGATATGCCCCAATAACTATGCACATTATGCAATCAACTAAAGAATGAGTATAATCAATAAGTATTGACTTATAAATATATTCATGCCCCAAATTGTAGTTAAGTCATTTCCTTAATCTCTTGAATCACTTACTTGATTCATTGTGGGTATGGGACTACAATGAATCATTGCACTTGTAAGTAAAATATAGGACCAAAGGAGTCATTGAACTACACAACAACAAGAAGAAAAAGACTGAAAAATAATCTAAGTGTATAAAGAGGAGCTCTCGGGTTTGGAGGATCAAAAATTTAAATCTTCGCCCGTGTGGTTCTAAAATTATGTTGATGATACTAATGTCTTGTAATCATATACAAAATGATTTGGGTGCTTTGAATGAATTAAAATACATCATATTCATACCACAATTCACACCTAACGAATTAGGAAAGTCTAATGACTAGACTTTCCAGAAATGGCATGTTGCTTAGGAAGAGCTTTCATTGATCATGCATAGCTTTATGTGTATGTGTGCATACACCCATACTTAATACAAGTGGTGTACTAACCCCCTACTATTTACTATTTTTATAGGTGCAGGTCAAAGGACAGGTTGACGACACTTGCAGCGGTTTGGACTTCAGCGTTTCTCCAAACCAATTGGTAGGTCCTTATGATTTCGAGGATGTTACAGATTTAGTCTAGCCTTAGTTTTAGACATAGCTAGTGGATGTTGTCCCTAGAATTTCTTTCGTACTTTCATTTTGAAGCTTTGTAATAAGGCCGTGTTTGGCAAACTATTTATGATATATTCATCTTCAGTTGTGAATTGATTCTTTATGTTAGATGGTTGTTCTCTTATGTTGAGCTTAGTATATGATGTATCTAGTTAATAATTATTTGAAGTCTATGTATACTTCATACATATAAAAAGTTTTAAATTTTCCGCAAATTCAACTAGATGAATGTTATGAATGCAAGATGAGGCTTGTCTGCGACCTCTGAGAGGTCAACAACGCCGGTTGCGATCCAGATTCCAGAATCAGGGTCGTGACAAGTTGGCTAGAGGATACATATTGGGTTGCCTCCCAATCAGCGCTTGATTTAACATCGCGGCACGATGGAGGACTCTTGATTACTCAGACTTCATCAAGATAGTATGCCTCGATCACTTCATTCGCCGTTTCTGCATGCCCTAGATAGATTTTGATTCGCTGCCCGTTCACTTTGAACCTTACACCCTCCTTGTTCTCCAACTCAACCGCACCATGAGGAAATAGTTGGGTGATCAAATAGGGACCAGTCCATTTGGACTTGAGTTTGCCTGGAAACAAGCGCAACCCAGAATTGAACAAAAGCAGCAAATCCCCAACCAAAAAATCGTGCTTCTCAATCTTTTAGTCATGGTACTTCTTCATCTTTTGTTTGTAGAGGACTGAACTTTCATATGCCTTCAAGCGAAATTCATCAAGCTCATTCAACTCGTTTAACGTCTGTTCCACATCCTCATTCCAATCCATTTTCTACTTCTTCATTGCCCACATGGCCTTATGCTCTGATTCAACCGGTAAGTGACAAGTCTTCCCATATACAAGTTGGTATAGGGACATACCAATGGGAGTCTTGTATGCTGTCCGGTAGGCCCAAAGAGCATCATCAAGCCTCCTTGACTAATTTGTTCTACTAGCATTCACTGTTTTCGCCAAAATCTGCTTAATCTCCCTGTTTGACACCTCAACTTTCCCACTAGTTTTAGGATGGTAAGGAGTGGCCACATTATGGCGAACCCCATATTTTTCCAATAATCCCTTAAACAGCTTGTTGCAAAAGTGGGATCTCCCATCACTGATAATAGCCCTTGGGGTGCCAAATCTAGAAAATATGTTCTTTTTCAAGAACGCGGTGACACTCTTCCCTTTATTATTTGCAAGTGAGATAGCTTCTACCCATTTTGACACATAATCGACTGCCACAAGAATGTACTTCATCCCATGAGAACTCACAAAAGGGCCCATAAAGTCAATGCCCCACACATCAAACAATTCAATCACAAAAATGAGATTTAACGGGAGCTCTTGCTTTCTCAAAATACCATCATCTCTTTGGCGTCTATAACATGCCTTGTCGAACTCATGAGCATCTTGGTGGATGGTTGGCCAATAGTAGCCACATTGCAAGATCTTGTGAGCAGTCCGGATACCACTATGATGCCCAACTACAGGCAAAGAATGGCATGCCTCCAAACCACTCAACATCTCAACTTCCTGCACACAACGCCAAATAAGCCCATCGCCACAACTCCTGTATAAGTATGGCTCATCCCAAAAGAACTTCTTCACATCATGCATGAACTTTTTCCTTTGATGAAAGGACAAGTCCGGTGGGACGATATCACTAGCCAAATAATTCACAAAATCTGCGAACTATGGAATTAAGTCTTGGGAGGCAGACAGTACATGCTCATCAGGGAAAGTATCATCAATTTCAGCCTTTTCACCTAACTCCCTCATTACTTCATCTTCTAATCGGGACAAGTGATCAGCAACTTGATTTTCGGTCCCTTTTCTATCTTTCACCTCAAAGTCAAATTCTTGCAATAGTAATACCCAACGAATCAACCTCGGTTTCGCATCATTCTTTGCCATCAAATATCTCAAATATGAATGATCAGTATGCACTATAACCCTCGTCCCAAGCAAATAGGAGCAAAATTTCTCAAAAGCAAAGACTACTACAAGGAACTCTTGTTTAGTCACGGCGTAGTTCTTTTGGGCTTCATTCAGGGCTTTACTAACATAGTATTGGGATGAAGGATTTTGTCCCTTCTTTGTCCCAATATCACACCAAGAGCAACCCCACTCGTATCACACATCACCTCAAATGGCTTGCTCCAATCCAGAGAAATGATGATAGGTGCAGAGACCAACTTTTTCTTCAACTCACCAAATACCTTAAGACAGGATTCATCAAAATAAAACTTACACTCTTTCTCAAGCAACTTGCACAAAGGATGTGCAATCTTTGAAAAATCCTTGATAAACCTCCGGTAAAAGCCTGCATGCGTAAGAAAACTTCTCACACCTGTTACAGAGATGGCTGGAGGAAGTTTCTCTATCATCTCAACTTTAGCTCGATCAACCTCTATACCCTTATCTGAAATGCGATGACCCAATACAATATCTTCTTTCACCATGAAGTTACATTTTTCCCAATTTAGCACAAGGTTGCAATCTTCACACCTCTTAAGAACCTCGGACAAATGACTCAAACACCGCTCAAAGGAGTCACCAACCACTGAAAAATCATCCATAAACACCTCAACAGTGTCCTCTACCATATCGAAGAATATTGACATCATACATCTCTAAAACGTGGCTGGTGCATTACATAACCCAAACGGCATTCTCTTGAATGCAAAGGTCCCATAAGGACAAGTAAAGGTGGTTTCGTCTTTATCATCCGGTGCAACAAAAATCTTATTATAACCTGAATACCCATCAAGAAAATAGTACCACCCCTTTTCTACAAGTCTATCAAACATCTGATCCATGAAGGGCATAGGAAAATAGTCCTTTTCGGTCCATGCATTTAATTTCCAGTAATCCATGCACACCCTCCATCCAGTCACCGGTCTCATTAGGACAAGCTCATTTTTCTCATTGGGGACCACAGTAATTCCCCTTTTCTTAGGTACACACTGAACAGGGCATACCCAACTACTATCGGCGATTGGATATATCACTCCAGCATCCAACCACTTAATAATTTCCTTCTTCACCACCTCTTGCATAGGTGGATTTAAACGTCTCTGGTTCTCAATACTTGGCTTATGATCGGGCATGAGTTGGATTTTATGTGAACAAACCCCGGGAGGGATCCCAATAATATCCACAATAGTCCACCCAATAGCTCTTTTGAATCTTTTTAACACCTCCACCAAACTCTCAACTTGATGCACATTCAAATCTGATGCAATAATTACCGGCAAAGTGTCACCTTTTACCAAAAATGCTTACCTCAGATGAGGTGGTAGAGCCTTAAGTTCTACTTTTGGAGCCTCCTCTATAGATGGTTTTACGGGTGGAGACTTGCGATGCTTCATATCTAACTCCAACTTCTTTGGTTTAAACCGAACATCACCTCGATCAAGTGCTGCAACGAATGACCCATACTCTTCAATGCAATCACTATCAAAATTCATGATCACTGCCACTAGTGCTTCTACACCCAGACGCTCTTCTATTTGTACCTCAGATGACTTTTCAACCCTGTAAGATATGGCAGATACCGATTAGAGCTCACCACTCTGTCTCATGGACCTACAAATGTTGAAAGTCACTTCTTCATTGTTCAACCGAAATTTCATTTGCCCTTTCTACATATCAACCAAGGCTCTACCCGTAGCAAGGAATGGCCTTCCAAGAATAATAGGCACCTCAAAATCGACCTCACAATCCAGAATCACAAAATCAGCCGAAAATATGAATGACTCCACCTTTACTAGCACATCGTGGAGTATCCCAATAGGCCTCTTCACCGTTCTATCGGCCATCAGTAGTCGCATCGCAGTGGGCTTTGGGTCACCCAAACCCAACTTCTTGTAAATAGAGAGAGGCATGAGATTTATGATTGCCCCAAGATCACATAATGCTTTCGCAAAGTGTAATAACCCGATTGTACATGAAATAGTGAAGGCACCCGGATCTTCTATCTTTTGCACTAGAGACCTTGTAGCAATAGCACTACAATGCTGCATTCTATCATCATCCTCAAAACTGACCGATCTTTTCTTAGTGACCATATCTTTCATAAACTTGGCATAACCGGGCATTTGTTCAGAAGCTTCTATCAAAGGGACATTGATGGAAAGCTGTTTGAGCATAGTGAGAAAACGCCGGTATTTACCATCCTCAGTCTTTTTAACTAATCTCTATGGAAATGGAGGTGGTGGTCTGGGAGTCACTGTTTGATGCGTCTCTGCTTCTTTTCCTGCTTCATTTACCAACTCACCATTATCTTCAACTACTTCATCTTCTTTTCTCATCTTATTTTCTACGCCAGATGACATAGGTGGATCTATGGTTTGCTTACCACCGCGAGTAGTGACTGTCATACAATGTCCATCATTCTTCAGATTTTGAACAGTGTTGCTAGGAAGAGTACCCGGTTGACGAGGGTTTACAGTAGATGACAATTGGGCCATTTTCATCTCAAGATGCTTGATGGAGACTACATGTGCATCCACTTTTTGCCCAATGTTATCCAAATCACCTCTCAATTCCTTGGCGTGCTCATCACTTGCGTCAAACCTCCTCATCATCTTTTGCAACATGTCTTCAACTCGCGCCATACTACCTCCACCATCCCTAGGAGCAACTTCCCAATTTTGATGTGGAACATAGGGCCCACTTTGATCGTTTCTGTTTCCATAGTTACTCCGATTGAAGTTGTTGTCGCGGTTGTAGTTTCCTTCACGAACGTAGTGACCCTCTCGGTTGTAATTCCCATAGTTCTGACCTTGATTTCCTTGACCTTGGCGCCAATTTTCCTGATTGGAGCCTTGGGAGTTCGGTCGGAAACCCCCCGTCTGCTCATTCACTGCATAAGAATCTTTCTCATAGTAAAACTCATCTATCTGCGGTGGTGGCTTAGTCAAATAATTCACCGCATTCACTTTCTACGCACCCCTAGTGACATGTTTCAACACTAACCCAAGCTCAGTTCTCATTTGAGCCATTTCTTCACGAATATCCTCTGCGGCTGGGTTGTGTGTAGATTGCACTGAAAAAGTGTTTCTCCTAGTATCTGACTTCCTAGTGCTCCAAGCTTTATTTCGGGAGATTTTCTCTAACTTCTCAGCAATCTCTGCATAAGTACACTCTCCATAAGAACCTCCCGCAATTGTATCCAACACGGCTTTATTATTATCATCTTGCCCCCAATAGAAATACTCTTTCAGCGACTTATCATCAATACGGTGATTTGGGACACTTCTCCAGAATGAGGTGAACCGATCCCAAGAACTGCTTACTGACTCCCCTGGTAGTGCCACAAAGTTGTTCACCCTATTTTTGTGGTTGAGATTCTTTGAAACCGGATATTAACGAGCTAAGAACACATCCCTCAATTGGTTCCATATATGGATTGAGTTATAGGGAAGCTCAGTAAACCATATAGCAGCCTCTCCTGTTAGTGAGAGAGGAAAAACTCTTAGCCCAATGACGTCCATGTCCAAGTTAGGCCTCCCTACACAACTCTTACACACTGACCTCAATTTGGCGATGTGAGCATGTGGATCCTTAGATGGTAGCCCAAAAAATAGACCTCTAGTTGTGAGCATCTACATTAAGCTACTAGTTACCACGAAAGTATGACCATGTGGTAGAGGAGGTAGGACAAGTGGCCCATCAGAGTCAGTGATGTTAACATTTCTCCTATAGTACTCTTAAGGGTGTGGAGCAGGAGGTTGCCTCCTCTGATTACCTTCACCCGAATTATCAACCATCACTTGATTATGAGCCTCAACTGGCGAGGGTGGAGGATTGATATTTTCCTCGATATAAGCAGGATTGTTTTGAATGTTCATTTCGAGAAGTGTACAGTTTAGTTCTGTATCAAGCGAAAGTATTGGTTCTCCTCGACTCTGTGTACCTGGCATACACTAAAGCTAGACCTGCAAGAAACAAAAACAAAATGAAAAAGTAAAATCAGAAAATTATTGACTAAAACTCGGTAATGTGCTTAAAGTTAATATAGAAGCCACTTTCCCCGGCAACGACGCCAAAATTTAATACGCTCAAATTACACTTTCCTAAAGAAGTATAAGCAGTCGTATCAAGTAAAGAACCCAAATGTTAGGTTGGGGTCGATCCCACGAGGAAAATGGTTTAGACTTAACTTTAATCTACGATTACTTCTATTTTAATCAAGTCCTTTCCAAAAACAAACAATAAAAATGGGGGTTTTGTGTAACAAAATTATTTAATTAATTCTAAGTAAAGAAGTAACAAGTTCAAATATTTGATGTTTATGAAGTGACAAGAGAAACTAGTGTAAGTGTTCCCCATTAGGTTCATAACGCAGTAACCCTAACTATACCAACTCTTTCCTAGTATCTTGCATGCAAAGTGATAAGTTATATATCCCTATTCCGGCAACTAGTGAATTTCACTCCGCACCTTGGTCCGGATACATGTGTATACTTTACTAAACCTTACCTTTTACCTCATGTTAAGCATCATAATCGATGTATGGCTTAGTTATTACTTCGCACCAATCGACACTAGCCTATTAGATAGTGTATACTAAATCTACGTTGATAATTCTTTTCTTATTATCTACCTCCTTGGCCCAGCAAGTAGCAACAAGGCGAGTTCTAACGCGTGCACTCGTTAAAAAGACTTCTAAACAAAAGAATTATCAATACATGCAAGAAACTATTTGAGAATTGTTATTTTAGCTAGTTTTACTTTGTTAATTACCCATGATTCCCACAACCCTAGTTATGGATTTAGTTACCCATGTTAACAATCACACAATTCATATTGATTAGACAAGAATTCATGTACTTACTTTGATGAGATTCAAGAAAATCCAGAAAATTACTTGAATAAATCAAAGTCTCGCAAAAAATGATTCCGGAAAGTAGAATATTTCCCAAAATCTGACGACCGGACCGACAGATCGTCGAGACCACGACGGACCATCGAGGCCTCCCGTCGTTCCACACTTAGGTTCTTTATCAGCTGCTTTCTTCTCCCACTCACTGTTACCATCGACGGACAAGGATGACGGTCCGTTGAGTGGACGACGGTCCGTCGATGGCTTCCGTTTCTCCACACTTAGATTCTTTTCAAGATGGGTACTGGGGCTACTTTCTGTTAGCAATGACGGATGTGCAGGATGGTCCGTCGTGGAGATGACGGTCCGTCGATAGATTCCATAGCCCCACACTTGGTCAGAATTCCCCGATCTTTCTTCAGCAGCATTTTCTTCAGAATATGGTTGCCACCTACGGACCGTCGAGGGGTCGATGGACCGTCAATGGCTCCGTAGGTCGTATCTTCTGCAATTTCAGCACAGTTCTTCCGCGTTTTCATTCTGGACTATTTTCCTGCAAACAAAGAGAAAAATACATTAAAACTACTACAAAAAGGCCTTAGACACACACTAAACTTAAGGAAAAAGCATTGAAAGTACCGTAAAACCACAGTACATCACCTATATTCTTCTATCTTCCATGTTGTTCTAATGTAGCATGTTCACTGTAATTTAGAGTTTATGGTAATTACAGTAGGGATTCATCTAGATTATAACTTCCTTAACTACTTCCTTAAATTGATGTTGTTAATGGATTATGGATATGAATATTTGATGATTAAAGGAAAGGAGTCTTTGCATGAATTGATCCAGGTTCTTCTAGCCTACAAATTGAATGGTGTAATGCACTTTATGTGATCTTAATTCTAGGGTAGATAAAGCATGAGTTAGATTGGAGTATGATGTATTTAGCTACTTCCCTAGATTGATGTGATTACTGAAAGATAAATGATGATTTATGCAAGTGAATTTGGTTAAAGACCTATGTCCTCCTACGTTCTAGTATATTGGTAATGTATTGTACTAGTTATAGCTGGTATTGTAGTGTCTTAAACATGGCTTCTTTTATGATTAAAGCACCTTTATTTACTGCCCTTTTATATTAATTGTTGATGAAAAAGGACTATTGATCAAGGATGATCAAAGGGTGAGAAATTGGTAAGAATGCTTATCTCTCCTGCTTTCCTTATAGTATTGTAGTTGATGAAGCCTTGTATGGCATTGTGTGGTACGATCCAATATGGTGACGGTGTTTACTTTATGTAATTATATATGTGTTGACCATGGCCTTGAAGGCAAATTGATGAGTATATGAATGGGTGGTTATGATGATCACTTTATGTGTAACTTGTGCCTAGTCTTCTACTTGAGTTGTGAATCTAGGTTATGTTGCTATGGTTATGAACATGTAAAGGTTTAGGTAATATCATGTGTAGGGGCTTCCATTAATGATTTATTAAAGATTGATGACCCCTACCAATGTACCCCTATGTGAATGTGTGAATAGCTAATGTTAGGAGTCTAAAGTGCTCTATGAAGTTAACTTGCCTCCTATGCTATTATGTGTTGTGTGGTCTACGCTTGAAGAGTATTGTCGTCTAAGAGGATGGTTGCCTCAATATGTTGCTGATAGCCATTATGTGATCATGTTCACCAATTTACACACACTCACACTTCATGTATGCTTGAAAGTAGTAAAGGTTCATGGTGTCTAACTGAAAGGTAGCCCTCATATTCACTAGTTTCTATTACTATGCATGTTAAGATTATATGATATGATGAAGTATGAAGGTGCATAGAGTCTTTGTGGGTTTATATGAAAGGATTGCTCATATACTTATACCTATAGACTTATGCATTGATGTATGAACATGTGTGATATTTATGTGTTATGTGAAAGGTTTGCTCACATATATTTACACACACATGTATGATGATCTAGTAAATGAAAGGGGCCTTGAGAGGGTTGCCCAAGAATACTCTATAACTATATAGGTTCTTGAATATGTTATAAGCATATTAGGAATGAATATCTCAAGCCTATGTTTTATGAAAAATATAATTAAAGGCTTTTCAATAAAGTGAACTTAGCTTAGCACCGAGTGAACTTGACATTGAGAGGTGTTGACTTTTCTTTGAGGAAGATTTACTAGTTGTCCCTTATAGAGTGTTGACTTCCCTTAGATGAATACTCACCTATGGACCCACATGAAATGTTGACTTCCCTTTGAGGAAGGGTTCACCCATGTTTTCTCATGAGATGGGGCCCCAATTGTCCAATGGCATGTAGAGGGAACTACCTATCTCTTAGTTCCATAAACTATGCTTGCCACATAGGATCTAGCAAAGTGAATTCACTTAGGATGCTAGGATATATGTTAATGTTCTACCTTGGCTAGGTAGGAACACCTTTCCTTGGTGTAAGTCTCTACAACACCAAATTCCATGATTAGCACCCATGGTCTTAGTGTCGGTTAAGGCTATAGTTTCCCTACAGTAAAATGGACAATGGAAGTAAAGAACTAGGATCCTAAATAGGATGACTTAAGGGAGGTTATTTAGTATAGGTGGAAGTAATGAACCCATCTAGACATTGCACAAGTAGCTCCTTAGGAAGTCCTAGGAAGGTGACCTAATGTGTATGATTATGATTATGTATTTATGCATGATATTGTAGAAGTTGTCTACATGTTATGAAAATGTGCATGGAATGAATCTACATGATATGATCTTATACTTATATGCACTATGTTGGTCTAAATGACTATATGATGAAGGTCTTGTATTGACATAAATGAAGTTGTCTTTACTTTTTATGAGGATGTATGAATTGTATGTTAAGGTTTGTGGTCTCATGAAGAGTTTACTAAGTATGTGTGAGGTTATGGGGCTTCACATGTACATTGCACTAGTAGACTAAGATTGGGATCATGAACAAGGTCTTGTAATGAGGAATATGAAATGAACTAAAAGTATGTATAAGTTGATGTAGCTTACTGTAATGTGGACTTTGATTATGTTTCTATGAAGTATGTGGATTATATAAATGCTATTGTATAAGGGTTTTATGATGATTTACTCAAATTGGCGTGAAGTATGATTTCAAAGAAAATGTCCCTTTTAAATGCATGTTTTTGCATGGTTACCATACTTAATACATTATTGTGCTAACTCCATTCTTCTCTACTTTTTACACAAAGTGTAGGTTATGGATGCTTAAAGGAGGTCTTGAATGGTTAAGAGCTTGATAGATTATTTCCAAGCTTAATGAAAGGAATCCTTAAATTCAAGGATCTCCTACTTATGTCTTTACTGTAAAGTCTTTAAATATTGCATAGATATGTAATGCGTCTTATGGTCCGTGTCCCTAATGTACTCTAATGTTGTTGAATCTAAGATGGCAAAGAGACTTATGGTCTAAATATGCATTATGGCTTATGTTTTATATTTATATGAAGTAAGTTTCTAGCATATGATGTGCTATGAAAAGTTTTAAATTTTCCGCTAAATTTACTATGTCAATGCGATGAATGATAACTATGGGCTTGTATAAGACCTCCGAGAGGTTAAGTACGCCATGTTACTTCTAGGGGGTGCTCCCCGGATGTGACAAACGTGGTATGAGAGCATGAGGTTTATAAAGTGGTTTTAGGTTCTAAAAGTCTCATATTGCCACGTCTAGTAGAGTTTCGTGTTCATTGGTGGTGAGTCGCGACATCATCAAATGATATGAGAGGCTGTAAGATGATAGAGTTTCCCTTCTTTATCATTCTCATATCGTGCCATAGAACGTAACTCTATAAGCTCTCTCTCTTATGTTTTCTTATTCGGTGGTCTTTTAGATGTGATTGCTTAGATGAGATGGTATCTTATATGCTTGAGGGAGAAAAGGTGAGTTAATGCTTAACTTGGTTTTATGGTTGAATGACTATGTGTGAAGGTGAATTGTGGCCTGTTTTGATATTGTGATGCCATTTATGGCTCTGTATGATATTTATGTGAAATAGCATGTTATGTTGAGAAATGTATGTCATGATATGATTAAAGAATGTTAGAAGTTATTATGGTTGAAATGAGTTTATTTTGGAATGGTGTGTTACTACATGGTTCTATATGATGGTAGCATAATATTATGATTTGATCTTGAAATATTTAGTGACTAGCTATGAAAGCATGATACCCTAAGATTATGTGCCTAAAAGTGTTCAATATTTCCCTTGTTTATATGTGGTCTTTGATAAGTTGCCTAATATGGATTAGAGTCCTTTGTATAGACTTTATCCTAGGTGTTAAGGTAGTATGTTTATCTTGGTAGGGTGATGATGTAGGTTTTAGTGACCTAGAAGTCACCATACTGTAATGTTTAAGGAAAAAAGAGAAACGGTATGGCTAAGTCTCCTCGTTGTTTTCCCATAATGTTGTATGACCTTGGTGTCTATTGTATGGCATGAAAACCTTATGTGGTTGAATGAGATGACCTAACTTGATGATTGGGGAAAAATTGCCTAGGTGATGAAGTTTAGAACACCTTTGAAGCCCTCATGGTATGCTACTGTAATTCCCTTATTGATTGATAACTAAGATCCTCTTAAAGTTGGGTTAAGTTGCTCTTAATTGGGTTTACCCTAAGTGGGGGATGGTGATGAAATGGTAAGGTTGTAGATATTGTCTACCTTGACCTTCTATTTTTTCTTGATTTTGAATCTAATGAAGTCTTGATGAGCTTTTTCATGAATAGAGTCTTGCATAAAGTATGAATTGCATGAACTTTATATGTTTGGTATGTATTGATTGACATTACCTTAAAGATATAATGAATATTCCAAAGTGCATGAATGGAAAATTTAATTAAATACATGTTTTCTCATGAGTATTGTACATCCTAACATGCTAATTGTACACTTGACTTCATGAGGTAAACTACGAAACTTGGTTGTAGTCACTTGTGAGGTGTAATGTTCAGCCTTATAATGAAAAGTTGAGCCTCTTTAAAATGAAATATGTTGAGTCTCTTGAAAATTATTTGCCTTGTATGGTTGGGAAAGCATGATTGTAGGCTCACTCTTGAAAAGTGAAAGCATGTTTAGCTTAGTATTCATGTATGTGCCTATAATTTGTATTGTTGTTCCTAAACGATGCTTACTGTGAAGGTGAGTGCTATGTTATAAATTGACATTTGTGAATTTTCTTCCTAATTGTTGTGATGCATTTGGTGTGACCTACCATTTGGACTTCACTAGGAAGTAAACATAAACATGTCTTGATTTTAAAAGTTGAGAAATTCTCATATTACAGTAAAGATGACCTTGGTGCATTTGCTTGGGTGTGAGCTCATGATACATGTAAGTGTGTTGAGGAGAAGGACATTCCTCCATGGACACAACTAGGCATGGTATGGTTGAGTATGACTCTCATAGCACTAGGTCTAATTAATGAAGATCTTTGATGATTCAATTAACTCAAGTCTATGTGCATGGAAATATTAGTGCTTAAGTGACTTTTGAATATTGTTATAGTCTGCCTATGTGTGGCCTTTCATGATGAGCTCTTAATAAAATGGAGTGTAATGACCATGTTATGATCAGGATAAGGGTGTTCCTCCTATGAACATGATAAGAGCCTTGTAATTGATGAATTAAAGAGTGAGTGAATTGATGTTTTGCTTGCTTATGTGCATTGAGTGCTAAATGATGTGAAGTTGTGTTCCTTGTAATTTTGGTGCATTAACTTCTATGTGATAATGTTATGAATAAGATGAACTTCTCTTTGATGCATTGAAGTCCTTGTTACGATTAAAGTATTCTAAGTATCATTCGAGGACGAATGTTCCCAAGTAGGGGATATTGTACGACCCCCTAAATGAGTTAGGGTTTCTAGAGCCTAACATGTTTTTATTAATATTCTAAGGTCCTAAAATGGCGTACAATATGGTTTAGAGGCAGTGTGTAAAGTTTGAGGTGATTTGGAAGTCAAACGTCAAGGGACGACCAAGACGTTCGACGATTAGTCACCTATGTGCCTCATATGTCTATGCGTGCTTATATGTGTATGAAATGAGATTATAAAGTCTTAAAATGGTTTATAATGATTTTTAATGGTATTATATGAAGTTTCGAGAAGTTTGGAGGTCAAACGTCCAAGACGTTCCAAAGATAGCCTTGAGACATGCATGTGTGTGTCTTGATGGGGCCTTGCATGTTTGGAGGAGTTGCGAGTATTTGTTTTGGGTGAACCTCATGTGGAAGGTATACAACTTGTTAAGGGTTGTATTTACATGGTAAACGTCTGGGTACAACTTCAAAAAGACCCTGCAAAAGGGCCCACAAGAAGGACCCAAGGTTGTCGAGACACTGACTTGGCAGTGCAAATCGACGAGCAAAAATGATGCCCCGGAGGTTGACTGACGCCCCGTCGATGGGGAGGCGTCGATGTTAACTTAGCCTGGGGAAGGCTTGGACAAATTATATCCTCAAACCCAATCGACGGATGGCAAGGAACGGCCCATCGATGGACCAACGCCCCGTCGATGGACTAACACCCCGTCGTTGGGTCCGTCGATGCAGGCTGGTGCATGACTGCCTGCGCACCGTTTCATTAAAGGGGTGAATGGTAAATTCACCCCACGTCATAAACTGACTCTAATTTATTTATTTACCTATTTTTGGGTGTATATAAGTCATCTAAAATGTGAACAACCCATTCCCAATCCCTTCTCACGAATTAAACCTTTCCCTCCAAGAATATCCTCTCTAGAAACCACCATTGTTGGTGAAGCTCAAGAACAGATTGGAGCATGGATTCCTATGGTTTATTCATCATGTTTTAAAGGTTTTCATGAATAAAAAGGTATGGTGATCCTTCATCTCAAAGTAACCTTTCACTGGGAGAGTTAATCTCAAAGTTCTCAAAGAAGTTCCATGATCAAATATATTCTTCTTCAATCTAGCCATGGGTTATTTCTTAAATTAATTTCAATGGAATAATATGATTGTATTAGTGATTATCTACTGATTTGGATGTGGTTTTCAATCCAATTGCATGATGAACCCATGATCTTTCACAAACTTGATATTAGCTTATGTATGGCTTTATGATCTTGATCTTATGCATGTCGATTTGTGATTCAACTATGTTAATATACTTAGATCTACTGTTTAGAATGTGTATTGATATTGCATTACGTGATATTGGATCAATGTGGATTGATACTTAAAGAATTTGATCTATATGTCTTATTGAATGTTAAACATGGCCTTCACTGTAACATGGACCTTATTATGCATGAATGTGGAATTCAATTGTGTAGGGATAATTGTACCTACTGTCTCACTTGGATATTATTGTTGAATTATAGATATGTGATTCATGTGGTTCAAGGTTTGATTGGCCTATATTTTTCTATCTTCCATGTTGTTCTAATGTAGCATGTTCACTGTAATTTAGAGTTTATGGTAATTTTAGTAGGGCTTCGTCTAGATTATAACTTCCTTAACTACTGCCTTACATTGATGTTGTTAATGAATTATGGATATGAATCTTTGATGATTAAAGGAAAGGAGTCTTGGCATGAATTGATCTAGGTTCTTCTAGCCTACAAATTGAATGGTGTAATGTACTTTATGTGATCTTAATTCTAGGGTGGATAAAGCATGAGTTAGATTTGAGTATTATGTCTTTAGATACTGCCCAAGATTGATGTTATTAATGAAAGATAAATGATGATTTATGCAAGTGAATTTTGTTAAAGACCTATGTCCTCCTACGTTCTAGTATATTGGTGATGTATTGTACTAGTGGTAGCTTGGTATTGTAGTGTCTTAAACATGGATTATTTTATGATTAAACCACCTTTATATACTGCCCTTTTATATTAATTGTTGATGAAAAAGGAGTATTGATCAAGGAGGATCAAAGGGTGAAAAATTGGTAAGAATGCTTATCTCTCCTACTTTACTTATAGTATTGTAGTTGATGAAGCCTTGTATGGCATTGTGTGGTATGGTCCAATTATGGTGGCGGTGATTACTTTATGTGATTATATATGTGTTGACCATGTCCTTGAAGGCAAATTGGTGAGTATATGAATGTGTGGTTATGATGATTACTTTATGTGTAACTTGTGCCTAGTCTTCTACTTGAGTTGTGAATCTAGGTTATGTTGATATGGTTATGAACATGTAAAGGGTTAGGTAATATCATGTGTAGGGGCTGCCATTAATGATTTATTAAAGATTGATGACCCCTACCAATGTACCCCTATGTTAATGTGTGAATAGCTAATGTTAGGAGTCTTAAAGTGTTCTATGAAGTTAACTTGTCTCCTATGCTATTGTGTGTTGTGTGGTCTATGCTTGAAGAGTATTGTGGTCTAAGAGGGTGGCTGCCTCAATATGTTGTTGATAGTCATTATGTGATCATGTTGACCAATGTACACACACACTCACACTTCATGTATGCTTGAAAGTAATAAAGGTTCATGGTGTCTAAATGAAAGGTAGTCCTCATATTCACTAGTTTCTACTACTATGCTTGTTAAGCTTATATGATATGATGAAGTATGAAGGTGCATAGAGACTTTGTGGGTTTATATGAAAGGATTTCTCATATAGTTATACCTATAGACTTATACATTGATGTATGACCATTTGTGATATTAATGTGTTATGTGAAAGGTTTGCTCACATATATGTACACACACACATGGATGATGATCTATTAAATGAGAGGGGCCTTGATAGGGGTGCCCAAGAATACTCTATAACTAGATAGGTGCTTGAATAATAGGAATGAATATCTCAAGCCTATGTTTTATGAATAATGTAATTAAAGGCTTTTAAATAAAGGGAACTTAGCTTAGCATCGAGTGAACTTCACATTGAGAGGTGTTGACTTTTCTTTGAGGAAGACTCACCATTTGTCCCTTATAGAGTGTAACAACCCTAAAAATGAATAAGATAAGAAATGCTTAATGTGTCAAGAATGCTTGCGATTAGACCAAGGTTCACACGGATTGATGCGCGTAGAACCAGACCTCAGAACCCTTACTACGGCCAAGCCAACTCACTTGGGGAGTTAGTTGAGCTTGGAAAGGTTGGAACCAACCATGTAGGGCTCTCGAAAATGAAGATTTAATCGAAGGAGTCTTTACCGGACTTAAAAAGAGGAAATCTTAAGTTTGTCCAGGGGTAAGATGGTCTTTTCCAGGCCAAGGGTAATATCGTAATTACCCTAAGGTATTAATTAATTAATTAATTAATTGATTTAATTAAGTGGATGGTTCGGTTCGGGTCGGGTCGACCCGAAATAGCCCGTTTCGCAGTGGTCACTCCACCTGGGTTCGAACCTCAACGGAAGCATTGATTTAATGTATTTTAGTTGAGGTTTATAATCTGATTTTGTAAGGGCATAATGGTCATTTCACCAAGATAATTAAATCAGATTTTTATTTAAATTAATAAGGAGTCCTAGTTTGACTAGTTCCCAAACTAAAACTCCTAATCCTAAGCCACTCTCTCACGTCTATCTCTCACACTTTCACGTTCAATCTCTCTTTTTTTGTCTCCGCCAAATAACGTTGAAGAACAGCAAAAATTATCAAAGTTCTTCACACTTGAAGAACACACACAAAAACTTTAAGAAAACAAGCTAACCAAAAACGTTAAGGCAAAGGGGAGATTTCCGTCGAGTTGGTGGTGAATGTTTCGGTATTGGACGTGATTTTGGGGAAGGTTTTGGGCAGCAAGTTCAACGTTTGAACATGAATTAAGGTATGGGTTTTCTTCTCTCTTGGTCCCTTTCCCAAGAGACCCCTTAAGGTTCAGAATATTCATTCCGAAAACTAGGGTTGTTCCCCATTGCATGTCCCTGTCACTAGATCCCATTGAATCATAGGTTGGGTATGTTTGCTGGTACAAAGTAGGGATGTAATGTGTTTTTGTGATGTTTATGTTTAAGCATGCATGCTCGGAATTATGTGAATATTGAATATGTTGTCCGAAATTATGTGAAAAAGTGATGTGTGTGCAACGTGTGGCATTGAATATAGTCACGGTTGGAGGTGTGAAATGGTATGTTTAATCCTTGTATTTTATGTGCAAAAGTTGTACAGAACGTGACGTTCATATGGGGTGTGAAGTTGCTGATTTTGAGTGAGAATCTCTTGGCTAATGTAACTACTAAACTACACCTAATAATGCACTAAATGTTTCATGAAATTCCCTAAGAACTAACGTGAAAAGGTTGATGAAAAGAAGCTAAAAATCATGATCAAATTTCCAGCATGGTGTAAGTTTGGTTTCGGTCAAAACAAGGTTAAAAATCTGGGTTTTAAATGAATATAAAATAGGTTAGGTCACTAGGGATTGAACCCGAGACCTCACACGTGAAGAATGCTAAAAAACGTAAAGGGGGAAATGGGGTTAAGGGGAATCGAACCCGTGTGAGAATTGAAATTCGCGAAAAGAAAAGAAAGGGGCTAGGGGGATTCGAACTGGGGTCTGCTGGTTGGGAAAAGAGAGAGAGCAACAATTAAATAAATAAATGGGAGGCATGGGAATCAAACCCACGACCTCCAGGCAGCGAATGAGAGAAGAAAAATTAAAGAAAAGAAAATGTGAGGCGTGGGAATCGAACCCACGACCTCAAGGCTGGAATGGAGAAGGCGAATTAATTAAGAAAATAAAGTGAGGCTGTGGGGGCTCGATCCCACAACCTCACTGCCAAACTTCTAACTAAGTAAACTTTAATTAAAAATAAAAGTAAGGAGGTTGTGGGGTTCGAACCCACAAAATCAGAGCCTTAGCGAAATTAAAAGAGAAATAAGAAGAGGCTGTGGGGGTTTGATCCCCCAACCTCATGGCCTATGCGAAATTGGACAAGGGGAAATTAAATTTAAAAAAAAATAAAAGGGGTTGTGGGGGTTCGATCCCACAACCCTTCGGCCAAATTAAGAGAAAACCCAAGGAGAAAAATAAAGATAGAATGTTGATGTTGGGGTTCGATATAGGGTCCCAATGTCATGAATACTAAAAATAAAGTCAAGGAAAAATATAAGTACTGTCCAAGTGGTTCGAACTTGGGTTCCCTTGCCCAAATTTCCGTATTGATACATAAGTCATACGTGAATTAAATGTTCAAGAATAATGCTACCTACTTAGATCGAAATCAAGATCTTGCCAT
The DNA here is from genome assembly GCA_016801875.1 of Solanum sitiens. Classification (NCBI taxonomy): domain Eukaryota; kingdom Viridiplantae; phylum Streptophyta; class Magnoliopsida; order Solanales; family Solanaceae; genus Solanum; species Solanum sitiens. The sequence goes on along the minus strand of JABWTJ010000118.1, from coordinate 1,474,849 downwards.
ATATACAAGATACATAAGTCTTGTAATACATAATCTTAGGAAGATATGAGTCACTTAACGAACTATGAATGAAGCCTCATGGCTTGTATGTATAGACCCATAAGTCTAGCCTACGTTTAAAGATAAGTGAACCTAAGATGTATGTAATGAAATGAAGTAGCCCTAGAAGGGTTAAGTACGAGTGTAAAGCACACTAAATGGCCAAGTGCATTGGCATACGATGAAATGATTATTATGTAATGAAATGACGAAACCCTAGAAGGGTTAAGTAAGAGTGTGAAACACAAAAATGGCCAAGTTTATTGGCATATAATGAAATGAACATTCACGTAAAATGGGGTGAGTAATTATGAAGAGCAAATGTGCTAATGTTAATGAATGTGGTGACAACATGATATGAGGCTAATGTAAAAGATGAGAACAATCTCAAATGAGCCTAAGTAAATGTTACCAAAACATACTCACCTATGAGAGTGTAAAGTTAACGAAGAGACCAGTCTCTATGAACACTCTAATGAAAGTATTGAGATTAACACACTTAATACTAATGATGAGATGAGAAATCATCTATTGAGCTATGATGTCCTCATACTAGAAGCCAGCTTCCATGACGTATGAGTTGAATGTAATGGAACTTTATACTGAGCACCGATAGACTAGATATGAGCGGTCATGCCTTCTTTCGGGAAGGGTGGAGGTTCACGTAACTCTCATGAGATGAGAATGTCCGGCTTGCCGGGTATGGATATCCTTATATCTCCTGGTCTTCGAACCTATACTGCCAATATAGAGATCTGGCGGGGTTAAATTCCCATGTACGCTAGCATGTTTTGGGTCATTTTGGCCGGTGATTCAACCTCTTTTCGGTGTGGGAGAGACACTGGAATTCATGATGCTCACATGATCTATGTCGGTTAAAGTTAAAGTTCCCAATGAATGAATGAGGCCATCCTCAAATGATGCACATAATTAAATGAATGATACCAAAGGTGTTAGGTTAGGATAATCAAGAGGTGAACTAGACTTAAGTAATTATACTAGGTTATTCTTGATCATTGCACAGCAAACCCGATGAAAGTCTTAAACTACATCCTAGGTATAGCTGGTGTTCACACTAGCCTATGAACGAAATGAAATGAAGTACGTATAAATGAATGAAGCAGACTCTGTGTTTGCTAATGAAGACTCCCAAGTTGAGGTCCCATATGTTGAGCCCTCATTTTGTAAAGTCTTAATGCCAAGTCCATGATTCCAAGGTCTCATGGCATATGAATGAATTTATAAAAGATGTTATGTGTTGTATGCTATATGATATGTGCTATGTGTAAGATGTTTTGTGCTGTGTGCAATATGATAAGTATGATGATGCATGTTACTCTCATGGCATGACTTTTCTAATCCAAATTTGAAAGCTCACTGACTTTCCTAATCCAAATTTGGAAAGTTCACTAACTTTCCTAATCCCAATTTGGCAAGTCCATTGACTTGACTTTCCATAATCATGTTGTTAGGAAAGAGCTATCCTTTCTCATGCATGTCCTTGGTGTGTGCTTGCATATACCTATACTTAGTACAAGTTTGTACTAATCCCATACAACTCTATATTTTTAGTTGCAAGCACAGGAGGACGCTAGAGCATACAGGTTGATGTTGCAGCTATCAGGACGTAGAGCTTTCATCCAGACTTGGTAGGCCCTCATGCTTTCGAGGATGTCTACCGTTACTATCTAGTTTAGATATAGGCTTTAGCTAGTGGAGCATGTTCCACTAGTGTTTCTTTCCATTTTTATTTCAGACATTGTATTGGTGCCATTTTGGCAATTATACATTTATTACAGTATTGCACTATTTCTTTCATTTGATTATCTCTATATTAGATGGTTGATTTATGAACGCCCATGATGTTAAGTTTAAAATGTTTAGCATGAAATTAGAAAACAAAAAGTATAAATTTTCCGCTAAAATTAACCTAGATGAAGTAAGAATGACGTAAGTAGGCTTGTCTGCGACCTCTGAGAGGTCAATGACGCCGGTCTCGTCTGGGGTCTAGATTCCGTTCGTGTCATAGAGTGTTGACTTCTCTTAGAGGAATACTCACCTATGGACCCACATGAGGTGTTGACTTCCCTTTGAGGAAGGGTTCACCCATGTTTTCTCATGAGATGAGGTCCCAATTGTCCAATGGCATGTAGAGGGAACTACCTATCTCTTAGTTCCATAAACTATGCTTGCCACATAGGATCTAGCAAAGTGAATTCACTTAGGATTCTAGGATATATGTTAATGTTCTACCTTGGCTAGGTAGGAACACCTTCCCTTGGTGTAAGGCTCTACAACACCAAATTCCATGATTAGCACCCATGGTCTTAGTGTCGGTTAAGGCTATAGTTTCCCTAAAGTAAAATGGACAATGGAAGTAAAGAACTAGGATCCTAAATAGGATGACTTAAGGGAGTATATTTAGTATAGGTAGAAGTAATGAACCCATATAGACATTGCACAAGTAGCTCCTTAGGAAGTCCTAGGAAGGTGACCTAATGTGTATGATTATGATTATGTATTTATGCATGATATTGTAGAAGTTGTCTACATGTTATAAAAATGTGCATGGAATGAATCTACATGATGTGATCTTATACTTATATGCACTATGTTGGTCTAAATGACTATATGATGAAGGTCTTGTATTGACATAAATGAAGTTGTCTTTACTTGTTATGAGGATGTATGAATTGTATGTTAAGGTTTGTGGTCTCATAAAGAGTTTTCTAAGTATGTATGAGGTTATGGGGCTTCACATGTACATTGCACTAGTAGACTAAGATTGGGATCATGAACAAGGTCTTGTAATGAGGAATATGAAATGAAGTAAAAGTATGTATAAGTTGATGTAGCTTACTGTAATGTCCTATATCCTTGACTTGAATGTGTCTTGTAATGGGCTATACTTCTATGGTGATATGTGTTGGATTGTGTAAGTGTATGTATGTTTATTTTTTTAAGGTTATGCATTGCACCAAGTATTACTAGAGGGCTACTTGGGAGGTTAATGAATAAAAGGAAGATAGTTCACTGTTAAGGGAAAAGTAGCTCACTATAATGTGACTTGAAAATGTCATAAATTCTATATGTGATCTTATGAAGTGTGTGGACTTTGATTATGTTTCTATGAAGTATGTGGATGATATAAATGCTATTGTATAAGGGTTTTATGATGATTTACTCAAAATGGCATGAAGTATGATTTCAAAGAAAATGTCCCTTTTAAATGCATGTTTTTGCATGGTTGTCATACTTAGTACATTCTTGTGCTAACTCCATTCTTCTCTACTTCTTACACAAAGTGTAGGTTATAGATGCTTAATGGATGTCTTTAATGGTGAAGATCTTGATAGATGATTTCCAAGCTCAATGAAAGGAATCCTTAAGCTCAAGGATCTCCTACTTATGTCTTTATTGTAAAGTCTTTAAATATTGTATAGATATGTAATGTGTCTTATGGGTCGTGTCCCTAATGTACTCTAATGTTGTTGAGTCTAAGATGACAAAGATACTTAAGGTCTAAATATGTAATATGACTTATGTTTTATATTTATATGAAGTAAGTTTCTAGCATATGATGTGCTATGAAAAGTTTTAAATTTTCCGCTAAATTTATTATGTCAATGCGATGAATGATAACTATGGGTTTGTATAAGACCTCCGAGAGGTCAAGTACGCCATGTTACTTCTAGGGGGTGCTCCCCGTATGTGACACCTATGCTATAATGTGGTGTGTGGTATATGATTGAATGTGTATTGTGGTCTTAACAGGATGGTTGCCTCAGTGTTATGTTTATAGCTATTATGTGATCACGTTTCCCAATGTACACATACACACTCTATGCATTTTCATGAGTAGGATAGATTCATGGTAATTAATGAAAGGGTTGTTCTTACCTAAGGTCTATTACTATGCATGTTAAGTATATGTTCATGAAAGTGTGAAGATGTTTCTTAACTAGGATGACTTGATAGGTGGACTAGTGTAGGTAAGGGTACGAAACCTTACCTATACATTGCACATGTTTACCTTGATTGAATAGTTCCTAGGATAGTTCTCTATAAGCATATTTAATGAATGCATGACTAAGGTATGAACATGATAAATATAAGGTGATGATAATGTATGTTATGAGGGATTGGAAGTAATCCTATTATGCATCTTAATACTATTTCATGATGAAATGTATGAATTGAAGTATGATAATGAAGTGTCTACATCTGTTTATATGAAAAGGATTTCTCATGTATGTACACTTATACACATGCATGAATGAATTAAAGTATGAATGTGTGTTGTCTATGAGAGGTTATGTGAAAGGTTTTCTCACATACATGTAAACACACAACTATGAAATTTATAAATGAAGCATGACATGATATTCTAGATAGATAAGGTCTTTTGAAAGGTTTGCTCAATTGTACTCTAAACTAGTCTATGCTTCAAGTATGGTATGTCCATGTGAAAGGCATTCTCACATGTGTTAGGTTGATGAAAGGAAATTCTCATCTATAACCTATGAGCCATAATCATGAGAATTTAATCTCCTAAAGCCTATTTTTATGAAGTAATGTTAATAAAGGCTTTTCAATAAAAAAGGGAAATTAGTTTAGTACCAAGAGAACTTGATATGAGAGGTGTCCCTTCCCAAGTTGGAAGGTAGGTTCCCGATGACTCTCATGCGATGGAGGCTTCCATGTAATATGGACCTATGAGTCTCTAATATATCTCCAAGTTTCTTAACTATGTGCCCCCATAGGACCTAGCAAGTGGATCCACCTAGATGCTAGCATGTATATGTTCTACTTTGGCAAGTGGAAAACCATTCTCGGTGTGAGGTTTCATGACACCTGATTCCATGCTTAACAACCATGGTCTCATGTCGGTTGAGGCAAAGTTTCCCTAATGTAAAATGGACAATGGAAGTAAATGACTATGAGCCCTAACTAGGATGACCTAAGGGAAGTTGCTTACTATAGGTGAGAGTAATGAACTCATCTATGCATTGCACAAGTAACTCCTAAGGAAAGTTTTAGGAAGGTGTTTTATATGCATATGACTATGTATATGTCTCTTTTGTATGATATTATAGTATTGGTATACTTATATGTTCATGGTATGAGTCCTAATGTGTCTATATGATGAATGTTTTACCGTGTATGCATAATGTTGGTCTTAGTTGATATTTAATGAAGATTCTACTTGACATGAATGAAATTGACTAAGGTGTCATGTTGATGTATGAAGTAAGTGATGATGTTTGTGGTGTCTTTATAGGTTTACTTAGTATGTGTGAGGTTATGGGGCTTCCTCATATACGTTGCACTCGTAGACTTAGATTGGGATTATGAGTAAGGTCTTATGATGGTCTATGTGAAGTAAAGTTAGATTATGTTAATGATGACTATTGTCTTACTGTGATGATATTGATAGTCTTGACTTATGTGATACTTTTAAATGAGTTCTTCTATGTGGTACATAAAGTATGTTGGGTAAAATGTGAAGTATATGTCTTGTTATATGAACTGGTTCTATGAATGTATGTGTTGGGTTAATGAAGGTTGTATGTATGATTACCTTGTGGCCTTAAGGTGATGCTTGAGTATGGATAGTGGAATGGGACATTATTCATACATTGCACCAAGTATCACTAGGGGGTTACTTGGCAAGTTAAGGAGTTAAGAAAAGAATGAGGTTACTGTGAATGAAAATGTAAATGTGCCTTAAATGCAATATGGCTTTATGTGATGTTGTGACTATTGTATATTCCTATATGAAGTATGTGAATTGTATGATGCTTATTGTATCAAAGTTTTATGAAGTTTTCATAAAAATGCATGATACGTGGTTTCAAAGTAAAAATATCCTCTTTAAGTGCATGTTTTTGCATGGTTGTCATACTTAGTACATTCTTGTACTAACACCATTCTTCTTCACCTTTTTACACTAAGTGTAGGTTATGGATACTTAAAGGATGTCTCTAAGGTGAAGGGCTTGATACGTGTTTCCCAATCTCAAGAAAGGAATCTTTAAAGCTTCAAGGATGTCCTACGTCAAGTTATTCTTAAAGTCATGTAATAGTTAGGTTATTGTTTTATGTTGTTAAGGGTCGTGTTCCTATTATACTCTTTCGATGTTGAGTCTAAGATGGCAAAAGAGACTTAGAGTCTAACTATTTATTATGATATTTTTATACTAACGAAAGTTTTAAATTTTCTGCTAATTTTCCTATGACAATGCGATGAATGATAACAATGGGCTTGTATAAGACCTCCGAGAGGCCAAGTACGCCGTGTTAATTCTGGGGGGTGCTCCCCGGTTGTGACACTGTTCAAGACCATGCATTTATCCATCATGAATTTAACCTCATTCCCTCTATCACATATTTGAGATATTCTTAAGAGATTGTATTTGAGGTCTTCCACATAGTGCACATTTCCAATAGAGTTGACATTGGATCTACCTATCCTGCCAACTCCGAGTATAGAGCTTTTCTTTCCACCGCCAATGACACATTACCACCTCGGTGCGCCTTCAAAGAGAGGAAGTTTGCAGTATCTCCCGTCATGTACCGTGAACATCCGCTATCCATATACCAGCACTGACTTCTTCCTCTCCTCTACACAAGAATTACTTTTTAGTCTTGGGAACCCACTTGAGACTGAGTTCCCAGTAGCTATCAAAAGGCTTGACAAGAAACCTTCATGTCCACGGAGGCAAGGTATTCAAGATAAAATGATAACAAGGACCAGGTCCCTTTCATTTTTCTTCCACATTTTTATCAGATCTGACATATTTTGCACGAGGACCAGGTCCCCATTCATTCTGTTCATGATTTCAGATCTGACGAACTTCACATGCCTTGCTTTAGCTCCTTTCAGATTAACATCGTTCTCTTTTAGGTGACCATTACGACCACAATGAGTACATAAAAGATTATCAGCTACAGACACATATTTGCTATGAGGATTAAAAGGTGGTTCTATCGTCCTGCATCCCAGTCCTTTCTTCCCGTTGAAACTCTGTTGAGACAGGTTAGAGAGAATCTTGGAAGAGTCAGTCTATCTTAGAGAGTGACTCAGCTCTTCCTTAATTGAGAGTTAGTTTCAAGAGAAGCAACTAACTTAGATTAAGAGATTTTAAGCTTGTCCTCCAATTCCTCCTAAAAAATACTAAGTTTTATTTTATCATTTCCTGAGGTGCTAGGAACTTCTTCAAGACTTATGTTGCTAGATTCCAACATCCCTATTCTAGCACTCATCTCAGAAACTTGAGCTAAAAGAGCAGTATTTCATCCTCACATAAACTTAATTTTTCATTCAACATTGAGTTTTCAGTAGAACGTTCATCCACAGAATTAATTAGCAAAGCAGCAAGTTTCCTCAAGTTTTCTGCTGGAATATTATCTTCATCATTCTTTAATTCAAAAAGAGTTACCTCATTTAAGTCTTCTTCTTCATCAGATTTTGCCATCAAGGAGAATATTGAGTTGAAGACACATCTCAGCATCTTCAATAGCCATCATTGAGACATTTGCATGATCTTCTGCATCTCCTTTTGACTCACTTGAATCATATCCCTAGTAAAGGCTTTTTTCATCAACTGATCAGTATGAGCCTTCCTTCGGAAATTGTATGGGATCAGGTCCTTCTTGCGATATCTAATTTCATGAGACTCCTGCTTTTGGCTGGGACAATCTCTCAAAAATTGACCAGGCTTACTGTACTGATGACATAAATCATTTGTCGTTGCAGTTCTGCTCGTTGATGCTTTCTTTTGAAAACCTCCATGCTTTTTTATGATCTTTTGAAACCTCTATGTTACATAAGTCATCTCAGCTTCCTTCTCAGTCATCTCACTTTGAGATGATTTCAGTGCAATAGACTACTCATTCTTTCCTTCCTTGCTAATGTTCCTTGTTTCCTTTTTAACTTGTAGGTCTGCAAGTTTCCTATCAACTCGTCCATAGAAAGTGTCATCAGATCCTTAGCCTCTGTGATTGCGTCAACCTTGCTTTCCCAGGTTTTTGGAAGCACCTTAAGAATTTTGCGAAACAAGTTTCTCCTAGTCCTCTAAGCTCGTTAGTGATAGCAGTGAAACGAGAGTTCATCTGAAAGATAGTTTCACCCTCCTTTATCATGAAGTTCTCATATTGAGTGGTGAGCATGTCAACCTTTGACTCCTTCACTCCTTTGGTTCCATCATGCACAGTTTGAAGACAATCCCAAATCTTCTTTGCAGATTCACATACAGAGATCCTGTTGTACTCATCACCACCAATGATGCATACTAGAATCTTTTTTGCCTTGTAGTTCTTTTCGATTTTTTTCCTGTCAACTTTATTGTATTCTTTTCTGGTCTTTACCACGGATGTGGTAAGCTCTCCTTCCTTTACTTCCTTCAAGGGGATGTAGGGTCCATCAAGAATGATATCCCATAGATCAGAGTCCTCTACATTGATGTAGTCATGCATCCTATATTTCGCGACCCATAATATTGACCATTTAATTAAGGTGGTCTGGTAGATGATTGTCCTTCCTCCAGATTCGGTGGAGCAGTCATTCCTTTAGGATATTTCTTTTCTTCGTGTTAACCAATCTGAAAAGTCATGCTCTGATACCACTTGTTGGAATGTATTTGTCCACTTACTTAGATGGGACCAGGTCCTCACAACAGTAATAATTTATAAATAGAGAACAAATACAGAAAGTAAAGATGACAATTACTTTACGTGGAAACCTCTTTGCTCAAGGAGGAAAATCACGAATTGTTCTCAACAGGTTTTTTTCAAAATCAGTTAGACTAATCTTCAACAAGCAAAAGTAAAAGTTGGCTACAAAATAAGAGATTAACCTACTAATCTTCACACTAAGTATTACTCCCTATCACTTAGCTGAACATGAGCAGATACAACACTGCTCTCTATACTAATCTTACTTGATTAATATAGACTTGAAGCAAAAGCCTAAGTTACCTGTAACCCAACCCTTACAATGATTCACCCAAGATTGAAACATTTCTATCACAGTTGAAATGATTTCTAAATTTTAAGAACGATTAATAGAAAACAAATACAACATATACAAAAAGTAATAAATGCACTTCGACCAGTTCCCTTGTTGTTCTTGAAGCTTGAAGAAACTCTAACTTTTGAATGAATGAGTAAATGTTGTTGCTTAATGTTTGATATATACCATGAAAGGTTATTATCCATCAAACAAACAATCTAGTCGTCCCTGATTGGTTAAGTACTCTGCGCTTTACCAACCTTCCTGACGCAGACAACTTTTACAGTTGTCCAGTACTTTTGACAACTGGACGAGTTTCATACTCTGCAGAGGACCAGGTTCCTGCACTTGTGAGGAGATCATCAAAACATCTTGACGCACTAAGCGCCTATCAATTATGATCCAAACTACCATAAAAAATTATAGATGTGCACAGCCTTTGTTGCAATGCTAAGTTGCGGGGACTCTCCAAAAATCTGACACACATTTGATGACATTTTGAAGAGTCCTGGTGACTTAGTTTAACTGATTTAGGTTGTTATTTGTACTATCATGTAATGCAATGTTCATACACCAAAAGGAGAATAGCTTCATATTTTATAAGAAGGGAAAAAACAAATAAAAACACAAATACATTAGAGAAAATGAGTCTCAATTTGAAGTGCTTAACAGTAAATAATTGAAGAAATAGCAAAACACTCACATGCAGTAACTTTAAATTTGGATCTCTCTCTGAGTCCCACTTTCTTCTCAAATTCCGCCATGAAAATTTCTTAAACAAATAACAAAAAGCATCATTTTCTCCATTTTGACAATTCTTCACATGTCTGAAACTCCATTATTCTTGCACTTTGTCTGAAGTTCATTTCTTCCGTTTTTATTTTCATATTTTGACATGAAAATTTTTGAACCCATTAAAAAAGTCACTCTTTTAGCTAAATCTGAGAATTCTGCACTCACATTTGAATAACAGGAAGTCTGTTTTTGTTTTTTATGAAGTTCCCAAATCCCCTTGCATTACAAAATTGAAGAAACAACAAATAGCAAGAAGCCATAAAAATGACATGCAAACAACAAATAAAAGAAGTTTCAAATTTAAAAAAGTACCTTTAAACTAAATTATCAACATAGAAAAGTACATGAAACTCTTTATATCATTACCAACTCTAATTGTCCATAGAATTTTCAGAAATAAAATTGATGAAATAAAAAACTTAACCAACAGCTAAACCGAAGGCGAAGAGCCCTCCAAAAAAATGCCAAAGAAGAACCAATTTGGAGCAAGAAAATTCATATATTTTGCAGATAGGATTAAAAGTACTTTTACAAAAGAGATGGAGAAGGAAAGAGGAAAGAAGAAAGAAGCAATAATGACTAGAAATTGAGACTAAAAAGTGAATGAAATAGCAATTGTCAATAAAATTAATGTTTTCTTTAGTACTCCCTCCGTCCAGAATTGTTTTTAGGGTAAGTTCATGTACTCCCCTCAAGGAAAATTTAATATGAGGTGTAATTTACTAATATGACCTTACCATACCAAGAATATCAAGAGTCTACATAACTTTTCAATTGAACAAAATGGAGTAATTGTTAAGTCAGAATAGGGAAAAAATGACTATTTATTTCTTAATTGTTTAAATTGACAATTAATCTTGGACATCTTTTTTTAGTATACCTGCCAAACAATTGTGGACGGAGGGAGTACAATATTACAATGCAGAGTTGGTCCTTTCTTGAATTTAAATGGGCCCAATACAGAGTCAAGTTGCATTGCATCAAGTACAATTAGTCACTGTTGTGTTGGTCCTCTCTTGTTGGCTTATAAATAAGAGTGTATAGATATATGATTTTGTACTAGTGTAATATGTATATAATTTAAAATATGTATGAGTGGAAGCTATACATAATTTCTTTTTAAAAAAAAACTGATTGGGGGAGAAATTTCAGGAGAAATTAAAAGAAACTGGGAGAGAAAAAAATAGGAAAGGATTTGTATAAAAATAAGAAATCTTCCGTTTTATAAAATATTTGGGCCCCAACCAACTAAAAAACTAATTTTGAGGAGAAATTGAAAGAAACTAGGAGAGAAAAGATAGGGAAGATGTTTGTGTAAAAATAAATCTTCCGTTTTTTCAAATTAGCGGGCCACAACAGAATGACGAAAATCAAGAAACATTTGCTGCCAAACGAAAATAAATGAAAGAGTAGCTATAACATTTATTTTGATTTAAATGTTTGCTATTATGTACAATTTTCCCTAAATAATATGGGAGTAATGGAGAGATTGAATTTGGGCCCTTTTGACCTTAATTCATTGTTGCCTGAAAAATTGGGTTGTTGGCCCATTTCTTCACCATTTATATTTAGCATGTATACTGATGTATATCAATTATATAGCATTGTATATTTGTCTTTTTCCACCTGTGTTTTTGGCTTCCAAGAGCGCTATTTAAGATTTCAAACGTTGTATAAAGGCTGACTCGAGAAAACGGAGATGTTTGATATCCTCTTACTCGAAAAATGCACGTAAAGGAGTCAACATTGGACTCATATACACATCACATATAATAAAAAAGAAGATAATAGATTAATACCTCACAAATCATATATATATATATATATATATATATATATATATATATATATATATATATATATATGAATATGTATATACATATAGAAGAGGTGATGTGGCACATCTCTATGGTCTCCTTTCATAATTACTTCCTCCGTCCCATTTTATGTAGTATTTTTCGCATTTCGAGATTCAAAAAAGTCTATCTTTGACCGTAAGTTTTTCATAGATGCTTTAAATATTTTAAATTATCAATTATTGTAATTTATAGTACTCTTTACGTAGTTTACAAATATATAAATTTTATTTCAAAAAAATTGAAAATTCCACATGCAACTGTTCGGTCAATGTTAAACTGTTTGACTCTCGAAAAACGAAAAGTGTCACATAAAATGGGATTATCTATTTTCTTATCTTTTTTTAAAAACAAAAAAAAACTTTTTTTCATTATTTAGTTATTTCTTTTTGATATTTCAAAACATATTCAATTACTCAACTATTCACCTACCACTGTTATATATATTTATGTTACAAATCCACTTAATTGTGTGGATGTTTCTATTCATGTACCCTACTATTAATGCATCACTTAATTAATTTCTTCTAACGTAATCTGTATAGCATTGTAAACGGATGATTTTACATCCTATAAAAGGCATGTTTCACCCTTGTGAATGACACACTTGAAGAATTGAAATAATATTTTTCCACTCTATACTTCCATCAATATTTGTCTCCCTATATTGTTTGTGTTTTCTTGTATTTTTCTCTCGTTTTACAATACGTTATCAGCACGAGTCTCTAACCAATTAAGGCCTACTTAATTCGGAATTAACTTTTTTCCTAAACGTTAATCATTTTTCTTTTCGAGTCAGATTAATAAAATTTTCCAGTCTTCAGTTGGATCCAAGATGAGTAGTAGAGATATGTGTCTTCTGGACAGTGCCACAACTCATACGATACTAAGAGAAAATAAATATTTCTCTTCTTTGGTAATGAAAAAGGCATATGTTTATACAATATCCGGTAGTACAAAATTGATTGAGGGCTCTGGAAGAGCAGCCTTATTACTACCTGGAAGAACATTAATTGCAATTGACAATGCATTGTATTGTAGTAAGTCTCATAGAAACTTGTTAAGTTTCAAGGTTATTCGCCAAAATGGATATCATGTTGAGACTGCGAATGAAGGAAAGGTGGAATACCTTTATATTACTACAATAAATGCGGATAAGAAAACTGTGCATGAAAAATTGCCAGCACTTTCTTCTGGGTTGTACCATACAAATATTGGTACGGTTGAATCACATGCCGTGGTAAACAAAAGATTTTCTGATTCTAATGATTTTATCATTTGGCATGACCGGTTAGGCCATCCCGATTATAATATGATGCGCAAAGTAATTGAGAATTCACATGGGCATACTTTGAAGAACCAGAATGTTCTTCAATCAAAGGAATTCTCTTGTGCTTCTTGTTCACAAGGAAAGTTGGTTATCAAACCATCAATGGCTAAGGTTGGGGTGGAATCCCCTGCATTTCTGGAACGGATAGAGGGTGATATATGTGGACCTATTCACCCTGCATGTGGACCATTTAAATATTATATGGTCTTGATAGATGCATCTACTAGATGGTCTCATGTGTGCTTATTATCAACTCGTAATATGGCTTTTGCGAGGTTGTTGGCTCAAATAATAAGGTTAAAAGCACAATTCTAGATTATGCAATAAAAACAATTCGTCTTGATAATGCTGGTGAGTTTACATCTCAAGCATTTAATGATTATTGTTTGTCCACTGGAATAACAGTTGAACATCCTGTTGCACATGTTCATACTCAAAATAGTTTAGCATAGTCATTGATTAAACGTCTTCAATTTATAGCTAGACCTTTGTTGATGAGAACAAAGTTGCCTGTTTCGATATGGGGTCATGCTATTTTGCATGCAGCAGCACTTGTGCACATAAGGCGAACCAGTTACCATGACATCTCCCCGTCACAATTGGTTTTTGGTCAAGAGCCAAATATTTCCCATCTTAGAATCTTTGATTGTGCGGTATATGTTTCGATTGCTCCACCACAACGCACAAAGATGGGCCCCCAAAGAAGATTGGGGATATATGTTGGGTATGAATCTCGTTCTATTATAAAATATTTGGAACCTAGAACTGGAGATTTATTTACGGCAAAATTTGCTTATTGTCATTTTGATGAATCAGTATACCCAACATTAGGGGGAGAACAAAAGCAATAGGGAAATGAGATAGATTGGAATTCACTTTCACTGTCTCATTTAGATCCTCGAACAAATCAATGTGAGCAAGAAGTTCAAAAGATAATTTATTTGTAGAATATTGCAAATCAACTGCCGGATGCATTTACTAACCTTCCACGGGTTACTAAATCATATATTCCAGCTGCTAATGCTCAAGTTCGAGTTGATGTCCCTATAGGACAAAATGTTAAGGCAAATGAGTCTGGACCACGCTTAAAACGTGGTAGACCAATTTGTTCCAAGGATAAAAATCCTCGGAAAAAGAAAGGAATAAATGATCAAGATGATGATCATAATATAAAGGCAATTGCTCATGAAGATCTCCGAGACATAATAAATGATGACACCACAAAGGAGGTCCATGTACCTGAAAATAATGAGAATGAGGAAATCTCTATAAATTATTTCTCGACGAGAATAAGGTGGAATCGAAATAATATTGTGGTGGATAATATTTTTGCCTATAATATTGCAGTTGAAATAATGCAACAAGATGAGGATTTGGAACCAAGATCTGTCAACGAGTGTAGACAGAGAAATGATTGGCCAAAATAGAAGGAAGCAATTCAAACAGAATTGGCTTCACTTGAAAAACGTGAAGTTTTGGACCAATAGTCCGAACACCTGAAGGTGTCAAGCCAGTGGGGCATAATCGTAAGATATAAAGTACGACTTGTGGCACAAGAATTTTCACAAAGGCCTGGCATTGATTATGAGGAGACGTATTCTCCTGTGGTAGATGCAATTACCTTCAGGTATCTAATAAATATGACAGTTCATGAAAAGCTTGAAATGCATCTAATGGACGTTGTCACAACTTATTTGTATGGCTCGCTAGACCACAATATTTTTATGAAAATTCCTGAAGCACTCAAAGTTCCTGAAGCATATAAAAATTCAAAAGAAAGTTGTTCAATAAAGCTTCAAAAATCTTTATATGGATTGAAACAATCAGGGCGAATGTGGTATAACCGTCTTAGCGAATACTTGCTAAATGAAGGGTATAAGAATGACCCTATTTGTCCTTGTATTTTTATACGAAGGTTACAATCTGAATTTGTAATAATATATGTTTATGTTGATGATTTGAACATTATTGGAACTCCTAAAGAACTTTCAAAAGTCGTTGAGTGTTTGAAGAAAGAATTTGAAATGAAAGATCTTGGTAAGACAAAATTTTGTCTTGGCCTTCAGATTGAACATTTGACAAATGAAATATTTATCCATCAATCAACATATACTGAAAAGGTTTTGAAAAGATTTTACATGGATAAATCACACTCATTGAGTACCCCGATGGTTGTGAGATCTCTTTATATAAATAAAGATCCATTCCGACCTCAAGAAAAGGATGAAGAGGTTCTTGGTGATGAAACACCATATCTTAGTGCTATTTGGGCACTAATGTACCTTGCCAACAATACCCGGCCATATATTTGTTTCGCAGTAAGTTTATTGGCGAGATTCAGCTCATGTCCAACAAGAAGACATTGGAAAGGTGTTAAACATATATTCAGATATCTTCAAGGAACAATTGATATTGGATTGTTGTATTCTAATGCATCCAAGTCAGAATTGATCGGTTATGCAGATGCAGGGTATTTGTCTGACCCACATAAAGTCTGATCTCAGACAGGCTATTTATTCACATATGGAGGTACAGCTATATAATGGCGTTCAATGAAGCAAACAATAGTTGCTACTTCTTCAAATCATGCAGAGATAATAGCTATTCATGAAGCCAGTTTAGAGTGTGTATGGTTGAGATCAATGACTCAACACATTCTGCAATTATGCGGTCTTTCTGTGCAAACAAAGACTCCAACAATATTGTATGAAGATAATGTTGCTTGCATAGCTCAATTTAAAGGAGGATATATCAAAGGAGATCGAACAAAGCATATTTCACCTAAGTTCTTTTTCACACATGATCTTCAACAAAATGGTGAGATAAATGTTCAACAGATTCGTTCGAGTGATAATCTTGCAGATTTATTCAATAAGGCATTGCCAATGTCAACATTTGAGAAGCTAAGATATAAGATTGGGATGCGTCGTCTCCAAGATATCAAATAAGTTCTTCATCAGGGGGAGTAAATACGCGTTGCACTCTTTTTCCCTTAGCCAAGGTTTTGTCCCATTGGGTTTTCCTGGTAAGATTTCTAATGAGGCAACACTCAAGGCGTATTACAAGATGTGTGTACTCTTTTTCCTTCACTAGGCTTTTTCCCATAGGGTTTTTCCTATTAAGGTTTTAACGAGGCACATTATCTATAAACATCCAAGTGGGAGTGTTACAAATCCACTTAATTGTGTGGATGTTTCTATTCATGTACCCTACTATTAATGCATCACTTAATTAATTTCTTCTAACGTAATTTGTATAGCATTGTAAACGGATGATTTTACATCCTATAAAAGGCGTGCTTCACCCTTGTGAATGACACACTTGAAGAATTGAAATAATATTTTTCCACTCTATACTTCCATCAATATTTGTCTCCCTATATTGTTTGTGTTTTCTTGTATTTTTCTCTCGTTTTACAATAATTTAATATATTTGATAAATAAGAAATTACTACTAATAACACTCACCTCTTCAACTTATAATCTTAATAATATTCATAACTCTCTTTTTTTTAATCTTCATAACCCCCAAAATTAAGTTTATTAGTTTATGACACCTTATGGTATTTCTCTTCTTTTACTATATAAATTCATATTTTGTTTCAAGAAAATATTCATTCAAAGTTATTCTTTCACTTCTTCATTACCATATCACACATCATACAATAGGGTGAGGAAGAAAATGCTAATCAGCACATCATATGGTTGCTTTCAACAAAGTCGTAAAGAATCTATGGGTTAAAATGTTTCTTTAAATTTATTAAATTATGCTTTTTTTACTTTAATAATTTATGTGATGCTATTTATTTATGTAGTCAATTTAATTAATTTTCGAAACTAAATTGAATAAACTCAATACAAATAAAATCATGGAATAACAAATAATTTCATATAAGTGTATTCTTAATTTATGATTGTATTGACGAAGAAAAGAGTTGAGGAATACACACAAATAGAGAATATTGTGAATTTTGAAAGATGATGATATAGAGTGTTACAGTAAAAGTATTACTATAGTACTTTGATCTTTTAATTTTTCTTTCTTCTTCTCTATATTTCATTTATGTACTTTATTGAAGAACTTAAAATATATTTTAAAATTTCATTAACTATACCTTTTTATATTCATTTTTTCCTTAAAGTTGTATTTTTAAAAAGTAATGGAAAGATGATAAAATACTAAATAAGACAAATCAGAAGATTGAGAAAGGAAAACTTGATAAAGATTCTTTTTTCTTTATATTACTGTAATAGTGCATATATATTTTATTACGTTAAATTATGATTAGTTCTTGTGAATTTCTTTTTGCAACACTTTAAAATGAAAATTATGTACTTGATTATTGTTTATTTGCATGTTGAAGTGCATTTCTAAATACATTATTGCGAACCATTTTAAAAAGGAAAAATTTAATAACTTACAAAAAGAAGAACAAACATTATCCGGGCAAGGAATTAAGAAAAAAATTGATAACAAACTTAAAAAAATTGTATAATCTTAAAAAAAAAAAAACTATAAAACATTATATGCAATACTCTCTTTTTCAAAAAAAAAAAAAAAAGAAGACAAAGATCCTATGTATTTATTTGATTTCTATGCTCTTCATTCATTTCTATTATTTAAAACACTTAAATGTCTCAAAATTTATAATTTTACTTATTCATGTTCTTTATTGTAAATTTAACAGTCTAAATATTTAACTCCAACTTTTTATTTCTCCATGAAGAATGAAAATTTTATATCTATCTATATATTATATAATGATAAATATTTAAAAAATGGTCCTATTTATCTTTGTTTTTTTTATGTTGTAATTTTCTCTATATTTCTATTTATTATTACTATTAAAAAAGTTTACAATTATTATTTCCTTCATTAATTTCTATTATTTATTGTAAGAATTTAAATATCTCATATTTTGCTACTCCACTCATTCCTGTTATTTATTGTAAATTTAAAGGTTAATTATTTATCACTCAAATATTTTATTTTATCCTTAAAAATGAAAATTTATTAAAATAGAGTAGTATAATGAAGTATCATATAAAATAGCTTGAAAAAAATTTAAATCACCCCTTTTACTCTTCTAATTATGAGATTTCTCTTTTTTATCTAATTTTCAAAAATCTAAAAGCATTTACATAATTAGTCAATTAAAGAATAAGATAATTGCTCACTAAATTAATTTTAAAAAATTGAAAGGTGTAACTCTCCCAAAAAAATATATCTCAACATTCATTTATAATCATTACATTTCATGATGAACCCATCATTAAAGTTGACAACAGGAAAATATTGCACCAGCCAAAAGAATAATTTTTTAATTTTTTTTAATTTTTTCTTTTTTTTCTTATTTATTTAATTAATTTATATGAATAAAAGTCATATATTATCATTTAATTGACAAAAATTTTCATATTCTTTATTGAAAATTAAAACTCATCCACACATTGATTTATGAAATTATTGATATTCACTTTTAACTTTTTCATATTTCTGTAGTATTTGAATTACATAATTTATTCAATTTCCGTACAAATTAAAATTGGTATTTGAGTTTTCTTGTGTATTCATTATTTGAAAGTTTTAATATAACTTTTTTTCTACAAAATATTAATTAACTAGTAAATGTTTGGATTGAATATAACTTCTACTTTCTTTCTTGAATTTAGAATTATACTTTCTATACTATTCATATGAAAGTTTTGTGTGGATATATAAAAAAGCTTAAGCTATAAATTTATCTATTATACTAATTGATATGCTCATATTTTAAAGTAATAATTGTGAAAAAGTTAGACTATAAGTAAGAGAAATTACACGAACTCTAAATTAAAATAGTTAAATAAATAATCAAATGTAAATAGTATTATATAGAGAAATTTATCGGTAAAATAACATAAATAATTTAAAACACCCAAAAAATGAGATAGCAACATATGTAAAATTAGCGCATAAAATATATGTCTTTGTATTGTTTCAAGGAAAAATTATAATTCTCTTTTTCTTTTTGTGGAAACTAGTTTAATTTAATTTTATTTTTTCTTATTTCTTTTATTATTATTTTTTGTTAGATTTGAAATTTCTTAATATGTATGTCAATTAAATATAGAAATATAGGACCGCGCGAAGCGCGGTTTAGTTAACTAGTGCTCTATTAAATTAAAGACGAAGTAACAGTAGAGAGGAGTTTTTGGCCAAACTCATCCTTAAACTATACCTCAAACTCAAACTACATCCTTAAAGTATCACTCTTATCATAAAACATCCTTAAAGTATTTTAAAGTAAACAATTTTCATCCTTCTACTTGAATTTTTCAGAAAACTAATCGATATATCCCACAAAATATAAGTCGTTCCTTCCTAATTATTATTCTTAGATATGCCAAGAATATTATCGTAACTTTTTCGTAATTGAGTTAAGAATTATGCAAAATCTTTTAATTTGACCGTCTTTCATTCATTTTTCATATAATTTTAATTAAAAAATATTATTAGTTTAAATATTTTCTTCTCAATTGAGTATGCTAGAGACATATGTTGGAGACTTCCCCTTCTAATAATGTAGAATGAAACTCAAATACGAGACATAATCAATATTTTGGTAACTACAATATTAGATTGACCCAAAAATCTATTAAATTAATTGGTTAAGTAAAAGATAAAAATAATTAATCTCCAACTTTTTTCGGTTATTAAAAAGGCAAATCATGTACGCTCACACCTTCCAATTATTTTTAGTTTCCATAAGCAACAGTTTCTAGGATTTTTTATATTTTTCAAGAACTTCTTATAGAAAGTAATGAAATTGTAAAAACTTTTGTTGATAGTCACGTTAACTGCTCATGTTTTCGTAAGATCCCTTAGTTTTTTGACAATATCTAACAAAAGGATGAAAGTTGTTCACTTACAAATACTTAAAGGATGTTTTCTGCTAAAAATGATACTCTAAGGATGTAGATTAAGTTTGGGGTATAGTTAAAGGATGTTTTCTGCTAAAAATGATATTTTAAGGATGTAGCTGAAGTTTGGGTATAGTTGAAGAATGTTTTTTGCCAAAAACTCCAGTAGAGAGCTTAAAACTTAAATAATCATGAATTATGTATATCAAGGGATTTATCGTCTTTAAAAGAATTAGTTTAAAGAAGGAAAATACTACTCCCCATCCTAATTATAACCTTCGAAATTTATCGTCTAAAATTAATTTTAAATATTTGTGTGACTATATATTATGTTTTTATTAAGGTAAAAATAACTGTAACGGCCCGAGAGTACCCCTTAGGTGTCACATGGCGTACTTGACCTCTCGAAGGTCTTGTACAAGCATCTTAGCTTCATTACATAACATCATGTAAAAATGGAGGGAATTATAAAAACTTTTCTTTAAACGTAGTACGAAATCATTTCATAATAGCGGAAGTAACATGTGTCTCAAAGCCATCTAAGAAGTACATGCGTAATAATGTCTTGGGACGCAGCCCACAAAAGTCTAAAACATAGTAAATGACATAAAATGGAACATAGGGGTTTGTCCTAGAATGCTATGAGGACTCACCAAATCTTCATTTCTTGAAAGCCTTGGGAACTCTACCCTTCAAAGCAACTCAATTTCCTCAACACCCTACATTGGATTAGAATGTAGGCAATATGCGTTAGTACAAAAGTACTACGTATGAAAGCTAACATATCAATATAATATATCTCAAAATGATTAGTCAACATAAGACATAATCATAAGAGATAATAATATAATCATAACATATGCATCATATCATAACAAGTCTACATAAATCATACATAGATTCATACTTCAACCATTAGTCCTTCATACTCAAGTGAACTACTTCCCAAGTCACCTCCAAATATACATGTGCAAGGGCCAAGATAGCATCCCATTCTACTACCTAAGCTAAGTACCTCTCTTTGGTCATCCTTGGTCATAGCCCACTCTCAAACTTAAGACCTAGGTTTTCATGACATAAGAGCACTATACCCCTACATCACCTCAAGGTACACTTGTGCAATGCATGTGAGGCATCCCATTCTACCTCACACACTAAGCATATCTTGAAGTCACTCTACTCTTGTGTTACCCCTTTCTAAGTGTCACTATGGACCTAATTTCATATTTGACAAGGAACTATCATCTTAAATCAATCATATCATGGAAGGAAACTAAAGAAACTATCCAAGCTAAGCATACATCACATAGGAGGTCATTTCATAAGTAGCTTCAAGTAATACTTGTGTCATGTATGAATGACATCTCATTCTACCATTCATATTAAGTACTTCTTTGGGCTATCCTAATCCATGCTAACTTATCTTACATTATAGTCTATTAAGCTTAACATACTAACATAATATACCTAATACCATGGAAAACATCATAGCACAAAATCCAAGCTAACAAAGGAAGGATATAAGAATACCAACCTAGCCACCATTCAACCATTCATGTAGATGCAAGCTATTCATAGGTGATCCTAAATCCTCAACCCTAAGCTATCCTTAGGAGAGTCACATGTCTCAATCCTAAGCTACCCTGAAATGGTTTTGGCCTAACCAAATCAAGCTATCATGAAGGCATTCTAGTCATGCTACTTCAAGCTAATCCTAGCAGAGTATCGATCCTTCATCCCAGACTACCTTGCCTACTACTAATGCAAGATACCATGACAAGAATTCTACCAATGCAAGATCAAGCTAACCATGGGAGAGTTTAACTCCTCTAACTAAGCTACCATAAGATTCACCATCCCAAGCTACCATGAGATCTACCACCCCAAGTTATCCATACTCCAACTATCCATGAAGGAATCATAAGACTCAACCCCAAGCTATTATACCTTGGTCTTATCTAACCAAGTCAATTACACAAGTAGTCACATTACCCAACTTCAATCTATTTTAGTATATCATGCTTTGACTCATTTTAGGTTCTTAAGTCAACCTAGAATCCATTTATATGAGAGAACTTACTTCTCCTAACTTGTTCATGTCTAAGTGCATAAGAGAAATGAATACTAGATCAAGATCTCCCCATATTGACTTTACCCCCAAAGCCCTAACAACAAGGGCTACAACCCCTATTTTCAATTTTAGCTTCATTCTATCATGATCCATGTTTAATTACAAGCTATTTCATTCACTTTGATCATTAGAAGGTAATTCTAGTCATGCTCAATCATATAGGTTCAATTCTATGTTTACAAGTCAAGATCCTTCATATTCAATTAAACCTAGTTCAATTCATATATATATGATCCTAACTATGATCAATTAGTATTCAAGATAATTGAATTAAGAAGATCAACTTAGAACCTTCAACCTTGCCTCTAATGGCCTAAACCTACCATGATCACCTTCATCATCATAGATTAGAGTTCATAAAAGAACTAACATAAAAACATCACATATTCATCATATAAACATAACTAAATGTTACCCACTAGATTGGGATCACAAACAAGTCTTACCCACAATGTAATCACAACCCTAGCTAGATTGGGTATTTTGTATTCACAATTTTGGAAACTATGGGAGCTCCATGGATGGAAGAATTCATTGATGAAAAAGCTTCACATAACTTTGTTCAATTCCTTAAACTAAGCTTGAAACCTTGGTGAAATTCTTCCTCGATGCTGTATCCTTCTTCTCTTCTTCTTCACTGGTGATTTTGAGAGAACTTTAGGGAGGGAAAGGTTTAGTTTGGGAGCATGAAGTCCAAATGGCTATTTTATTGTTCTAATATACTTAGAATACCTAAATACACTAAAAATAACCTTTCATGACTTAATTGGAACGTGGGGTAAATTTCCCGATTCACCCCTCACTTGGCCGAAACATTGCAGAAACTCCAGGTGCCAAACGATGGCCACCATTAATGGGGCGTCAACTGGACGACGAGCTGTCCTGGTGATCCGTCGTTTTGGTCAGAGGCTCCTCATTTAGGGCTAATCTCCCACGACTAAGTGTGGAGCCACTCCCCTTTTGACGGGGCGTCATTTGGTTGAAGGGGTGTCATTTGTGGTCGTCAATGAGGCTGTTTTGATAGCTTCTTGGCAAACGTTTGGGTCCTCCTCAAGGACCCTTAGGGTGGTCCTTGGGGAGTTGTACCCGGACGTTTCGACCCTAAACATGACCATCTAGATACTAGGGTCCCCTCCTATTGTTTTTGACTCTAAATGACACATCAAAACACATAAAATATGCAAAGGTACACTAGCACACACAAGACTAGTTTTCGAACGTCTTGATCATCCTTTGACGTTTGACCTCCAAGCTCTTTAAAACTGACTTTAAAAGTTATTCCTCATTACTTTAATCCGTTATTAACTCATAAAACCCACATGAATCTCTAGTTCATCCTATTTCAAATTGGGGGTCGTAACAAAAGTTAAATATTTTTAATAATAAAAAGATAACATTTTAGGAAATAGACTAAAAAAAAGTGTGGCACATAAATTTCAAACAAAGGAAGTACTTAATATTTTATGCTTAAAATAATAAAAGGAAGAAAAAAATCACTAAAAATTACAACAAAAAAATGTTAGCAAAAATCAAGTTTATTAC
The DNA here is from genome assembly GCA_016801875.1 of Solanum sitiens. Taxonomy (NCBI): domain Eukaryota; kingdom Viridiplantae; phylum Streptophyta; class Magnoliopsida; order Solanales; family Solanaceae; genus Solanum; species Solanum sitiens. The sequence continues at coordinate 1,451,242 of JABWTJ010000118.1, read as the reverse complement.
TTTCACAAGCCTTTTTGGCAAAAGAAACGGAAAATGCAGCATAAGATTTTGTATATAAATTGCTATTCTGGGTTGGATCCGCAACAAAGAGGCTGAAAACTTGACCTCTCACCAATGGCACCATGCACATACTTGTTATTGAGGGTGGAAAATTTAATATATAATGTATATTTTATATATATATACATATACAAATGATGTTTCAACCGAGTTCACTGGGTGTCGTGGCACCCCCTCCCTTACACATAGGTCCTCCCCTGAGTCCACGAGTAATTTTCTCTACATCATCAATCTTAGTATGAATATTTCTTTAGATATAACCCCATTTATTAACACTGTACATTTTCATATCACTCTAGGATTGTCCCCAAGAAGTTTGTAGTAAATAGTCCTTATGGTGCTTTTAATAGGTCTTTGGTGTGGTTTATTTTTTTTTCTTTTTACTCAACTCTTTTAACGTATCTAGATATTTTTCTCTCCATTATTTACCTTTAAAGTTAATTATTTATTCCCCAAATCACTCTCCCAATATATAAACTAAACAGTAACAAAATCCTAGAAGAAGAAGAAGCTAGAAATGTAATTCCCTTTTCAGCAATAAAGTTTCTAAAAACATGAACTACTACAGTATGACATGATTTCTATAAATATATTTACATCGATTAATACATGTATAGATGATCTTGATCTTCCACAAATTGTTCATCATCAAACATCAACAATCCGGCATTGGATTCTTTGCATACAGCACGCGACATTGAAACCAGGGGCGAATTTACCTATATCGAAGGTGTGTCACATGACACGGCTTCATTGAATTTTGTATAGAAAATACTGTAACATCTCGCAACTTGAAATAACTAGAAAGATGCTAAAAACTTGAAATAATCATTTTTGGAATGTATAAAGAAATATGGAAATTTTTAAGTAAGTTGAAGTTGAGTTTTTGATCAACTTCAATCGGTCATAACTCCTAGCTCAAGATGAGTTAGGTGTAGTTCCATATATGATCGGAAAACACTTGGATTTCTCTTTTCGACACCACCGAGTTTGCGCGACTCCGAGTTTGTATGAGTGAGTTATTTCCTTTGGAATTTGGGTTGTTCGAATAAGGCAATGCCCAATCCAGATTCTAAAAGGGTAGTCTGGTATTTTACTTACCCAATTAATTAAATCGTTTTTTAGTAAAATAATTGGGTTCAAAATTGAGGTGTTCAGTTTACGCTTTTGAAAATTAGAGTTAGGGTTTTTAGAGAAAGAGGGCAAGAGAAAGGAGAAGAAGAAAAGCAGGATTCGCCAAGAACAATCGATTTTGATTGTGGATTCGCCAAGGAATTAATCCTAAAAGGTAAGTGAGTCTCTCATAGCATTGGGTTCATTCACCGACGCGCCAAACATGTTTAGTTTAGCGAAATTTGTCGTAAAATAGTTTGAAAGTCAATGTTCTTGGCATGTATTCTTGAATTTGAATGTTGTTTTTGAATTGGGATGAATTTAGGATCTTCTGAGATTGTTACGTTGAGTATTAGAGTTGTATTGAGTTAGGATCTTGACTATATATGATGGGCATCACGATATAAAATGAATTTGATTTCTATAATCGATTTTAGGCGCTTTGGGGCTGGAAAACGAAGATGGAAAAATTCGAGCAGGTTCTGGCGCGCAGGTCCGCATCGTGGACTTCTCCCCAGTGACAAAAAATTTTCTCCGCGTCACTGTCAGGACTCGGACTCCTCTGTCTCAAAAATTAATTTCATGAGAATTTATCTAGAAACATCTCCGTGTTGCGGATTTGTTCCAAGACGGTGATTTTGTAAGTTTTCTCATGTTTAGCTATCTAGAATCATTCCTAAACATCATGAGATATTTCCAATCACAAATTTTAATCCTTGAATCCATAATTCAATTTGAGGATCAATAAAGAGCCAAGTCAGGATCAGTTAAGAGACAAAGTCAAAAGAAGTCAGGAGTCAAGTTAAGAGAAGTTTATAAAGTTTCCAAACGTCTTTCACAAGTGTTTTAACTTTGTTTTAAGACTTAAGTTTTGAGTTTATTAAAGAATAAAGTTGAAGTTCTTCTCTTCAAAAAAGCATATGGGGACTAAGTATTTCCCAAAGAGATTTAAAATGTTTTAAACATTTAAATAAGAAGGGAAATTAAGATTTCTAAAGAGCTTTCGGGCTAGTTTTCAGAAAAGAGTAAGAGTTTTCTGAATAAAGCAAGAAAGGAATCTGAGATTTCCAAGATAGACTTTGAGCTAAGTTTTTTAGCACTAATCTCAAATCACACAAAAAGTATGTTTTTAAAATAGAAGAGCTAGTATATTTTGGAGTAGTATTGAGAACCGAGTTGGGGGCGAACACGAGTTTCGATAACTCACGTCTCTATAAAACCATATAGCCACCATGGGTAAAAAAGGATCATACTTTTTAGATGAACCATTTTCACATAGACTAGTGGATCCACTTAGTAGTTCACGTCCTATACCTTTGGCCGGGTACAGGATGCGCTGACATTGTGAGGAAGATCGTTGTACCATCACTATAGCTCTTATATGATGGTTGTCGGTCAGAGAAACTGTAACATCTCGCAACTAGAAACGACTAGAAAATAGGTTAGAATCTGGAAATATTTATTTTTGGAAAGAATAAGAAAAATCTGGAAAATTGTTTAAGTTAGGAAAGTGAGTTTTGTTCATTTTCAAACGATCATAGCTCCTAGCTCAGGATGATTTAGGGTAGTTCGAGATATGGTTAGAAATACCTTAAAATAATCTTTTCAACGCCGCCAATTTTGCGTGATTTTGATATCGTATGAATGAGATATGCCTTCGGAAGTTGGAATGATAGATTAAGGAAAGTGCGATCCAAATTTGGGAAGGGCAAAGTTGTCTTTTCCTAACCTAAATTAATTAAAACATTTTTAGGGATTTATTGGGGTAAAAACTTAATTTAGTTAAGTTTGGAAAAATAAGAATTACGCTTAGGGCTTGGAGAAGAGAGAAAAGAAGAGGAAGGTAAAGAGAAGTCACGAATTCGCCAAGAACGTCAAGTTTTGCGAGTGGAATTCGTCGGGGGTGATCCCTATTAAGGTATGTGAGATCATTTAGTGTTGGGTCAGTTTACCCACGCACCAAACTTGTTTCAATTCACTGATTGGTGAGTTTCTTACATGTTAATCTGTGAAATTTTTGAAGAACATTGTTGAATTCTTATTGGTTGAGTTGTTGAATGTCTAGTGTTGATCTGATTCGTGTTTACGGGTTGTTTTTCAAGTTAAATCTATTGGGTATTGAGGGTATAATGATCCTATCACACCCGAAGAGCACATCCCGGATGCAAACCGGCATCGTCGTCCTCTCAGAAGACTCAGACAAGCCCTTAGCATTCATCATAACATGTGATCAGTAAAAATTACGGAAAATTTAAAAAATTTTCATTTTATTTGAAGTATACTTAGACTTCATACTTAATATTCATAAGGACATACGATATTCTAAAAACTTGTCTCACATATATTAAAACCATCTAAGAGTGCAAATCTGGACTTAGCCAATAAATAATAAATATGTCATATAGGTCTTAGTACAAAAGAATGCAAAGAACTTAATGGAAATAGCGTATTCTTAAAACTACTAAAAATCTGCGTAAGCTAGAATGTTTAAAAGATAGCATCCCCGAACATTGAGGACCTACCAAGACATGGAGAAAGAGTTCCAAGCTTCTTCAAATTGACCTCCTTATACTTCAAATGGCCGGAACCTACAGTTGTAGTAATATAAAGTAATGGGGTTAGTACGCCACATGTACTAAGTATGGATATATGCACATAATACTTAAGGACATGCATGAAAAAGGATATCTTTTCTGTAGAAACATGTTAAGTCATATGAATACATCAATGCACATACCATAGAACATATACAAGTGAAGGATTTCATCAGCATACAACATGATCATAATCAAGGACATTTTATCATAGAGTCATGTTAACATTCATATTCAATAGATCACATATACATAACATACAAACATTTACAAATGATCTCATCCCCAACCTACAAATACAATGGTCATGTGAAGCCCCATAACCCCATACAACCATGTAGATAAGATAGGAGACCATAAGTAAAGCTTTGCTTCATATAACTTGTAACATAGTTAGTTATCATTAACATAACAATATAGCCAAATAACATATTTATCATAATAGCCAACATTAATATAAAATTAACATCATATATCATAAACATATATCTTTGATATCATCATATTACTTATGAATAATCTCCTAGGATTTCCCTTAGAGTCTACTTGTGCAATGTCTAGGTAGCGTCCCATACCACTACTTATACTAAGAAAACTCCTCAAGTCACCCTAGTCAACGTTCGTTTACTTGTTTTTCATTTTACATGAGGGAACATAAGCATTAACTGACATAGACCATGTGAGCTAACTATGGAATCCGGTGTCTTCACCACACCGAAAAGAGGTGGCCCTACCGGCCAAAGTAGAACCGAACATGACGTAGCTTTCTAGGTGGATCCACTAGCTAGTATCCTATGGTGGCAGCATAGTTCAAGAACTAGGAGATGTATTAGAGACCCATAGTTCCACATTACATGGCAGCCTCTATCTTATGAGAGTCATTGTGAACCTACCTTCCCACTAGGGAAGGGACACCTCTCATATCTAGTTCATCGGTGCTTATCTTAAGTCCCTTTCTTGAATAACATTTAAGTTGTATTTTATCATAAACTTATCATAGGTCATAGGAGATTAACTCCTTGTATAAACATGATCATGAGCTCTTTAGGATTAGATGAGAATTTCCTTTCATTGTAACCTTTCGTTTGTGAGATTAACATAGCATAATCATCTTGTGTAAAGCTTACAAGACAATATCATAACTTGCATTTTCGTATTCTTATCATGATCTCACAAGTAACATGTTCATATACCAACATATACATATAGCAGAATCATGCATACGTTCGTAACATAGCATCATGATTTATAGGCTAACATAAACATTGTAGAGTAATCACAACTTTAGAAGACTTACCCCTTGCTTCCAAGAACATTATTCAAGAACTTAGTTCAACTTACAACATTCATAACCATACATAGTGAAATACTCAATAGCATAATCAAGAACAACCCTTCAAATCATATACAAGATCAATGCATAATGTAGGATTAGGTAAACGAGTCATTTAAGAGTTCATTCTAGTCTTAATTTCAATTCCTACATTTACGTGTCATCAAGCAGTGGGTATAACCCATTTGAAACCATAAAATTGATAATAAACATGCTTCACACGAAAATCTACCATTACAAGTCAAACACTCAACAATACATGCATAATTAACCATAGAAACCAATTGCTTTTTGTCAAAAATCATAAATCTGAAGTTAGGAAGAAAACCTGTTTTGTAGAGTAAAAACCGTAGAATTGAATGTCTTGAAAACTTATCTTTGAATGGACCTCTTGGGAAAAGGAATCCCAAGAGTGAAAAACACATACCTTATAGATGAATAATCCACGAAATTTGGATGAAGAACTTGAAGTCTTCGTCTTCTTCCTTAAGCTCTTCTTGTTCTTCAATGGAGTTTGGAAAAGAGAGCGATTCTTGAGAGATGAGAAAACTTTCGTTTGAATCTGTTCTGAATGAGTAAAAGTGGTCTAACACTGACCTAATATCCATATATAGTCGTCCTATGATTTACCCAAAAGACCCTCCACTTAAATGGGTCTTTTTAAGAAGTTAAATTACCAAAATACGACTTTAACGATTCTGGAAAGTGACTGCGCGTCGCGGGGCCAAATCACGTCATTTTTATTAAATTTTGGGTTGAGGCAGTGAGGTACGTGTCAGACTCGCGTTGCGAGGCTGCCTCTTAAATCTTGAGGCAGTAACCTGCGTGTCACGCTCGCGTCGCACGCTTTCCCTTCAATTCTGCCTGCTCGCAGGCTGCCAGGCAGCCTGCCCACCCATGTTTGGGTCCTCCCCAAGGACCCTTCGGGTGGTCCTTGGGGTGTCGTTACCAGAAGTTTGGACCCTTTGTACTATATACTACCTATCCAAGGTCTATTTACAAGATTTGGACTTCATTTGACACTTCAAAACCTTCCCCAAACATACGGACGTCAACTAGTTCGACTTAGCTAGTTTCCGGACGTCAAGGTCTTTCTTTGTCGTTTTGTCTCTTACCTTTTCCAAATGAGTTTATTACATTAATATAGGTCTGAAAACATCATTTTAAACATTCTTTAATACATTAAGCTCTAGTCTAAGTCATGGCATTTCCGGAGTGTTACAGATCCTAAGTGTTTGGGGAAAGAACCATGAAACTTTTGAGTGTTGAGAGATTAAAAACGGAGGAGAAAAGTTGAGAGCACCTGGGTACAGGGGTTGGGGCGCCGCACCTCCCATAGCCCCACAGGAAAATCTGTGTTCGTAAGGCCTTAGGGCACCGCACCAGCCAGAGCACCCCAACTTGGCCTTTGAAGTTTGGGGCCTGGCGCCCCACGCCTCTCAGAATGTCAATGACGCCAGTTCATCATATTATTTCCCCACCTTTTCATACTAGTTCCTAAGTGATGTACCCATGTTTCTTAGTTGATTCCAACATTCTAAGGTACATATAAAAATCATGAAATCATCCATAAATATGAGATCATGAACCTTGAATCCATAATCTAATTCAAGGAAAGTTAAGATCAAAGTCCAAGAAGTTAAGATTCAAGTCTAGAAGTTAAGAAGCAAGTCAAAGTAAAGTTCTTAAGAGTTTTCAAGGGTATTTAACAACTTTTTGACTTTGTTTTAAGACTCAAGTTTCAAGTTAAGTAACTGTCACGGCCGGGGAGCACCCCCTAGACGCAACCGGCGTCGGCGTCCTCGAAGAGGACTAAAACTAGCCTCTTAGGATTCGTCATAACATAGCATAGGTTAAAAAAGTAGAAGAATTAGAACTTTTCATACATATATCTATATAGTGAGGTTTACATAGAACTCTCTCATACTACACATGGAGTTTATAGACTCCTCACATAGGAAGCTTACATAGTCTTCTCTTTTATCAATATATTCAATACATAAGAATTAGTCTAATACTTCATGTCATATTGAACTATCTAATCTAGTAAAAATCTTGGACATAGCCAATACAAAGTCAACATGCCAATATAGGCTTACATCAATATCCAAACGATAAAGGAATGAACAATGTCTTTATGACAATACAACTTTAAAGCTAGAATGTAGAAAAAGGTAACATCCCTGAACATGAGGACCTACCAATACTTTGAGAAAAGAGTCTAAGTCTTCTTCAATTGTCTTTCTAAGAACTCAATGACCGGAACCAACATAATTGTAGAAAACATAGAAATATGGGTTAGTACACCACTTGTACTAAGTATGGAAACATATGCACACATAATCTTAGAAATCATGCTAAAGGGGACATTTGTTCAAAACCATGCTAAGTTACTTTGAAAAGCCTTATGCGAAACCAATAACCCATATAAGACAATAATCACATATTCCTTAAGGCAAGACCATAAACACAAGACCAACATCATCAAGTAAAGTCAAGTCAACATGTGTAATAGAATATTAGAGCACATAACCAAAGCAACTCCAATATCATGTTATAACAACAAAGCATGTATAAGAGTTCATAACATTACAACATATGCAAGACCCTTACTCATAACTCATTACCAAGCTTACTAGTGCAATGACCAAGTGAAGTCTCATAACCCCACTCAACCAAGTAAACCAAACAAAGGATCATAAGCAATGCCGAACTTCATATAGTATAACATCAAGAATAGTCATCATGTTTAGCAATATAGACCAATAACATGTTCATAAGTGAAACTAACATCATATAGGATAATCAACATGTAAAGTCAACACATGCATATCATTTAATTTATAAAAACATAAGAAAAACCTCCTAAGACTTCCCTTAAGGGAAACTAGTGCAATGTATAGGTAGAGTCCCATATCCCTAACTAGACTAAATCAAACCCCTTAAGTCACCCTAGTTAGCGCTCACTTATTACTTTATTTTACTTTCGGAAATACTTGCCTTAACCGACATAGACCACATGAGATAAATGTGAAATACGGTGTCATGAAACCCTACAGTGAAAGAAGGTGGACTACTTGCCAAGGTAGTACCAAAACATGAACATAGCATTCTAGGTGGATCCACTAGCTAGTATTCCTATGGGGGCAACATAGTTCAAGAACTAGGAGACATAGTAGAGACCCTCTTTATTCCATTAGCATTGTAATCTCTATCTCATGATAATGTAGTGAAACTACCTTCCCTACTTGGGGAGGGACACTCCTCACTACTAGTTCACTCGGTGCTAAGCTAGAGTCCCTTTTTGAAATGTCTTTAAGCCTTTATTAATCATCATAACTTAGTATAGGCCATAGGAGACTAATCCCCTTGTATATATCTCACTAGGAATTTCATGAGGACTTCCTTTCAATATAACCCTCATATGTGAGATTAACACATTATCATCATCATGTCATAGTAAGGCACATAAGTGATTCAGAATCAACCTTATATCATCATACCTTAATCATAATCTCACAATACATATAATCAAGACATTTCAATTACATTCATCATACCATCACCTATATAATATAATCATAATTAATACTTCAATTGAACATCATCATCAAGTACAAGCCATCACAATTGAAGTAAGGATTCAAGATCATAGGTCTTACCAATTCACCTTCACAAGCCTTCTTCCATGGTCTTAACATCAACCAACCATATTCATCCATTAATAGACTTAATAACATCACATAATAGTAATGAACACAAGAACTAAGTCAATTGCATCATCACTAACCAATTCAACATCAATTCATAACCTAGGGTTAGGGAAATCGGGTCAATTCATGATCTCTTCCATATAACTAGGGCTAACATCAAGAACTACCCTAATTCACCAATAATCAATCATAATACATCCATAATAATCAAAATAAATTAATAACAATACAATTCGAAACATCAATTTTGGATTAAGAATGAAACTCATGTTTTTCTCAACTTTTGGAAATCAAATTTGAAGAACCCTTTGGGGAAAGGAGTCCTAAAGGTGAAGAGATTTCATACTTTAACAATCCTTGAATATTGATGGAGAAAAAGTGTAATTCTTGCAACCCTAATGTCCTCCAAGCTTTAACTTCAATGCTGTTCTTTGGGGAGAGAGAAAGTAGAGAGAATGAAGAAAGATTTGAGTTTGGGAATTGTGCGTGTTGGGTTAGTTTAATTAGGCTTAGGTCTTTATATAACCCTTTAACTAACTTAATTAGACACCCCTTAACCCTTAATTAACCAACTAACCAACTAACTAATTAAATGACTCACTTAAAATAAAATAGTCCAAAACCAGGCCTGACCTACGAGACCCCGACCTACAGTGCGTAGGTTAGTCGACGCCTCGTACTGCACAACCGTCATTGGCGACAAATATTTAGTTTTTGGTCAATTTTTTAAAGTGGCTAAGGCATTACCTACGGAGGCCATCAACGCCTTGTCGATCAGACGAGGGACCGTCGCTTGGTCTCGTAGGTAGCCACTGTCCTTGGAGAGTTGTACCCAAATGTTTTGACCCTAAACACACTCTAAAACATTTTTAACACCATTCTACCAAATTTTATTAAATTCCGACTCCTAAAACCCCATGAAACATACCAAGGCACACTATCACCTATTTCACTAGTCTTCAGACGTCATGGACGTTCCTTAACGTTTTGACTCTAAAACTTCCTAAGTGATTTATATACATTATTTTAGGCCTTAAAACAGTGTTACAAATCTTAGTTCAACATGTGAGGTTCTAGATTGGGTCATGGACTTTCGGAGTGTTACAGTAACAAGTAAAGAGTTGAGTTCATTTCTCAAAAGCAATAAGGGAACTAAGTATTACCTAAGAGTTTATAAATGTTTTTCACATTTAATATAAGATGAAACTAAGATTTTCCAAATGAGATTTGAGCAAGAAAAGTGAACATTGATTCCAAGAGAGCTTATAAAGCTAAGTGTTGATCAATTATCTCAACCCAGAGAAAGAAGTTCTTTTAAAAATACATGAGCTAAGTATATTTTTGGGAGTAGTATTAAGCACCGATATGGGGAATGCGAGTTCAAAATAACTCAAGTATCCATAAACCATGTAGTCATCATGGGAATTAAAGGTGTCACACCCAAAATGGACGTGATGGCACTCGTCTTATCCCACCAATACAAGTCAGCCTAAACTCAACCGTTTCAATAAAATGTGGAAATTTTATAATAAACTCAAAAATACCCCCAAAATCTGGTTGTCACGTGTACAAGTCTCTAATGTGTTATAACAAAATTGAAAGAAAAATACAAGTCTCCAATGAGCTTGATTCTAGAATAGAACAAAATCATAAATAAGGAGAAAGGAGGTCTGTTGAGATGACAAGCAGCTACCTCACAAATCTTCAAGAAGCCTCGGAAATTAAGAGAATGACAAGTACCACGAAATCCAGGCTCGTAACCTAAAAAAAATTGTGGAAGCAAGGGGTGAGTACCAAATCACATGGTACTCAGCAAGTAAAACTCTAAACACAAGTTAAGGGAATTGAATACGGGTACTCCTTACCCCCAAACCGAACCTCCAAAGCTACAACCTGCATAAAACCAGCCCAACCTAACACTTTATAGTTTACATAGCACCCAGCTCAACAACAACATTCTAACAATCATATATTCTCAACAACAAGCTCAAAATTCATCAATTACAACCTCCATAAAAAGGCACTCACAATATCGGCAATACACGAGATCAAGTTCATCAAATAGAGATAATAAATTATCAAGTACTTTCCAACCACTAATAAAACACATAATCATCAAGAATGAAGGATGTCATGGGATGCAATGCAATATGACACCATGAAAAGACTGGGTATGAGTAAAGGTGTAGTCTGTGGGATGGAGAAGTTATGATTATAATTTGGGCATGTGGAGATCGTCCGTGCGGAATTTAATTGATTTATGATAGTGCGTTGAGATCGTCCGTATAGACACGTAGAGATTGTCTGTGTCGGTATATGGACATCGTGAGTCCCTTATGGGTCATGAACTCTCGATGTATTTCCGAGGAGTATTATGTATATACGGTTGAGGGAGTACTTGGTATTCTGAGGCATATCACTTCATGGTGTCATATTGCAATGCATCCCATGACAACCTTCATTCTTGATGATTATGTATTTTATCGTTGATTAGAAAGTACTTGATATTTGGTTACCTTTATTTGATGAACTTGGTCTTGTGTGTTGCTGATATTGTGAGTGCCTTTTTGTGGAGGTTGTAATTGATGAATATTGAGCTTGTTGTTGAGAATATGTGATTGTTAGAATGTTGTTGTTGAGATCTGTGCTTGTATATAGTGAATTGTTAGGTTGGGTTGATTTTGTGCAGGTTGTAGTTGTGGAGGTCCAATTGGAGTGTAAGGAGTACCTGTATTTTATCCCCTTAGCTTGTGTTTAGAGGCTTACTTGTTGAGTACCGTGTGGTTTGGAACTCACCCCTTGCTTCTACAATTTTTTTGTAGGTCATTAGCCCGGACCTTTGTGATATATTCTTTTCTTTTATGAGGCTTCTTGGAGATTTGTAAGGTAGATGTTTGTCATCTCAGTAGACCTTCTTACTCCTATTTATGATCTTGTTCTATTCTAGAAACAGGGTCATTTGATACTTGTAATTTCTTTTGAATCAATTGTAATACGATAGAGGCTTGTACACGTGACAACCAGATTTTGGGGGTGTTTTAAATTAATTCTGAATTTCTGCATTTTATTGTAATGGTTGAGTTTTAGGCTGTCTTGTCTTGGTGGATAAGACGAGTGACATCACGTCCATTTTTGGGTCGTGACAGGATGATTGGGGGTCATGTCCCAATATTCCTCTTTATTTTAGAGGCTTCATAGATAGATAATATTAGTTCTTTTGTCATTCATTTCAGTTGTATACGTTTAAGACTTAAGTTGCCGTTTTGGCTAGGTTATTTCCTACTTAGTTATTTCATGATCCATACCTCTTTTGTTTAAGCCTTCCACTGAGTAAGTAAGTCAGGCCAAGGGTCCGCTCGAGGACAGTAATGGTCTTCGAGTGTCAGCCACGTCGAGGGTGTAGGCTCGGGATGTGATAAACTTGGTATCAGAGCACGGAGTTCAAGAGTCCTAGGAAGTCTATGAAGTTGTGTCTGTAGAGTCCTAGTTATCGGTGTGAAACGCGTAACATCTATAATTAGGAGTCTGCAACATTTAGAATTTTATATGTGATATTTAAAATGAACATTGTATTTAAACCAACAACACAATACAACTGTGAATCACATCAAACAACAAGAGGAGACACCTTCATCTGTGATCGCCGCTGTCGAAGCTCGATGGCGGCGGCGCTCCCGTGCCTCTACCGTCTCAACGCATTCATATTTAGAATCATAATCTAAAAGATTGAAATTTTTTCTTGGATCGTCGATTTGATTGAGGATTATTAATATCTCCGTAATGAAGAAATCCACATCTAATTGGCTTCCATAATATCCTAATGTGCCTCCATTATATCCTAATTGTCTTCCATAATCAGATTGATTAACAAAAATATTAGATGAACATTCACCAAATTGAAACCAACATAATTCTACTTTTTTCCCTGCTTTTGATAGCTTTTTTAGAAGTAATTTTGGATCCACATTTCCAAAAACTTCAATCATCCCATCTCCATTCATTCTAAAATTTGTGGTACCGAAATAAAAATTAAAGAAAAAAAATAATATCAAATAAAGGCGAATTCAAAATTTAAACTCAACATGTACAATCCTCAGGTTATTACTCACGTATGATCCAGAGTACGAGAGTCAAACTATTTAATTTTTTTGAGAATCCGAACACACCATCTTTAATTTTTTAAAATAAAATTTTAAATATTTAGGAACATTGATAAAATGTACTATAACTCACGACTCAAATTAAAGGTTAATTTTCACTTCGATAACATAAAAAAAAGTATGCAATATTAATGCAAAAAAAGAAAGAATATCCAAAAAGTATGCTATTCAAACTCACATATATTAACATAGAAAAAATAATAACTAAAAGTGCAAATGTATATACCATTAACATTTTTGAAGACTTTGGACACAGTCTTTTGCCATCCTGAAGTGCGATTGTTCACCCAAAAAATACAAGTCTGTTTTAAAAAAATAAAAAATAATGAGACAGTAATAAAAAGTTAAATACATACATTATTAAATAAAAGAAAATGAACTTAACAATTAGATAAAAATATCACAAAAATAATTTTGTGTGTGTACATACCAAAAAAAAAAAAAGTACAATGTAGTCTTATATGTGAGTTATGAGAAGGATAGCATGTACTCAGACCTTATAGAAAGGTTGTTTCCGACCTTTAATACAAAAAGATAAATAAAAGAGAAAATAGAAAGAAAAATGAAGAAAAGATAAATAAATTTGTGTATACATACCATGAGTGGATAACTTTGCATCATGAATTGATGTTCCAATGTATAGAAGGACAATGTATTCATGTAAAACTTTGAAATGATGAATTATTATTTATTGGAGTTAATATCTTAAAAGGTCACTTAACTATGAAAAATTATCTTGTAAAGTCACTAAACTTTATTTTGTATCACTAAAATCACTCAACTTTAACACTTTTATCTTCTAACTAAAATCATTAAATTATATTGTCACCAAAATAAATCTGACATGATAAATAAAATATATTTTATGTCATAGAATTAATGGCCCCACAAATAAATAAAACTATAAAATATATTTATTAATATACCCACCCATCCACAATTGTCTTCTTCTAAAATACTAAAACCCTATTTCTCTTGCTCAAATCTCCCGCCTCCTTCTTCTACTTCTTTCTCTATTTCTCCCTAAAGTTCTCATCCACATAAAGGCGATATAAAGTCTAAGTGAAATTATCCAGAAATAATTAATCTTATAATCTCTTATTTTTAACAGGAATGGAATTTCATATATAGAAAAACTGAAATGAAGATCCAAACCGCAAAATGTACCCAGAACACTTCATTATAGACTGAGATTTCAGCACGTATAACAAAGTACATAAATTATTTTGTAATTTTTGTGGTTATGTTAGACACCTATTATGACACAATATATTGTTGTCTTTTTTTTTTCTAAGCTAACAATGGTGCTCAAACACGGGAGGCAATATAGTCGGTGCCATTGAATTTAATATTTATTTCCAATGTTGATTAGAATTATTTTAAAATGTTGCTGATAAGAAAAAAAAGTTGATTGTTTGTAATAGTTCCAGAAAATAGTTACAGATTTAATAAAACATAATTTAAGAGGGGAAGACATAAAAATGAATAATTTCTTATAATTTTGTTTATTTGTGGCTTCATGATTACATGAAATTAAAATAAATAAATTTTATAATTTATTTATTGTGGGGTCCATAATGACATGACATAAAAATTAATTTAATTTACCATGTCAAATTTGTTTTAATGATAAATTGTAGTTGAGTGATTTAAGAAGATAAAGGTGTTAAGTTGAATGATTTTAGAAGATAAATATTTTAAGTTGAGTGATTTTAGTGATACAAAATAAAGTTTAGTGACTTTATAAGATAATTTCTCATAGTTCAATGACCTTTAAGATATTAACTCTTATTTATTGTAAAACAATTAAAGAATCACTATAACAAAAATGATTATTAGCGGCAATTATTTCTTAATTGCCGCTAATATGTATTTTTAGCGAAAATTGTCACTCTTTGTATATGTCCCTAAAGCCTTTAGCGACATTGGTTCTAATGGCACTTAACTAATGCCGATAAAGACTTTAATACTCTTTATTAATGTCAATATTTAACGCCGCTAAAAGTTGTTTTTGTTGTAGTGAATATTGGAAGATATTTATAAGACAAATTATCAATTATCATTCTTTATATGGAAAGAAGATCCTCGATTTTCTTTATCCACAATAACTATATAATTTCTAAGATTCCGTATAACATTTTGGTGTGGGAATATAAAATTATTCGATGTTTAAAATTTACTAGCCAATTAATTAATATTCATGCCTCGTAAACCAACTAAAGAAATTAAATTTGTCCTCATGCCAAGAAATTAATCACTCTAAAGACTCGAATCTGATCATGTTACTTCCAAAATAGCTAAATAAAAATGCTCACACCATGCGTCCATGACATGCATGTGTATTTCGTATACACTTTTTTCACTAAATTATGATTAAGTAATATGTACGACGTAGAAAATATTTTTCAAACGGTTTTTACCCTATGATAGAATAAAAATTTGCAAAAATATACTAAATTGCTCTTGAAGCTATTTTTGGGCTAATTTTTCTTCCCATTTATTTTTGTGCTATACAATGGATTATTTATTTCCATTTTAGTAGTGAGATAACTAATCTTTCCTTTGAAAGAAAAAGGTTTGCGTCATTTATTCATTATTGATAAAAATAAAATCATCGTTTAAGAAAATAAAAAGTGAAAATAGTCAAAAGTCTCCCTAATCTATTACTCAATTCTCAACTACACACTTATACTTTACGGGAGTCCTATTACCCCCTGAACATTTTAAAAGTATGATATATATCCCCCCTTAAAAACTTACGCCCAGATTTGTATCAAAAATTAAGTGCCACGCGTTTGCCACGTAATTTACCTTTTAAAAAAAATTAAAAAAATTATTTTTTCCTTTATTTTACTTTTCGTTTTATATTACCCTTCTTCTCTTTCTCTTCACTTTCCTTTCTTGCTCATTTTTTTCTTTACTTTGATGAAATGATTTTTCAAACTAGCAAAGCAACCTCAAATTTAGAAACCCTTGAATAAATTTTTCTTCATAAACCTTCTGTACATCAATTGAAAATTCATCATGATTTTTGTTCAATAAAACAAAAGAATTTATATAGGTCGATTGATGGTAAAATGATTTACCATTTGATGTTGTTTGGTAGGATATGCAATGAATGGGTTGCATTGAAGCTTAGTGATGAAAACAACAGAGTGATAGTTTTCAATATTTGGAGACTTCAGATTTGATTTTTCAAAGTGGGTTTTGAACTTTGGTTGAAATTATTGAGAGCTTAGAAACTTTAAAGTTGAACACGGTGGTTGGGTTAGGATAACATAACTAAGGAAATTTATGAATTCACTCGAGGGTTCTTAAATTTCTTCATTAATGACACTAAAATTTGATCCTCTTGACTTTTTATTTTAATTTTAATTTAGCTATTGTCAAATTTTCAAATGGATCTACCGTGAAAAAATTGTGATTTGCAGATGAAAATTCGCTTAATGGTGGGAGGCTGACGAGGGACTTGGCAGTGGAGTTTGAGTTTCTTTTGGTGCTGCTATGGTGAAGAGAAGGTAAAAAGAATAAATTGAAACCGAAAGCAATTACTTAAAAAAAATTATTAAAAAAAAAACAGAAAACCAATATAAACTAAAAAACAATCTAAAAATTAAAATTTTAATTATTAGTTTTACTTCTCACTCTCTCAAAGAGAGTGAACTATACTTTCTTTGCCACCTCGGCATTCAGGGAGCAAATAATTTCACTTTTAAATAGTTTAAGGGGGTAATAGGACCCCATAAAGTATAAGTGTGTAGTTGAGAATTGAGTTATAGATTAAGGGGGCTTTTGGCTATTTTCTCAAATAAAAATATATCCACAAGAATCTTCATGTTAAAAAATTGGATTTGTAATCTATAATATCAAATTTTACAAAATTAAAAAAAAATCTAATATAAGAGAAGCATCAATCTTAATATTAAGAGTGAAATGACTGAAATTTCACCTAAGGTATTGATGTAGGACATCCAACTGAAATTTCAAGTAAGGGAGCAACACCCAATCTTAACATCAAGGTATCCATCAATAAAGACAGTTTTTTATACTCGGCAATTGTTCAAACTCAAGTAAAGTAAGATTTCTATAAATATTGTCTAGTGTGAAACTTTTTGATACCATAATGTCACACGCCTTGTCCGTGTGGAAATAATAGTGGGTATTGCAAAGGATCATAACAGCGAAAATAGTAGTTGTCTCTTTGTGTTTTGTCACAGTGTGTATAAACTTGAACATGCGGTGCATGAGCAGTACAATTATCATTTTCATCAACCCATATTTGTCGCAATCTCTGTAGCACTAGGTAGATTATATACTCGTTGATCCAATCCAGCATCACATTTTAGTGCTATGTGAAAATTTTGCAAGTTTGGCGTGCTTGATAAAGATCGGAGAAACATTGAATATGGATCATCTTTTAGTACGTTCATAAGTTCAATCACTATTGATTCGTGCAATTTATCAGAACAAGCCATTCTATTTTCAATCTCATTCATGTTATCATAACAGTACAAGTGTAAGTTTCTAGGTTTTGTTTCTCTGTGATATAAAGAATCTATCAAGTGATGCATCTGTCCCTGAACCATAAATGTATAAATACCACAATTTCTCCTAGATAAATCTTTGTCATAATTAACACCACGTGATGTAAATGCAAATAGATTATTATATGTTCTGATGTATGTTTGAAATCCTTGGATTCTGCATCATTTTCCATATATAAGTTTCTCAAAATAGCTGGCATGCGATGGGAGGTTAATTTGATCGTACATTTGCCACAACATAATTGGGGGACTTCATATTGAAATCTTTTAGCAGCGCAAAACTTACAATCTATAACTTTTGTAAGTGAATATAATCAGATCGTAGTTGGCTAATATTAGCAGCTGTTTTTACCCTTTGCAAGACCTGCATATTGCAAATAACTGTAAGTAATGAAAATAGGAAAATGGTAAAAATCAATAAGGGGGAACACTGACCATGGTTCTAACAGCTTCAAAGATTTCAATATGTGAATCATTTGTGGTACCCGATGTTGAACCTGATTCATGACAATTATTGATAAATCAATATGTACAATTGACACAAAGTTAAGGACAATACAACTTCTGGGCTTACCTTTTCCAAATGCATAGAAAGGATAAGTCATTTTTTCCCTTGGTCAACCATATTGGATGAACAAAGAGCGCTACGCTCAGTAACTGCATAATAAGAGTGTAATGTTATTCTTTACCTAAGATGTATATGGCGGTCAAAAGAAATAAGTTAACTAAACTTTCATGTAAGTGTTAATCGATAGTTGAAACCCTTTCAAAGGTTGAAGCATCTAACACATTTGAGGTGACTAAAATGGAACCTGATACACAAATATCTACTAAATGAACACAGAGAGCAAATGTAGGAATAGATGGTGAACAAAGATTAACAAGCCTATACTTTTGAAAACTCCAAAGAAATGGACCATTTTTTTTTCCTTTGTAGCACAATTGGTGCGCTAAAAATATCAGGAAAATGTTTATAATCATGAATAACAACATACAGATAACAATATAAGAAGTGATCAATTAGATGTCCCAACCTGACTTTAAAATAGAGGAAGAACATATCGATTCAGCAGGATTCGAAGAGTTCGTATTTTCAAGAATACACTTAGTTGTTGCCTCTCTTTTATTGAGGCGTCGTTGTAGCAGAAGTGCCTTTTTTCAGATATCGATATATTTTAATAAATTTCGCGTTGTTTGACATTCTTATTGTAAAACTTTGTTGTGTTGACAGGACGCTTTTTTGTTTATTGAAGATTTATTGATACTGTAATCACTTTACTAATCTATAGTGTAGCACCCAAGACATTGTAAAGAATCACAACAATGGTAAATTGAATATATACAAACATTCTATTTTAGAGAGAATTTAACAAATAATTGGGATTGTAAAGAATCACAATGCCGAAAAATTTGAATACATACAACAATACAAAGATTCTACATTGGAAATAATTTAACGAATAATTTAGAGCATAATTTTTCTCAAAGCATGACTATGATTTAAGTTAGGAATGTTTAATTTGGAGGGACACGAAGGGAAAACAGAAATGCATTATTTCTATTTTATCGAAGTGATAACTGTAACATTAGAGTGAGTGGAAGTGCCCAATTTTTCAATGTAGCAAACTGATTAGTAACAATATTTGTTTCATTTTGCATTTCCATCCGACACCAAAATGAAAATTCAGGGAAAAATTTTTATTAGTGTTTAGGTATATGCTTGAGAACCTAATCATCAAGTAGTTCAAAATTATAAGTAAAGGTAACCAAAAATTGCCGAGGGGAGCAAGCTAAATCTTTCACAGAAAGAAGCATCCGACAAACATATTTTTAAAATTAAAACCCTACAGAAAATATAAAGCGAAGAAAAAAGAGTAGAAACCTCTTATGTGGTAGTTAATAGTGTTAGGATATACTATTAACCATGCGTTTTGATATAGTATTAATATTCATTAATTCAATTCAATAAAGCGTTATATTAAATAGATCAATTGTCATATATGTGCTTAACTTATATAGTAGATGATTTGGTGTGTAGAGTTTAAGCTTATACACAGAAGATTAAATCATCGGTTCTCATAAGTTAAAATTTATAGTTCACAATCATAGATGGAAATTTGGATAAAACCATCAGAAAGATTGTAGCACGATATTAAATGTAATTTATCTTGATTATGAGAATGACATAGTTCTAACTTCTCGTGCTAGTGCATTTTGGTATGTATTGAACGGGACCAAGCAGAGATAGTTGTTTTAGACTGACTGATAAAAACATATTCTCTAAACTATTAAATGTACTTATATTCTTAATCTTGATATAGCGATTATGATCTGTATATATTAATTATCATTTTGATTTATTAAAAGGTGAGATTCTGAGATGGGTCAATATACCTGGTAGATTGGATGATAATAATATATATTGGTGAAATAATTAGTTAGTTGATGGAATCCATGTCTCAGTATAGAGATTGATGATACATCTTTTATGAGAAGCTTATAAGTTTTCATGTGTAAACCCGGCCGGTAGATTTATGAATCTGGCACATGAAATAAGTTAAGTATTGCTCTAAAAGAAGTTAATCATTGAATTAAATTCGTCAGTAATTTAATTTATTGATTAGTATCGGTAATCTTAACATGGGGAATTACATAAGTGTTTAATGGTGAATTTCAAAATAAATAGAAGAGTGCAATTACGAATTTTTAGTGAAATAATTTGTAATTTATTATGGTAAGAATAATTCAAATTAATTATTTAGAATTATTTCCATAATAGGGAGCCTCAGTAATTAAATTTTGTGGTCCCTCCAGTGCCCAATTTAACTAGAACTCAGAATCCTATTTTCTAGTAGAAGATGGAAAAGTAGCGCGTGTTTTTCTTCGAAGAAGAAACGTGTGTTTCAAGTTTTCTTGAAGAAAAAGGATTTGCTTTTCTTCTCCTCTTTGGACTAGGAAGACATCTCTATAAATAGGGATTCTTCTAACCTAGAAAAGTATTCAGTATTCTATACAATACTTGCCCACCCAAGTATTGAGAGAGTTCAATTGTTGATTGGGATCACTGTAGAAGACTATAGAGCTGGAGTTGGACTTACTTCAAGATATTTGCACACACGCTTCAAGAGGTAATCCTGAGTTAATTTTTGGCATACTTTGTATGTGATGGCTATTTGTGATTGTTATTTATATTCATGCAAGATGTATGATTCTGGAATGCTTCCGCTGTGTATGCTATTTTCTAACAATTGGCATCAAGAGCCATACTTGCATCTTTATAGATAATCTAAAATATGCATATGTGAAATTGTATGTATGTTTCGTGATTGTGAAATTTATTTTATCACGAAAAGGACAGAATGCATAAAAACTTGAATTGGTTTGTTTTTTACATACGGTAAAAGTCACTTATGAAAATTGATCTGTAAAATTTTGATAATATTTTATGTAGTCATGCACGGTATTTTTTGGACAGATAATTTAAAAAAAAAAAAAATTGATGGCTGCACCTGTCATTATTTTGTGTTGTCTTGTGGTAGCACTTCTGTATAATTTTATATTCATATTATGTGGCTGGTTGTTTCTGATATATTAAGAGAAAACAAAATTAAATTGCTGAAGAGTTGGGTGTAATTTTTTTTTTGGCTCACGTGATTTGGTATATAAAGAAACCATTGATTTTGTACAAATAAAACAAAACAGTATGGCTGTAGTTTTCTTGTTCATGTTATTGGCAGCCATAGTTATTGTTTTTTTAATCTTAGTGAACCAAGATTATTTCTAAATTTTATATTATTATATGTTATCTTCTCAAGAGGTATATTATTGAATATGTATGAGATGACACATGGAATGTATTGGAGATTTGGTGTGCGCATATTTTCTTTCTGGAAATTTTTTGGTATAAAATTTGGAAGAAAATAAAAGGCGATGAGAATGTTTTTTAAAATTACCAAGATTAAATAGTAATGAAGTATTAAATTTATGTGTTGGCTTAGACCTTCCTCCCCATCGGATGAATTTAATACAAGTCACTACGTATTTAATCGCTAGTTTGATAATTTGTATTAATTCTCCTAAATTGAGTAATATATAATTGGATCAATGTAACTAGAGGATTTTCACTTGACTTAAACTAACAGTAGACTCTCCAACTAAGTTAGGTCTGTATAGTGAATAATCAATCATTATATATGTATATTGTATGAATAGTTCTCCAATCCCAACGATTGGCTATTTAAGATGCATGAATGTATATGTATATCATGAGTTTGAATGCAAATATTCAATGTTATATGACTGTGTTATTGATCTATTGTAATTATTTCTTCAATCTCATATTCAACATGTCTCCTTTTAATCCCATTAGTGCTATTTTGGGTCAAAACAAACTAGAGGGTTCTAATTATGTTGACTGGAGGAGAAATATCGACATTGTGTTAACTGCTGAAGAATATAAGTTTGTGCTTCATGAAGAATGTCCATTGAAACCAAATGATCAGTCTAGTGATGAGGATAAGTTAGCTTATCAGAAATGGCGCAAAGCTGATGAGATGGCGTGATGTTACATTATGGCTTCACATCAACATCAAGCTATGTTGTCTGCTTTTGAAATTCTTGAGAATCTCAAACAAATGTTTGGAGACCAGGGGTCGATCAGCTAAGCAGACTGCCATGAGAACTCTCATGAACACTAAGATGGTTGAAGGCACCCCTGTAAGAGACCATGTTCTGAAGATGATTGGTCTTCTGAATGAACTAGAGGTCTTGGGGGCTGAAATTGACAATGACTCCCAGTTGAGATGATATTACAGTCTCTGCCTGACAGTTTTCAACAGTTTTGCCTAAATTATAATATGAATAAGATGAGTCTATCTTTGGCACAATTGTTGAATGAGCTGCAGGCGGCAGAGACTCTTGTCAAAAAACATGCACCATCAATGACACTTAATGTTGAGAAAAGTTCTACTTCTAAACCGCAAGGTGGACAGAAGAAGAAAAAGGCTCACAAAGCTAAGGCAATTGCACCTCCAACTGGGGGCGTGAAAAAGTCTAAGGGCAAGTGTTTTCATTGCAAGATGTTAGGCCATTGGAAGGCACATTGTCCAGATTTCTTAGCCAAGAAGAAAAACAAACCAGGTAACTCACTTTCACTTGTCGTTGAAATATTTTTAGCGGCTGTTTCTACCACTTCATGGTGTGTAGATTCAGGAGCCACTGATCATATTTACATTACTTTGCAGGGGTTTCAAGAAATGCGCAAGCTGATTAGAGGTAAAGTTAGCGTTTTTCAAGCAGATGGCTCAGCAGCTCCAGTTTTAGCATTAGGAAATATTAATTTTTCGTTTGATAGTGGTAGAGTTTTAATTTTAAAAGACATTCTATATGCATCTGCTGTTAGAAGAAATTTAATTTCAGTTTCTAAACTTTTGAGAGATGGTTATGATGTTAGTTTTTCTGATAATGGTTGTGTTATTAGCTATAATAAACATCTTGTCTCTGCTGGTACATTGATTGATGGTCTTTTTATTATTAATATCTCTCCTGAATTACAACAAACCATAGAACTGACTAATTTTAACCTTTCAAGTAAAAGAAAACGTTCTTATGATTTTAATGAGACTTATCTATGGCACTTGCGTCTATGTCATATAAATCTAGATAGGATTTCAAGGTTGGTTCGAGATGGACCTTTAGGTTCATTAAAAGTGGAGGCACTACCAACATGTAAATCTTGTTTAGAAGGAAAAATGACTAAGAGACATTTCCCCTCAAAAGGAAATAGAGTCAATGATAAACTAGAGTTAATTCATTCTGATTTGTGTGGCCCAATGAAGATTCAAGCGAGAGGTGGGTATGAGTATTTCGTGACTTTCATTGATGACTACTCAAAATATGGATATATATATTTGTTGCGCCGTTAGTCTGAATGCTTTGAGAAATTCAAAGAGTTTAAGGCTGAAACGGAGAAACGACATGGAATATATATCAAGTCATTACGATCTGATCGTGGTGGCGAATACCTCTCTAATGATTTCATTAGTTACTTATCAGAACAAGGAATTACATCTCAAATGTCTGCACCTAGAACGCCACAACAAAATGGTGTAGTAGAAAGAAGAAATAGAACTCTTTTAGAAATGGTTAGATCAATGATGAGTTACTCTGATTTGCCTTATTCGTTTTGGGGATATGCCTTAGAAACTGCAAATTACATTCTGAACTTAGTCCCTTCTAAATCTGTTCCTTTGACACCCATTGAACTGTGGACTGGGCACAAACCTAGTTTGAAACATATTCGGTTTTGGGAATGTCCAGCACATGTATTGAAAGGGAAGACAGAAAAATTGGAACCTAAAACAGAAGTATGTGTTTTTATTGGATACCCTAAAGGAACGAAAGGTGGTATGTTTTATAATCCTAAAGAAAAGGAGGTTATTGTGACTACCAATGCCAAGTTTCTGGAAACGGATTTTTTAATAAATCATATTCCTAGAAGTAAACTAGTTTTATAGGAATTAATCAAAGAGATAACAAATCAGTCTACTGAAAATAATGAAAACCAAATTCAGACCCCACATGTTAGAGTTAACATACCATTGCATTATAGTAGTGGGAGAGATGTTAACAAACATAAAATTCCAAAAGTACAAGATCTTGAAAATTCATTGCATCAAGGTAGTGGGAGTAATAATGAGAAGATTGTATTAGAGGAAGAAGTTGATATCTTTGCACCGCAAGGTACTGAGGATAACATGGAAACTCAAGATCCTAAAAATGATGTGGTTCCACCACAAGATCATAATAATGCAAATCTCTCTGAACCTGCCCCTGCAACTGTAGTGTCTCGTCGTAGTGGGAGAGTGATAATAAAACCACTTTGGTATGTACTCTTGGGAGAGTCTTTTGACAGAATCCCTGAAGAGTCGAATATCGAACCTGTGAATTACGACGAAGCACTACAAGATAAAGATGCAGAAAAATGGATTGTTGCCATGAAATCAGAAATGGAGTCTATGTACTCTAACAAAGTCTGGGATCTTGTAGAACCACCTGTAGATGGAGTCAAACCCATTGGATGCAAGTGGATATATAAGAAAAAGAGAGGTGTAGATGGACAAGTGCAACTTACAAAGCTAGACTTGTTGCAAAAGGGTTTACTCAGAAAGAAGGGATCGACTATGAGGAAACTTTTTCGCCAGTATTCATGCTTAAGTCTATTAGAATTATCTTATCCATTGCTGCTCATTATGATTATGAAATTTGGCAAATGGATGTCAAGACAGCTTTCCTTAACGGAAGTCTTGATGAAAGCATATTTATACGACAACCAGACGATTTCATAGAAAAAGGAAAAGAACGTATGTTGTGCAAGCTTAAAAGATCTATTTACGTATTAAAGCAAGCTTCTAGGGCATGGAACACTTGCTTCGAAAATGCAGTCAAGTCTTTTGATTTTGAGCAATGTCTTGATGAGTCTTGTGTGTACAAAAAGTGGAATGGGGATAAAGTGGTGTTTTTGATATTATATGTAGATGATATCTTGATCATAGGAAATAATGTGGGCTTGATGAATTCAGTAAAGGAATGGTTGTCCACAAACTTTGATATGAAGGATTTGGGAGAAGCTGCTCACATCCTTGGGATCAAGGTTCTACGTGATCGCAAGAAAAGGATGTTAGGTTTATCTCAAGCTCTTTATATTGATACAATTCTTACCAGGTTTGCATGCACGATTCCAAGAAAGGATTTCTTCCTTTCAGATATGGAATTTCTTTATCTAAGGATCAATGTCCTAAGACAGATGAGGAAACAGAAAGCATGAAGACAGTTCCTTATGCATCAGCGGTAGGAAGTCTCATGTATGCCATGTTATGCACTAGACCTGACATTTGTTTTGCCGTAGGCATGGTTAGTAGATATCAGTCTAATCCTGGACGAGAACATTGGACAGCAGTTAAGCATATAATCAAGTACCTGAAAAGGACTAGGGATTACATGCTAGTCTATCATTCGGATGAGTTGGTGCCCATAGGGTACACAAACTCAGATTTCCAGTCTTTTTCTTTATACATTAAAAGTGAAAATATATTTTAAATATAATGGACCAGTAAAAATGCACTGATATGGACTCTAGAAAGTCGACCTCAGGAAATATGTTTACTTTGGAAGGTGGAGCCATTGTTTGGAGAAGCATCAAGCAAACCTGTGTTGCTGATTCTACCATGGAAGCTGAATATGTAACAACTTCTGAAGCAGCTAAGGAGGCAGTGTGGCTCAGAAACTTTCTCAAAGACTTGGTGGTTGTTCCTGCAATAGAAATGACACTTACAATGTTTTGTGATAATAGTGGAGCGGTTGCAAAATCAAAGGAACCACGAAGTCATAAGAAGGCAAAACACATTGAGCGAAAATACAATTTGATTGGAGACATAGTACAGAGAGGGGATGTGATGGTGGCGAAGATTGCATCAGAGAACAACCTTGCAGACCCTTTCACAAAGGTTTTACCGCAAAAGTCTTTTGATAGACATGTTGAAGGAATGGGTGTTAGAGTTGTAGGTGCATGGTTATGAGTCTAAGTGGGAGATTGTTAGGATATACTATTAACCATGCTTTTTGATATAGTATTAATATTGAACAATTGTTTATTCATTTTTTCAATTCAATAAAGTGTTACATTAAATAGATCAATTGTCATATATGTGTCCTTAACTTATATAGTAGATGATTTGGTGTATAGAGTTTAAGCTTATACACAGAAGATTAAATCATCGGTTCTCATAAGTTAAAATTTATAGTTCACAATCATAGATGAAAATTTGGACAAAACCATCAGAAAGATTGTAGCACGAGATTAAATGTAATTTATTTTGATTATGAGAATGGCATAGTTCTAACTTCTCGTGCTAGTGCATTTTGGTATGTATTGAACGGGACCAAGCAGAGATAGTTGTTTTAGACTGACTGATAAAAACATATTCTCTAAACTATTAAATGTACTTATATTCTTAATCTTGATATAACGATTATGATCTTTATATATTAATTATCATTTTTATTTATTAAAAGGTGAGATTCTGAGATGGGTCAATATGCCTGGTAGATTGGACGATAATAATATATATTGGTGAAATAATTAGTTAGTTGATGGAATCCATGTCTCAGTATAGAGATTGATGATACATCTTTTATGAGAAGCTTAGTTTTCATGTGTAAATCCGGACGGTAGATTTATGAATCTGGCAGATGAAATAAGTTAAGTATTGCTCTAAAAGAAGTTAATCATTGAATTAAATTCGTCAGTAATTTAATTTATTGATTAGTATCGATAATCTTAACATGGGGAATTACATAAGTGTTTAATGGTGAATTTCAAAATAAATAGAAGAGTGCAATTACGAATTTTTAGTGGAATAATTTGAAATTTATTATGGTAAGAATAATTCAAATTAATTATTTAGAATTATTTCCATAATAGGGAGCCTCAGTAATTAAATTATGCGGTCCCTCCATTGCCCAATTTAACTAGAACTCAGAATCCTATTTTCTAGTAGAAGATGGAAAAGTAGCGTGTGTTTTTCTTCGAAGAAGAAACGTGTGTTTCAAGTTTTCTTGAAGAAAAAGGATTTGCTTTTCTTCTCCTCTTTGCACTAGGAAAACATCTCTATAAATAGGGATTCTTCTAACCTAGAGAGTTCAATTGTTAATTGGGATCACTGTAGAAGACTATAGAGCTGGAGTTGGACTTACTTCAAGATATCTGCACACGCTTCAAGAGGTAATCCTGAGTTAATTTTCGGCATACTTTGTATGTGATGGCTATTTGTGATTGTTATTTATATTCATGCAAAATGTATGATTCTGGAATGCTTCCGCTGTGTATGCTATTTTCTAACAAATAGTACAGCCAGTGAATATAAAATTTAGCAGCGATTTCAACAAACAAAGGGAGGAAGATGATGATAAACAAAGAAGTAGAAAGTGTTGAGATATATAGTTTATGTTTCATTAAAAATGTAATTAGTTTTATAATTAGTGTTAGCTGAGCAGAGTCAGTTAGTTATAAGTTAGTTAACCTTTCATGCTTTTGTTTGTTAGGTTGGTTATTCCTTGAATACTGTGCATGTTGATTAGTTAGCTTCTAGAATCTTCTTATTATTGTTTTGTATAAATACAATACATCGATCATTGAATGAAGTTAAGTTTTCATTCCCAAATTGCAGAGCTTTTCTTCTTTTTTGTTCTCTCTCAAAGCTTAGCTCAACATTCATCAATGGAGAATTGACATTCTCCATAAGTTCTTCTCAAATTCAAAATGGTATCATAGTCTTAACGGTTCGATTTTCACCATCAACGATTCAATTCCTGCTGATTTTTTGTGTTTGCAAATTCAGCACTAATTTCTAGTTTTCTCTTTCTTGTTCACTCACAAGCAGATCTGTTTGCATATTATGGAACAAATAACTCTCAAGAAGGAACTTCGACTGGGAATCAAGCTTCAATTCACGTTTCTGTAGATCTGACCAGTGTGTTTTATGTTTATCCACCTGAAAATGCCGGATCCACGATTGTTCCGGTGTTGTTCGATGGATCTGGATATTGCTCATGGAGATGAGCTATCCTTCGTGGATTATCAGTAAAAAATAACACAGGTTTCATAAATGGCAAGATACAGAAACCATCTCCAGATTCAGATATCTTCCCTCAGTGGGAAAGGTGCGACGACATGGTGACATCTTGGCTATTGAATTCCCTATCCAATGATCTCAGAGACAGCCTATAGTACGTAGATAATGCGAAACAACTTTGGGATGAGCTGGAGGGTAGGTACGATCAAACTAATGGAGCTAAATTATTTCAACTGCAGCGTGAAATTAATGAACTCAATCAGGGGAACTTATATGTCACTGTTTCTATACTAGAATTAGGAAACTATTGGAAGAGGTTAGTGCCTTAGACACTTACTCACAATGCACATGTGTGTGCACTTGTGGTGGTAAATAAAAAAATGAACAAGGTTGAG
Organism: Solanum sitiens; assembly: GCA_016801875.1. Lineage (NCBI taxonomy): Eukaryota > Viridiplantae > Streptophyta > Magnoliopsida > Solanales > Solanaceae > Solanum > Solanum sitiens. The sequence continues at coordinate 1,422,699 of JABWTJ010000118.1, read as the reverse complement.
CAAGACAGGAGACTCATTCAGTTCCTAATGGGATTGAATGAAGTTTACACCATTGTGCGAGGCAGCATCTTGATGACGAATCCATTGCCCACCATGGCTCAAGCCTTCTTCATTCTTGGTCAAGAAGAAAAACAGAGAGAGTTCAGACCTCAAAACAAGTTCAATTTGGACGCAACCTCTATTCATGTGAATGCTGCTGGTACTAGCACCAACTTCAAGACTAATAAACACCTTATAAGAGCACTGGGGGAACCAGTAGACCTCCAAATAAGTCCAATCTCTTTTGTGAGTATTGTAAGAAGACTGGTCACATCAAAGAAAAGTGTTATAAACTCCATGGTTTCCCTAATGATTTTAAGTTCACTAAAGTAAGAATGCCGGAACAGCAACCATTGCTCATGGATCCTCTGAAGGACTGATGGATGATCTCCTGCCAAGACTAATGAAACAAGCAAGGGAAAGGGAAAATTGCATGAACAATTAAGACAAGCACTGACTCAACAATAATTCAATCAGTTGGTGAACTTGTTGGAACACATCCAGGTTCAAGGAAGCAGCAGTTTTACAAGGGAAACTGCAAGCGATCTCAATGGTGGAGCTATTAACTTTGCAGGTATTCTAGCTTTCTACTCCTTAATTTCCGATATTGGGAATTTATCATGTAAATGCCTAGAACTTCTTGTTGATTCTTGGATGGGGCAACACATCACATGACCTTCTCAAAATCACTTCGCATTAACATTAGACCTTTTCCCCATCCTTTTCTAATTACTCTCCCAAATGGTTACAAAGTAAAAGTAACAGAAATTGGTGATGCATGTCTGAATTCTTCACTCACTTTGAACAAAGTAATGTTTGTACCTAGTTTCAAATTCAATTTGATTTTAGTACATTGCTTGTTATAAAACTTAAAACAGACTGTCAGTTTCAATAATTCTTCTTGTCTGATGCAGGGCCCTTCACTGAAGAGCCCTCTGGAGAGCACACAATGGACTTCATTTTCTATGCTCAAAATGCCACACTTCCCCTCCTGTTGCATCAACTTCTTTTTCTTGTATTGCAGCTAGTGCACCTAGTTCTTTACCTACTTCTTTTCCTTTTTTACCAATTACTGATGTCTCTCCTAAGAACTCATGTAGTACTTCACATGATACTTCTAGTATGACTGTTTGTACTACCTCACCTATAAGATCCACATGTTCGAAGAATAATATTTTGTTTCCTGTCTGTACTTCTAATGTTGTTGTACCTACCTTAAATGATCGTGTTACGACATGCATGTCTTATGGTAACAATGGTGATCACTTGTGGCATAATAGGCTAGTCCATGTTCCTTTTGTCAAAATGAAAGACATTCCCACCATTCCCCTAAAAGTTTCATGAAAACAGCCATTCACATGTACCATATGTCCCATGGCCAGGCAGACCAGACTCCCCTTTCCAACTAAAACCATTGTTTGCAGCACCATCCCTTTTGATCTCCTTCATATGGACTTATGGGGACCCTATCATGTTCCAACACATAATAATTACAAATACTTTTTGACCATAGTTGATGATTTCACAAGATCAACATGGAATCACCTCCTCAGCTGCAAAAGCAACACCCTTCAGGCTGTGAAATCCTTCATATCACTGATTGAAAATCATTTTAGCACCACTGTGAAGTCAATAAGAACTGATAATGGTACAGAATTCACTAACAATGAAATCAACATGTACTTCCTAACCAAGGGGATAATACATCAAAAGACTTGTCCTTATACACCACAACAAAATGGTGTAGTGGAAAGAAAACACAAGCACCTTTTAGAGGTTGCCAGAGTACTATTGTATCAGTCCAAACTCCCCACTACATATTGGGGAGAATGTATTTTGACAGCCACCTACTTAGTAAGCATACTTCCTAATTCAGTAATTCATAACAAAACACCTTTTGAGATGTTTTACCATCAAAATCCTACTTACTCCCACCTTAGGTCTTTTGGGTGTCTATGTTTCCCTACTCTAAAATGTCACAAAACTAAATTTGATCTAACAACCACACCTCACATATTTGTAGGATATCCTTTCAATACAAAGGGTTATAAGGTTCTAGACCTAAGCACCAAGAAGATACATGTTTCTAGAGATGTCACATCCATGAAAACATTTTTCCTCTAGTTTTTTCTAAGTCTGATCATAGTTTTACAACAACATTGAAAGATTTAAATACTGATCTAAGCATGTTAAATTCCACTTATTGTATTTTTAGCAAAACCTCTGTGTTGGATGATAACACCACTTTTACTGTCACTAATGTTAGTTTACCTGTACCTTCACAAACACCACCACCTACAAGTTTTGATCATTCACTGAACACTAATCCAACACAACTAAATGACCAAACCTTTATTGATCATCCCTTGCCCAACACCACTACGCAACATCTAGGCCAAATATCAAACTTGAGAAGGTCTAGTAGACTTCACACTACACCAACCTACCTAAACGAATATAGCCACTACCTTCCCTCCTTACAACACCAATCCTCATCACCTTCAGCATCTTCTTCTTACCTTGTTTTTTCTGAGAATTATCTGCCCCTCACAAGTCTTGGACAGAATAGCCAACAAGCAGATAAGGTCTTTTACATGACAATGAACCACATTCTTATGAGGAAGCAATACTTGATCCTGTCTGGCAGGCAGCAATGACATCATAATTTGAAGCTCTTTATTCCAATGACACATGGGACCTTGTTAAGTTGCCCATAGGGAAGAAGGCTATTGGATGCAGGTGGGATTACAAAGTTAAACATAAAGCTGATGGCACAATAGAGAGGTTGAAAGCTAGACTTGTTGTGAAGGGATACACTCAATTAGCTGGCAAATTGATTACAATGAGACTTTCTCCCCAGTTGTCAAGATGACTACAGTTAGGACTTTAATAAGTATAGTTGTTAAAAGGGACTGGTATATGTTTCAACTGGATGTGAACAATGCATTCCTTCATGGAGACTTACATGAAGAAGTGTAGATGGATGTACCTCCAGGCCTCATGGTGAAAGATGCAGGGTTAGTTTGTATACTCAAGAAGTCATTGTATGGATTGAAGCAGACAAGTAGACAGTGGTATGATAAGTTGACTCAAGTTTTGTGCTCAAGATGCTACTCTCATTCAGGCAGTGACTACTCCTTGTTCTATAGGAAGATTGGTTCCTCTTTGGTTTTTGTTGTTTATATTGATGATGTTATCCTAACAGGCACTGATGTTACAGAAATCAACTCTTTAAAGAGTTATCTACATAATGAGTTCAGGATTAATGACTTGGGCAGACTACAATACTTCCTAGGCTTGGAGTTTTATACAAGGAATCTGGAGTTCTAATATCTCAAAGGAAGTTTACTACAAATTTGCTACAAGAGTTTGACTGTTCAGATTGCACACCTGTTCAGTCACCACTTGAATCCACTGTTAAACTTAAAACAGATGAGGGTGTATTGATGAAAGATCCTACACACTACTGAAAGTTAGTAGGTAAACTTAATTTTTTGACCAACATATAAATGGACATAGTCTTCTGTGTTCAACACCTCAGTCAGTTTCTTCAAAGTCCTAGAGAACCACATCTCAAGGTTGCTTACCATGTTTTCAGATATCTCAAGAGGGATCCTTGCATTGGTACACACTTGTCCAATAATGCAGATTGCTCAGTTACTGCTTATTGTGACTCAGACTGTCTATCTGTCCTGATACGGGAAAATTAGTAAGTGGCTATGTTGTGCTGATGGGGGATAACCCTATTAGTTGGAAATCTAAGAAACAAACAACCATATCCTTATCTTCAGAAGAAGCAGAGTATAGAGTTGTTAGAAAAGTAGTGGGTGAGTTAGTATGGTTAGAGAGGTTGCTGACTGAATTGGATTTGCTATGTAACTTGCGAATATCCCTGTTTTGTGACAGCCAAGCAGTTGTTCACATAGCAAAGAACCCTATGTTTCATGAAAGGACATAACACATAGAGGTGGATTGTCATTTTGTTAGAGCTTAACTGCATGAAGGCCTCATTACACTCCATCATATTTCGACTAATGATCAGTTAGTTGATGTTCTGACTAAAGCCAAGTGCCAAACACTCAAACATTCTACACAAGTTGGCTGTGAGCTACTCACCTCCAACTTGAGGGGGGTGTTGAGATATGTAGTTTATGTTTTATTCAAAAATGTGATTAGTTTTATAATTAGTGTTAGCTGAGCAGAGTCAGTTAGTTATAAGTTAGTTAACCTTTCATGCTTTTGTTAGTTAGGTTGGTTATTCCTTGAATACTGTGCATGTTGATTAGTTAACTTCTAGAATCTTCTTGGCATTCTTTTGTATAAATGCAATACATCGATCATTGAATGAAGTTAAGTTTTCATTCCCAATTTGCAGAGCTTTTCTTCTTTTTTGTTCTCTCTCAAAGCTTAGCTCAACATTCATCAATGGAGAATTGACATTCTCCATAAGTTATGCTCAAATTCAAAATGGTATCAGAGTCGTAACGGTTTGATTTTCACCATCAACGATTCAATTCCTGCTGATTTTTTGTGTTTGCAAATTCATCACTAATTTCTGGTTTTCTCTTTCTTCTTCACTCACAAGCAGATCTGTTTGCATATTATGGAACAAATAACTCTCAAGAAGGAACTTCGACTGGGAATCAAACTTCAATTCACGTTTCTGCAGATCTGACCAGTGTGCTTTATGTTTATCCACTTGAAAATGCCGGATCCACGATTGTTCCGGTGTTGTTCGATGGATCTGGATATCGCTCATGGAGATGAGCTATCCTTCGTGGATTATCAGTAAAAAAATAACACAGGTTTCATCAATGGCAAGATACAGAAACCATCTCCAGATTCAGATATCTTCCCTCAGTGGGAAAGGTGCGACAATATGGTGACATCTTGGCTATTGAATTCCCTATCCAATGATCTCAGAGACAGCCTATAGTATGTAGACAATGCGAAACAACTTTGGGATGAACTGGAGGGTAGGTACGATCAAACTAATGGAGCTAAATTGTTTCAACTGCAGCGTGAAATTAATGAACTCACTCAGGGGAACTTATATGTCACTGTTTCTATACTAGAATTAGGAAACTATTGGAAGAGGTTAGTGCCTTAGACACTAACTCACAATGCACATGTATGTGCACATGTGGTGGTAAATCAAAAAATGAACAAGGTTGAGCAAGACAGGAGACTCATTCAGTTCCTAATGGGACTAAATGAAGTTTACACCATTGTGCGAGGCAGCATCCTGATGATGAATCCATTGCCCACCATGGCTCAAGCCTTCTTCATTCTTGGTCAAGAAGAAAAACAGAGAGAGTTCAGACCTCAAAACAAGTTCAATTTGGACGCAACCTCTATTCATGTGAAAGTTGCTGGTACTAGCACCAACTTCAAGACTAATAAACACCTTATAAGAGCACTGGGGGAACCAGTAGACCTCCAAATAAGTCTAATCTCTTTTGTGAGTATTGTAAGAAAACTGGTCACATCAAAGAAAAGTGTTATAAACTCCATGGTTTCCCTACTGATTTTAAGTTCACTAAAGGTAAGAATGCCGGAACAGCAACCATTGCTCATGGATCCTCTGAAGGACTGATGGATGATCTCCTGCCAAGACTAATGAAACAAGCAAGGGAAAGGGAAAATTGCATGAACAATTAAGACAAGCACTGACTCAACAATAATTCAATCAGTTGTTGAACTTGTTGGAACACATCTAGGTTCAAGGAAGCAACAGTTTTACAAGGGAAACTGCAAGCGATCTCAATGGTGGAGCTATTAACTTTGCAGGTATTCTAGCTTTCTACTCCTTAATTTCCGATATTGGGAATTTATTATGTAAATGCCTAGAACTTCTTGTTGATTCTTGGATGGGCAACACATCACATGACCTTCTCAAAATCACTTCTCATTAACCTTAGACCTTTGCCCCATCCTTTTCTAATTACTCTCCCAAATGGTTACAAAGTAAAAGTGACAGAAATTGGTGATGCATGTCTGAATTCTTAACTCACTTTGAACAAAGTAATGTTTGTACCTAGTTTCAAATTCAATTTGATTTCAGTACATTGCTTGTTATAAAACTTAAAACAGACTGTTAGTTTCAATAATTCTTCTTGTCTGATGCCGGGCCCTTCACTGAAGAGCCCTCTGGAAGAGCATACAATGGACTTCATTTTCTATGCTCAAAATGCCACACTTCCCCTCCTGTTGCATCAACTTCTTTTTCTTGTATTGCAGCTAGTGCACCTAGATCTTTACCTACTTCTTTTCCTTTTTTACCAATTACTGATGTCTCTCCTAAGAACTCATGTAGTACTTCACATGATACTTCTAGTATGACTGTTTGTACTACCTCACCTGTAAGATCCACATGTTCGAAGAATAATATTTCGTTTCCTGTCTGTACTTCTAATGTTGTTGTACCTACCTTAAATGATCGTGTTACGACATGCATGTCTTATGGTAACAATGGTGATCACTTGTGGCATAATAGGCTAGTCCATGTTCCCTTTGTCAAAAAGAAAGACATTCCCACCATTCCCCTAAAAGTTTCATGAAAACAGCCATTCACATGTACCATATGTCCCATGGCCAGGCAGACCAGACTCCCCTTTCCAACTAAAACCATTGTTTGCAGCACCATCCCTTTTGATATCCTTCATATGGACTTATGGGGACCCTATCATGTTCCAACACATAATAATTACAAATACTTTTTGACCATAGTTGATGATTTCACAAGATCAACATGGAATCACCTCCTCAGCTGCAAAAGCAACACCCTTCAGGCTGTGAAATCCTTCATATCACTGATTGAAAATCATTTTAGCACCACTGTGAAGTCAATAAGAACTGATAATGGTATAGAATTCACTAACAATGAAATCAACATGTACTACCTAACCAAGGGGATAATACATCAAAAGACTTGTCCTTATACACCACAACAAAATGGTGTAGTGGAAAGGAAACACAAGCACCTTTTAGAGGTTGCCAGAGTACTATTGTATCACTCCAAACTCCCCACTACATATTGGGGAGAATGTATTTTGACAGCCACCTACTTAGTAAGCATACTTCCTAATTCAGTAATTCATAACAAAACACCTTTTGAGATGTTTTACCATCAAAATCCTACTTACTCCCACCTTAGGTCTTTTGGGTGTCTATGTTTCCCTACTCTAAAATGTCACAAAACTAAATTTGATCTAACAACCACACCTCACATATTTGTAGGATATCCTTTCAATACAAAGGGTTATAAGGTTCTAGACCTAAGCACCATGAAGATACATGTTTCTAGAGATGTCACATCCATGAAAACATTTTTCCTCTAGTTTTTTCTAAGTCTAATCATAGTTTTACAACAACATTGAAAGATTTAAATACTGATCTAAACATGTTAAATTCCACTTATTGTATTTTTAGCAAAACCTCTGTGTTGGATGATAACACCACTTTTACTGTCACTAATGTTAGTTTACCTGTACCTTCACAAACACCACCACCTACAAGTTTTGATCATTCACTAAACACTTATCCAACACAACTAAATGACCAAACCTCTATTGATCATCCCTTGCCCAACACCACTACGCAACATCTAGACCAAATATCAAACTTGAGAAGGTCTAGTAGACTTCACACTACACCAACCTACCTAAACGAATATAGCCACTACCTTCCCTCCTTACAACACCAATTCTCATCATCTTTAGCACCTTCTTCTCACCTTGTTTTTTTTGAGAATTATCTGCCCCTCACAAGTCTTGGACAGAATAGCCAACAAGCAGATAAAGGTCTTTTACATGACAATGAACCACATTCTTATGAGGAAGCAGTACTTGATCCTATCTGGCAGGCAGCAATGACATCATAATTTGAAGCTCTTTATTCCAATGACACTTGGGACCTTGTTAAGTTGCCCATAGGGAAGAAGGCTATTGGATGCAGGTGGGATTACAAAGTTAAACATAAAGCTGATGGCACAATAGAGAGGTTGAAAGCTGGACTTGTTGTGAAGGGATACACTCAATTAGCTGGCAAATTGATTACAATGAGACTTTCTCCCCAATTGTCAAGATGACTACAGTTAGGACTTTAATAAGTATAATTGTTAAAAGGGACTGGTATATGTTTCAACTGGATGTGAACAATGCATTCCTTCATGGAGACTTTCATGAAGAAGTGTAGATGGATGTACCTCCAGGCCTCATGGTGAAAGATGCAGGGTTGGTTTGTATACTCAAGAAGTCATTGTATGGATTGAAGCAGACTAGTAGACAGTGGTATGATAAGTTGTCTCAAGTTTTGTGCTCAAGATGCTACTCTCATTTAGGCAGTGACTACTCCTTGTTCTATAGGAAGATTGGTTCCTCTTTGGTTTTTGTTGTTGTTTATATTGATGATGTTATCCTAACAGGCACTGATGTTGCAGAAATCAACTCTTTAAAGAGTTATCTACATAATGAGTTCAGGATTAATGACTTGGGCAGACTACAATACTTCCTAGGCTTGGAGTTTTATACAAGGAATCTGGAGTTCTAATATCTCAAAGGAAGTTTACTACAAATTTGCTACAAGAGTTTGACTGTTCAGATTGCACACCTGTTCAGTCACCACTTGAATCCACTGTTAAACTTAAAACAGATGAGGGTGTATTGATGAAAGATCCTACACACTACTGAAAGTTAGTAGGTAAACTTAATTTTTTGACCAACATATAAATGGACATAGTCTTCTGTGTTCAACACCTCAGTCAGTTTCTTCAAAGTCCTAGAGAACCACATCTCAAGGTTGCTTACCATGTTTTCAGATATCTCAAGAGGGATCCTTGCATTGGTACACACTTGTCCAATAATGCAGATTGCTCAGTTACTGCTTATTGTGACTCAGACTGTCTATCTGTCCTGATACGGGAAAATTAGTAAGTGGCTATGTTGTGCTGATGGGGGATAACCCTATTAGTTGGAAATCTAAGAAACAAACAACCATATCCTTATCTTCAGCAGAAGCAGAGTATAGAGTTGTTAGAAAAGTAGTGGGTGAGTTAGTATGGTTAGAGAGGTTGCTGACTGAATTGGATTTGCTATGTAACTTGCGAATATCCCTGTTTTGTGACAGCCAAGCAGTTGTTCACATAGCAAAGAACCCTATGTTTCATGAAAGGACATAACACATAGAGGTGGATTGTCATTTTGTTAGAGCTTAACTGCATGAAGGCCTCATTACACTCCATCATATTTCGACTAATGATCAGTTAGTTGATGTTCTGACTAAAGCCAAGTGCCAAACACTCAAACATTCTACACAAGTTGGCTGTGAGCTACTCACCTCCAATTTGAGGGGGGTGTTGAGATATGTAGTTTATGTTTTATTCAAAAATGTAATTAGTTTTATAATTAGTGTTAGCTGAGCAGAGTCAGTTATTTATAAGTTAGTTAACCTTTCATGCTTTTGTTAGTTAGGTTGGTTATTCCTTGAATACTGTGCGTGTTGATTAGTTAGCTTCTATAATCTTCTTGGCATTGTTTTGTATAAATGCAATACATCGATCATTGAATGAAGTTAAGTTTTCATTCCCAAATTGCAGAGCTCAACATTCATCAATAGAGAATTGACATTCTCCATAAGTTCTGCTCAAATTCAATAGAAAGAAAGAAAAGAAAAGAAAAATTCAAACAAAAAACTGAAAACAGAAAACTGAAAATCTGAAAACTGAAAAATGGTTTTAACGACTTCTGTAACTCAGTTCATCATATAAATCCCCCTCCTCTTCTTCTCTCTTTTTCAGTGGAATTGTATCATTTCTTCCTTTTGAATTCTAACTCAACAGAGAAAGAAAAGAAAAGAAAAGTTCAAACAAAAAACTGAAAAATGGTTGTAACGGCTTCTGTAACTCAGTTCATCATATAAATTCCCCTCCTTTTCTTCTCTCTTTTTCAAGGGAACTGTATGATTTCTTCTTTTTGAATTCTAACTCAGTTTTTTCTCTCTTTTTTATTTTTTACGATGGGACTACCTAGCATACTTCTGGGCGAATTGAGGTCCAAGCTTATGAGTCAAGTGAATCAAATTGTGGGACCAATTTTCAGAAGAACCCTGAGAAATCTCGTAAGATGCTTATTTGATATTTTTTCTTTTTTTATCGTTGTGCCCACTAATGTTCTTGATTTTGCTTTTTGCAGAATAGTAGAATCACTGCTTCTTCTGAAACTGAAACCACCATTCATCGCTCTGCTTCTCCTAGGCAGCGAAAGTTCGATCTAAGACAGCAAAGATTGATCGACACCAGCATTGATCCGCTGGTAGACTCATTTTCCAATGTGTGTTCTGAAACTTTCGTTGCCTATATGGGCTATGTAACGTATAAAGCGTTTGAAAAGATAAAAGAGGAGCTACAACAACTGAAGAACCTAAATGATGATGAGACAAGCTCCGGAGATCAAGAAAACAACTCTTCGATGCGAATACAACCCCTAGAATTCATGAAGAAGAAGGGGAAAAACTGACAAGCTCAGGAGATAAAGAAAACAACTCTTCTGATGCTAATACAACCCCTAGAATTCATGAAGAAGAAGGGGAAAAAGTGCAACAGAATGAAACTGAAGGATGTAGCTGCGAAGACAAAGATAAAATAGAAATTGAACAACAAGAAGTCAAAGCAGAGGAAGCAGAACATCACAAACTATTTCTACATTTGATAACTTTTTTAGTCCTGCATGAAAAGAAACAAAAAGAAGTGCAGGAAAAGGAGCTTGATGGACAGAATCAAACTGAAGCCAAAGAAGAAGGAAAAACTAAACAACGAGAAAGGAAAGAAGAAGAAGAAGAAGAAGAAGAAGAGGAAGGACAAAAATGTCTGAGAGATGAGAAACTCGTTCTGCTTTTGATAACTGCTCTTGTATTATCAAAATTACAGGAACAAGGGCAAAAGGTACAGAATCAAACTCAAGACTCTGAGGAAAAAGGGGAAGTCTCTACAGATAAAGAAGGGAAAGAGTAGATTCCAACTCCAAATCATAACAGTAGAGTCAATGCCAAGTTCGAATAGGCAATTGGTTTCATACAAATATCTTAGACTCCGCCGTGTTGAACTTTTTCATACGTTGCTTTGGTTTCTGTATATTTTTTATGTTTATTTGCATGCCGAGTTTTGATCGGGATTCCATGTTGAATTTTTTCATGATTGATCAATCCATAATTGAATTGAATCTCTGATATACAATTGAATTGAATCTGTCAAAAAACTTGCATTATGTTAGTGTATTGGCAATTCTGTAAGACTATAACTTATGGTGTTTCTGCTTCTCTTTTTCATGTTTCTTTTCTCTTCAGTTTTAGTACTAGTTTCTGAGCATGAGCAGATTGGGTGTTGCTCCCTTAGTTGCTGATAGGTCCTCTAAGGTACTACATCATACCTTAGTTCTATTCACACTCAACTGATTCTTTGGCGCGCAGGAAAATATTGCATTGTCTATTTCGTTTCCTAAACGAGCTAATCGTGACAAGTTACTAGTCATCGTGTAGCTATGTATTATACTGGTTAATTGTCTAACCAATTTTATACTAGTCAAGTCCCAGTGTTCTGGTTTAATTCGTACCATATCCTTTTTATAGTCTCAAGGCATGATAAGAACCGTGATCAACTGTGTCGCTTAACTAATTTTAGGAATGACATTAGTTTTTGTTTTAAGTGTGTATCGACTTATAATAATATTTTAAAAAAGTTAACTTTTGTTTGATTAAGTATTTGTATTTCTTGTGTATGAATAAAATTTTAATGGTTTGATTATCATTATGAATACATTGGTTTATGACTTACACAAATCCCATAGGGTAAGGAGTAGATTACATTATGTCCCTATTTTTTTTTTTCTAATTAACAATAATCTCTTAAATTTTACGCAATTCAGATACATATATCTTCTTACTATCAATCAGGCATACACAAATCCTAACAGAACAAACAATTCGGAAATAAAAAATCAAATTTCTTCTCCCTATTCATCTTTCTCCGTGTTCATCAAAGAACCATTCAAATTAGATTTAAATTTATCGAATATTTTATAAAGATACATCATAAATAGTTATTGGACAAACAATTTTGAAAAACTTGAATGAATTGATTTATACGTTTCCTCATTAATATAAAACCCATTCTCTTTCTTTCCAAAAGTCCTTCATTGAATTCTTGTTAGCATAAATTCTAAGCATCAGACTGTAAATAGAAGAACTAGGTTTAAACCCCTTTTGCTTAACAACCATTTCAAGAAATCCCCAGCCTTTCGCGATTCTTTATCAAGTTTCTTCAACAAATGCATAACATTTTAGTGGGTCACTGAAAAATCATTTTTTCCTAAATATTTTTCTAATTGTATAATGGGATTTAATCCCTGGCAAATTGTAACATGATAGCACAATTCAAAATTTAAAACTCTTTTTCCCGTTCTTTAAAAAACTCTCAATTTTTAATCAAATTATTGATAAAAATTCGGGATACATTACAAACTAATAGAACATTATTCTTCCAAAAAAAAATCAATTATCGACAACATTCTTCTTTCAATTCTTTCAAAAACTCTCAATTTTTGAATCAAAATTTTCAACAAAAAATCGAAATACATTGCAGCTCTTATACATAGTTGAGGTGAAGAAACAAAAAGCATGAACTTTCAATGTATTTGCTATGTATTAATACAACGGACAAAAAGACTGAGGAGATACATAACTTTGATGGATCATTTATCGCTTTTATAATATTGTGTGACTGTTAAATGAATTGTGTTTTCTAGATGAATAGAATTATCAATACATTATTTTATATGTATCTTGTTTAAATTTATAAGTGTTGCGTTTCTACTGGATACATTAAATAAATAATTGTTGGCCATAACATGTTAGATTTGAGATCGATACATACTATTTGGTAATTGCTATGTATCGGATACATTTAGTATAAATTCAAATTTACGTATCATACTTAAAAAATTAGTGCATGATACATGATTATTTATGTATCTTATTTTGTTTGAGAAATACTATGTTTTAAAATTAAAAAAATACATTATACATGTAATTGTTTCAAAATAGCTTCTTTTTTGTGTGTGATACATAACATAAAGTTATGTAACAAGTACATTTATACTGAACATAATAAACACTAATCGAAGATTCAACAATATTAGAGTTATGTATCAACTTTAAATAGAACATGATAAATTGCATAAAACAAAGGCTATTGTAGTAGTGAAGTATCAGGTCAATGATAATACTAACAAAGATTAATTTAAGACTCAAAATAAATGAGATATATTAAAAATTTGTATCTTTGATGGTGATCTGCCGTGTCCAACTTTTTTCTTCTTCTTTTTTTACGTTTTTCAACAGTACATACATTAAAAAAATATTTTTTCAAGAAAAATTTTAAAACAACTATATAATTAACTAAAGTTGCAAAGATTCAATAAGATTTCAATGGGGGCAGGGGGCGGAGGTAATTTATTTTTTAAAAAGATGAAAATTTTTTAAAAAAAATCATAAAAGAAATCAGAAATTGAAGTGATAAAAGAAATGTACCTCTTGAATAATTTGAAATCATTAATTTAAAATAGAAAAGATTTGAAATTCAAGAAATAGATTAATTGATGTAATTATAGAGAGATTTGAGGCGTGAAAAAAGAAAGAAAAATCATGGATATGAGATTTCAAATTAATGTATCTGGAAAAGGAGATGATGTGAGGAAATAATGGATTTTTTTATATTTTTTGAAATGATAGGGAAAAATATGATAATAAATAGTGTGTAATTTAGTAATTTTTTCTAGCATTAAATACTCTTTCTTTAAATTATTATTTAAAACTTAATACTAAACATCATTTAATAGGGATAGTTCGACTATTTTCTTAATGGTGTGCTGCCTAATCAAAATGTGACCAGTGGAGGTGAACAGAGGGGAGTAATTCAAAATTAAAATTAAAACTAGAAGTACAAATTCAATCAAAATCGACTCATGAGGTACTTATTGTATATAAACATCTTATCTTAAAAATTTAATTTGATCGAAAAAATATACTTTTATTTACTTACGACATATTTGCTTGAGGCGTGAGAATGTTGATTTGTGCCTTTGAAATTTCAGAAATATTCATGTAGTCACACTTCTTTAACAATTTGTGAACTTACTTGCACAACATTCATCTTCTAATTATTATTTATCTATTCCATGATAATGAACTCGTATAATTAATCAATTTAACGGGCTAAACTAGCTAATAACGCATGCCCTTGACCTTGTACGAAGTTAACTATACAATTTTCCTAGTAAACAATTACAATATGACTTCCAATTTTTACTAAATTTACGACTTAGGCTTTGACATTGTATTTATATGATGAACATTGAACAGAGTTAAAGAAATTGGGGCCAATTGCAATGGGCAGCTTGTATTATTAATTCAATATCTAGTTTTCTTCTCGAATATCCTTTTCTTTCTTTTAATTTATAAACAGTGAGTGAACTCTTATAGAAGCATTTTAAAATTTTGAGCAGGTTGCAAAGTTCCTCCTTGTGTAACCATCTGAGGAGTCTTAACCAGATAATTCTAGAAAAGAGCATTCTTAGAAGAGAAGATTTTGAACTCATTTGTCTGTTCGCCAAGGATACATTTACCGTCCATGGTGAGTCCCCATTTCATTAATCTATCAAATCCAAGATTTGGAGAATATGAGTGACATGTCGTTATGTTCATTAAATCGATCAAATACAAATTTAGTTTTTACCTTGTAAATAGCGGCATGGGATGAATTTGTTCAGTTATTCATCCTTTCAGTCTATGTCCATAAATAATCCAAAAAAAAAACTATGATAATTTGTACAAAAAATATTTTTTCCAATAAAATTAGTATAATATAAAATAAATAAATATATCATTTATTTATAATTGCACTCGACAAGTTTTCTTATTCTAAAAACACTTACTGATGATATAATAATTTATATTTATAAATACTTCATGTTTTAGGTAACAAACAGAATATAAAAAGGTCGAAAAATTTCAATGCATAATTTCAATAACAGAGACGAAGTATTGGCTCACACAAACTGACAATCTAAAAAGCCAAACAAAAATCAAATGTGATTTTGGTATGATTTTTATGTTATCATTTATTATAACATATATTTTATTTATAAATTAAAACCTAAAAATTTAAAATTATTATAATCCAAATTATTTTTTCATTTCCATCAAAATGATTTAAATAATAAAACAAAGAGTAAGAGAAAATCATTATCGAGTTTCTGAAATTTGAACGAAGAGAGGAGCTAGTAAGAATTAGTGTAAAGAAGGAAAATACTACTCTCCATCCTAATTACAACCTTCGAAATTAATCATCTAAATAAATTTTAAGTATTTATGTGATTATAAATTATTTCATTAAAGTAAAAATAATAGTTTAAAGCTAAATATTTTTAATAATAAAAAAATAATATTTTAAGAAATAGACTAAAAAGAAAGTGTGGCACATACATTTCAAACAAAAGAAGTACGTAATATTTTATATTTCATATAGTCTTGGAGTGTAATAAACATAGGGGTTGAATAGTAGAAAGGTGCCCCACTTGCAGATACCACCCAGCCTACAGCTCGTATTATACTCATTAGGTTGACTATATGAGAAAATCTCTTTTTAAAGAAAATTTCTATATGTCTAGCAAGTTCCAAGCGTTCTTTTTTTACCTAAAAGGACATTTAACTCATTATATAGATTCTCAGCCATACTGTACGCAGTCTTCCCATAGATCAAGGGCATTAGGGGGTGATTTAACTAAATTTCTATGAAGAAGGGGGCATACATATTTGATAATAATAGAATCATCCTTAAAAATAATATTCCCAACGGATTTTAAGTACCCTATAAGCTCCGATAGAAAGAAATCGTAACTATCGCTTATACGTAGATGTTCTGAATTTTTTACTTTAGTAGGAATAAGATTTATATATTTAGCAAGTTTGAAATCTAACATAAAGTAACTAATTACAACAAAAAATTTTTAGCAAAAATCAAGTTTATTATTTTTACAAGCCTTTTTGACAAAAGAAACGAAAAATGCAACATAAGATTTTGTATAGAAATCTGCGCTATTTTGGGATCAAACCTGCAACAAAGAGGCTACAAACTTGATCTCTCACCACTGACACCATGCACGTACTTGTTTTTGGGTGGCAAATTTAATATATATCGTACATTATATATATATATATATATACATATATACACATACAAAGTTTTAACCGAGTTCACAGGGTGTTGTGGCTCCCCCCCCCCTCCCTTACACATAGGTCCACCCCTGACCACGAGTAATTTTCTCTATAGCATCAATCTTAGTATGAATTTTGCTTTAGATCTAACCCCATTTCTTAACATTGTACATTTCCATGTCACTCTAGGATTGTCCCCAAGCAGTTTGTAGTAAATAGTCCTTATGGTGATTTTGATAGGTCTTTGGCGTGGTTTATTTTTTTTTCTTTTTACTCGTTACTTTTAACATGTTAAGATAATTTCCCTCCATAATTTACCATTAACATTAATTATTTATTCTCCAAATCACTCTCCCAAGATCTAAACTAAACATTAACAAAATCCTAGAAAAAGTAGCTAGAAATGTAGTTCCCTTTTCAGCAATAAAGTTTCTAAAAACATGAACTGCTACAGTACGACATGATTTCTATCAATATATTACATTGATTTATACTTGTATAGATGATCTTGATCTTCCACAAATTGTTCATCATCAGACATCAGCAATCCGGCACTGGATTCTTTGCATACAACACGCGACATTGAAACCAGGGGCGAATCTACCTATATCAAAAGTGTGTCACGTGACACGACTTTATCAAATTTTTGTATGGAAAATAGTGTAACATCTCGCAATGTGATATAGCTAGAAAGAAACTAAGAACTTGAAATAATCATTTTTGGAAAGTATAAGTAAATCTAGAAATTTTTAAGTAAGTTAAAGTTGAGTCTTTGATCAACTTCAATCGGCCATAACTCCTATCTCAAGATGAGTTAGGTGTAGTTCCAGATATGGTTGAAAAGCTCTTGTATTTTTCTTTCCAACGCCGCTAAGTTTGAGCGATTTCAAGTTCGTATCAGTGAGTTATGTCCTTTAGAAGTTGAGCTATTCGAATAAGGAAATGCCCAATCCAGATTTTTGAAAGGGAAGTATGGTCTTTTCCTTACCCAATTAATTAAATCCGTTTTTAGTAAAATATTTGGGGTCAAGGCTGAGTTAGTTCAGTTTACGGTTTTGAAAATTAGAGTTAGAGTTTTTGGAGAAAGAAGGCAAGAGAAAGGAGAAGAAGAAAAGCAAGATTCGCCAAGAATGATCGATATTGGTTGTGAATTCGCCAAGGAATTGATCCTATAAGGTATGAGAATCTCTCATAGCGTTGGGTGCATTCATCCACGCGCGAAACATGTGTAGTTCAACAAAATTCGTCCTAAAATAGTTTGAAAGTTGATGTTCTTGGCATGTATTCTTGAATTTGAATGTTGTTCTTGAATTGGGATGAATTGAGGAGTTCCTGAGATCGTTACGTTGAGTTTTGGAGTTGTATTGAGTTAGGATCTTGAGTATATATGATGGGCATCGGGATCTAAAATGAATTTGATTTCTATAATCGAGTTTAGGCAATTTGGGGCTTGAAAACGAAGAAGGAAAAAGTCGAGCAGGTCCACGTCGCGGACTTGCTCCCACAGTGACAAAAAAGTAGCTCCGCGTCGCGGTCATGACATGGACTCCTCTGTCTCAAAATATCATTTCGCGAGCATTTATCTAGAAACATCTCCACGTCGTGGACTTGTTCCAAGACGGTGATTTTATAACTTTTCTCATGTTTAGCTATCTAGAATCATTCCTAAACATCATGAGATCTTTTCAATCCCAAATCTTAATCCTTGAATCCATAATTCAATTCAAGGATCAGTTAAGAGCCAAGTCACGATCAGTTAAGATTCAAAGTCAAGAGAAGTCAGGAGTCAAGTTAAGAGAAATTTATAAAGTTTCCAAAAGTCTTTCACAAATTTTTTAACTTTGTTTTAAGACTTAAGTTTTGAGTTTATTAAAGAGTAAAGTTGAAGTTCTTTTCTTCAAAGAAGCATATGGGGACTAAGTATTTCCCAAAGAGATTTAAAATATTTTCACAATTAAATAAGAACGGAAATTGAGATTTCCAAAAAGCTTTCGGGCTAGTTTTAAGAAAAGAGTAATAGCTTTCTAAATGAAGCAAGAAGGGAAACTGGGATTTCCAAGATAGCCTTTGGGCAAAGTTTTTGAGCACTAATCTAAAATCACAGAAAAAATATGTTTTTAAACAAGAAGAGCTTGTGTATTTGGGAGTAATATTGAGCACGGAGTTGGGGCGAACATGATTTCAGATAACTCACGTCTCCATAAAACCATGTATCCACCATGGATAGAAAACGGACATACTTTTTAGATGAATCCTTTTCACATAGACTAGTGGATCCACTTATTAGTTCAGGTCCTATATCTTTGCCCGGGTACAACATGCGCTGACAGCGTGAGAAAGATCGATGTATTATCACTATAGCTTGTTGACACCCAATTTTGGCCTAACATTTTAAAAATTCGTAATTTTGAAGTTTTATTTATTTAATAGCTTAAAATAATTTTTTTTATATAATTTTAAATAGGTTTATCGATAACTATCTTTATTTATCAAAATTTAGGATTTTTGTTAGTTAAGTTTTAAATTGCATTTCACATGTCATTAGTTACGTTCATTATATTATTTTAAAATTTCATTTTATTTGTTACATTTGTTAATATTTATGTTAAATTTAGCACAGTTTAAAATTTAGTCAAATACGAAAAAATTTAGGGATTCTATTGAGATAATTTTGGGCCATAATATTAAGCCCATCATTTGAGCCCATTTTGTGTTTTGTTATTAGTGTTATTAACTAGGTCAAAATATGGGGGAAAATTTGGGGGGTTCAATTTTCAGAATTATTTTTACTTTATTTTATTTATTTATTTTCTACTGTTCATTGCCTTTCCGGCAAAACCACCCCATTGGCTGACCACCAAAAATCGATACAAAACCCTCTTCCTTTCTCACTTTTCCGGCCAAACGACCCACCGGAAACCCCCAACTAAACTAGAACACCACCATCTAAACCCCGTTCTCCTCTCTTTCTCCTCACTGCCAGTGAACCCAGCAGCCACCCAAACAAACCTGAAACCACCCTCCATTTTCCTTCTCCTCCAGCCGCCTGAAACAAAACCCAAACCCGCCTTTGTTTTTACGAGCTCCGAGCTCCGGTGAGCAACAAAACAGACCCCAAAATCGACACCCAAACCCCACCACGAAACTACCATTTCTCCCCAAGCAGCAGCTCACACAAACGGTCCCCTCTTTCATCTTTTCGCCTGAAACCGCCCAACCAGATCTCCACCAGTTCAACACCCGTTTTCGACCAAAAACCAGACCCTGATTCCCCATCTTTTCCATTGTTTCCAGCAAATGAGACCAACCTCCGACCTCCACCAGACCCAAAACCCCACGTCGTCTTTTCACCTTTTCTGGCACAAACCCCACCTAGAAAGTAGAACAACAACAATAACAACAAGTCGGTGAGATCTTTAGCTCCGAGAAACAACAATTTTCGAGCTTGCATGATGAACTAGCAAAACCCCAAGCTTTGAGCTCTGTTTCGGCTAGATCTGGCTGGAACCACAACATTGTTGGCATAGGTTTGCAACCTCGATTATCATTCTTCTTTTTGGGTTCTAAATTTATCATCTATTTAATCTTATTTTTGTTATGTTTTATGGCATTCTGTTATTTGTTTTACTGATATTAGGCTTTATTTTTATTTATTATTGCTAAACATAGTATTGCTTTGTTACAATAGATTTTATATATAAATAGATTTTTAAAATGTATTTGTTGTCAATTATTGTAGTTCATTGTTTATCATTTTTTGTCTCTTGTCATTAATGTTATTAAAAGAATGATTCTGCCCAACTATTTTTTTTCCTTTTCACATTGAGTTGTTTGGTTTAGTAAGTCTATTTTTTTTTTTTTGACATTTGTTGTTGTTAACCTTGTTATGTCATTCACTATCAAATTGGTAGCCTTTGTTGTTATTTTTAAGCGTTATTATATTTTTTAGATTAATTGTGTGTTTAAGTTTTTTTTACTAATGTGTCTCAATGATATTATTTGGTTTGTCTACTTTCTATTGCTTTATTCAGTTTAAAAATTAATCTCCATATACTGTTATGTTTCATTCTAAAAAATGGGTGTATTATTTCGATTAGGTTAGTTTTCTTCTATTTATTAGTTGTTGCTCTATTTTTTCACAATCTTGTTATACTTTGATTAAGTGCATTTCTATTGAAATTATAATTATTCAATGAGTCATTTGGGTTGCTATTTGTTAGTGATTGCATATTAAGTTAAAATTGGCCAATGAAAAATCTATCCGTCGGATTTAGAGGCCTTTTCATTTTAAAAGACGAAATCTAATTTAAGTTTATATATGTTTATTTGTTAAATTGGCCAATGAAAAATCTATCCGTCGTGTTTAGAGGCCTTTCCATTTTAAAAGACGGAAATCTAATTTAAGTTCATATATGTTTATTTGTTAAATTGGCCAATGAAAAATCTATCCGTCGTGTTTAGAGGCCTTTCCATTTTAAAAGACGGAAATCTAATTTAAGTTCATATATGTTTATTGTTAAATTGGCCAATGAAAATCTATCTGTCGGTTTTGGAGGCTTCCCTATTTTAAAAGACGGAAATTTAATTTTAAGTTTATATATTTATATGTTGAAATTGGCCGATGAAGAAATTACCATCGATTTTCAAGGTCTCTCATGTTAATAAGACGGGTTTTTGATTTTTAAGCTATTATTTGATTTATTCATTTTTATTCATATTTATTTATTACTAACACTTTTACTAAGTGTCTTTACAGGTACACAGAGTTGCTTTCATTGAAGCTATTCGAAGAGCTCAAATTATATTTTTATTCATTATTATGTAAATATCGACGTTAGGCAAATCTTAGGCCGTTTCTTATGTTATTATTTTATTTTATTACTTGTGTATATTGCATATTTATATTACTTGTATATTATTATTATCTCCTCCTCAATTTGAAAAAAATGAATTCAGCCGGGACATACACTTGTGGATTTCGAAGGGTGTCTAACCCCTTCCCTTCAAAATAATTTGAACCCCTTACCTAGAATCAAATTGGTTTTGTAGATCACATAATGGTTTTCCTAGATTTTTCCTAAAATTAGGTGGCGACTTTTTTTTTTAAAACTCGTTTATTTTAAAATTCATTAAAATCGAACGAATTAATTATTTTCAAGTCGCCGCGACGTTTTGCCCTATTTGAATAGAGTGGGGATGTAAACAGAATGGCGACTCTGCTGGGGATTATAGAGGTTTTAACCAATATGAATTTATTTTTTTTCAAATTGAGAAAATTTTGTTTTATTATTATGTTATAGCTTGTATTTTTATATTTCGCTGATTATTTGTATATTGTATTTATTCATTATTTATTTTATTGTGTGTATATTATCATTGTATTTATGGCATAATATTTTCCGTCAAACGACAATTATTTCATTTCCACTAAAGGACGATTATGCGGGTTCGCAGTCGTTCATTAACCAAGATTTTCTCGGGGCACCCTGACGAGTGTAGTCGGCTACTTGATAGTCAACGATCGTTAATT
Organism: Solanum sitiens; assembly: GCA_016801875.1. Classification (NCBI taxonomy): domain Eukaryota; kingdom Viridiplantae; phylum Streptophyta; class Magnoliopsida; order Solanales; family Solanaceae; genus Solanum; species Solanum sitiens. Next base: position 1,400,864 of record JABWTJ010000118.1, on the reverse strand, counting down.
GTCCTAGCCCAAGTAGTCCGTTTGGGTTACCTTTTCCACTCTAAATACAACCAACTCTTAGTAGACTAGTGTAGAGCGAAACCAAATCCCGAATTTAGCGCATTGAATTAGGACGATCCAAACACCCAAGGCGTGTTGGGTCCATTAGAAAGACCACCTTCAGTCCATAATGGCCTCCGGCCTAAACGGACAATCATAATTGTGTGTAATTTGAAGGATGTATACAACATTTGACAAACCATGGTTAATCTGATTAGAGAGTTATTTTAATAGTCTATTTTTGTCAAATTCGGTTCTTCACAAGCTATCATTCCATCCAAAAGTGTTGACAATCGAAGATGACAACAAGTTCAAGAGAGAGTACCTTTCACAAAGGCTTAGAATAGGATGGTACCCCTGCGTGGGATTGAATATTTGTATTTTTTTTCTTTCTTTTTCCCCTTACTTCAAATTCTATTTCATTTATTCATAAAATTGTACTAAGTGTTTTGGGGGACAATGGAAAGTTGTCAAAGGGCGTAATACATCCTTCAAATCGATAGGCCTACCCTAGGCATAAAAGGGTCACATATTTGTATAGGACGCGCAATAATTGTTTGTATGCTATATGATATATTTCAGTTTGTCTTTAATTAAGACAGTATTTATGTGTTTTATTCATTATTTGTGTGATATTTTGCATTATCCATTATGTACAAGAACTAACACTCTTACATTTTGAGTTGTTCTTCTTCACAGCGAAAAATTGATTTATGTCCGAATTCAAAAATCATTATTTGTCCGAAGTCGCAAGAGACAAGAGGATTAGCGAAATTCGAGTCCTTGTATTTCACAAGACATTAATATCAAGTCAAAACGATAAATCAGGGGAGTATTTGACTATGAGGTCGCACTCATTTATTTTTATTATTATTTTGCATTATGGTCCTGCTCTCACATATTTCTCATATTTTTGTAGGAATATCGTCCCCGACAATAGTCAGGGATGGTCATAACAATGTCTGGATCTCGCGAAAATTGGGAGGAGACAAAGGTCCAAGAAAACATCCAAAAAGAGTACAACAAATCATTACTGTAGAAATTCGTAGGTTACATTCAACAGACAATATAAATATTGACGATTAAGAGGCTATAAAATATATTGGTGCGAAAAAAAGGGGGTCAAAAAATACTTCATGACTACAAATTTTAGTGGCGCTAGACCTAGAAATTTCTTTGAGTTGTCTAAATCTTTAATTATTATAAGTCAAATATGGACGAACTACGCGTACCTGATTCTCATTTTATGAGATACGTAGGCAACCCTTCTTGGGTTCGGTATTATCTTCTACAAAAGAAAAAAAAATAGTTTGTGCATATTTTCCAAGTCAAATCTGGACGAACTACGCGTACCTGATTCTCATTTTTTGAGATACGTAGGCAACCCTTCTTGGGTTCGGTATTATCTTCTACAAAAGAAAAAAAAATAGTTTGTGCATATTTTCCAAATCAAATCTGGACGGACTATGCGTACCTGATTTTTATTTTAATGAGATACGTAGGCAACCCTTCTTGGGTTCGGTATTATCTTCTCCAAAAAAAAAAAAAAGAAAGAAAATAGTTTGTGCATATTTTCCAAGTCATATCTGCAGGAACTATGCACACCTGATTCTCATCTTAATGAGATACGTAGGCAGCCCTTCTCGGATTCGGTAATCATTCTTTCAAAAAAACAATTACTTGTACATACTGTAAGAGTCATGTCTTCAGCTCGGTCGGGACCTATGTAGTTAAGAGCATGTAAATATATTTGATATGATGGAAAAGATTGACTTTGCGGTAAATTATAGATTCTCGTGGTACCTCTTATCTGTACTTTTGTGATGCTTAAAAATTCTCTTGCATGCAATCAAGATAAGAATAAAACTAACCTTATGTTTCATGTGCATTGTGTGATGAGCTTTTGATCAAAGTTCAATTCTGTTATACTGTTGATCTAGAACTTGACCTGAATGTTTTTCGAGGCGAAATCCTGAGTAATGTTTGGTTTGAGAAAGGATTGTAGGCCTTTTTTTGACCCGATTGTGCCTTTCAAAGCCTACCAAATTACATTAATCCCTAGTTTTCCCACTTTGAGCCTGAAACCTTTCTTTGGACAACCACATCTTAACCACTACCCTTTTAAGTGCTTACAAGCACTATCCTCTCTTGCTCAACCTTCTTGAGTGCACCAAGAATGTGCAAATTATAAGAGAAGATCCATGTTTGAAATTTCCGAAAGCAAAGATATCGAGTCTCCCAAAGTCAAGAAAACAAAAGACTTCTAGAGAAAAAAAAATAAAGGAAGAAAGAAAAGGTGAAAGAAATAAAGAAAGGCAAAAATACCCTTACAAGGTCAATGAAAGGTGGGAAGGAAAATACTCCAACAAAAAGGAGAAAAATTTATAAAAAAGGAGTGAAATAAAAGAAAAAACTCCAAGAATAAGGACTCAAAAGAAGTCAAAACAAAGAGGGTAAAAAAAAAGAAGAGAAGAATGGAAAAGCTCCAAAAAATGAGAACTCAAAAGAAGTCGAAACAAAGGAAGAAAAAAGAAGAAGAAGGAAAAAGAGTCAAAAATGAGAATTCAAAAGAAGTTGAAAGGGGGGAAAACAATGAAGAGGATCTAACGCAAAGGCGTACCAATCATTAAGAGCACAAATTCTGTGTGACACTCAAGGAGGAATTAAGTCACTTTTATCCCAAATAAATATCCTACCCATCCCTAAGCCTACGTTACAAGCCAATGACAAGCCCTACATGATCTCATTCCAAATGTTCTCACATTAGTGGAGATTTACATAAGGGTCAAGCATATGGTATCACAGTTGTTTGCATTGAACATTTTTGTGAGTGTGAGTGCACTTTGAAAATGTCCTAAAATCAAATGTTTCAAATATGTGTGAAATAGGACAAGTCTTTTTCGTGAGGGCACTTGAAACATGAGGATTGATACAATTAAAACCTTTGTTTGAAGCAAGATGAACGGATCATGTTGATCCTTAAGTATATTGGAGGTACCACTTGAAGCTGTAGGAATTACCTTAAATTCAATCTAAAAAAAAAAAAAAAAAAGAGAAATAAGAGATTTACCTGCAATCTTAACTGTTGGTACCAATTGTAGTAAATGTTTGACTATCTCATCACATTCTTTATTTTTCAAAAAGAAAAGAAAAAGTGAGCAAACACTCATTCTTTAATATTTTAAAACCTTTTTAAGAATCTTTCAATTTTATAAAAAAAATAAATAAAAAAAATTGCCTTTTGAGTTGTTCATTGTAAAAAGTATCATCGGGTTAATCTTGTATGTGTGAGAGTCCTATTTTACTTCATGGATTGTTCGTCCCAAAATGTGACATGTTTTTTTTTTATCTCTAGGCTTTGGATATCAAATGGAATATTATTTTCCTATTTCAGCATGTTCATATTGTACATTTTCTACTGATGATCTTCTTTCAGATTCTTTACAGTATTCATCATCTACAAGTTTGGAACTACATTTGACCTGATTCCTGCCTCAACAGGATATGTAGGCGCCACGACGGCTCGATCATATACCCAGTGTGATTATTATTTCTCCTTACAATAAATACTGGGACAGAATTTTTGAAAATATCTCAAAAATTCACAATAAAGGTGTTATCGGCAACAAGTCAAGATTGAAGATCATTTTGAGATTTGCCAAAATTCTAACTGGGACAGAATTTTTGAGAAAGACCTCAAAATTCTGATAAGCACTGCGAGAAGCTTGATAGCAACTACAAAGATCATTTAGCGCTTGAAGCTCAACGTCAACGTGCAAATCTTCAGCGTCGTGATGGCAAGCCAGCAGCTCCTCGTACAAATCCTTAATAAAACTTGAGTCACGACAAACATAAAAGGGTCAAGACTAAAATGTTGATTGCTCACATGTGTTAAAGTTGTTAGGCTTTTGTACATACTCGCTTTTAAAGAATCTTTTCTAAAGGTTTCTTGACTAAGTCGCTAGCTAAGGCGATTTTTTTTCCTACTAATTGTTTCTTTTCAAGTACAGGAACGGGGGAAAGCATTGGGGATATAAAACTTTCAAAACAATTCCCGAGCCATCCACCTCGTTACAGTTAGACAATCATCAAGCCATCCACCTTGTAATAGTGAAAAATCATTAGATCATGCATCGCGAGTTAATATTCATGCATCGCGAGTTAATATTCATGCATTGCGAGTTAATATTCATGCATTGCGAGTTAATATTCATGCATTGCGAGTTAATATTCATGCATCACGAGTTAATATTCATGTATCGCGAGTTAATATTCATGCATTGCGAGTTAATATTCATGCATCGCGAGTTAATATTCATGCATTGCGAGTTAATATTCATGCATCACGAGTTAATATTCATGCATCGCGAGTTAATATTCATGCATCACGAGTTAATATTCATGCATCGCTAGTTAATATTCATGCATCGCGAGTTAATATTCATGCATCGCAAGTTAATATTCATGCATCGCGAGAAGATATTCATGTCTCGCAGAAAATTCATGCATCGCGAGTTAATATTCATGCATCACGAGTTAATATTCATGCATCGCGGAAGATCATGCATTGCGAGTTAATATTTATGCATCGCGAGAAGATTTCATGCCTCGCAGAGATTTATACATCGCAAGAAGATTTCATACCTTGCTGAATTTATACATCGCGAGAAGATTTCATTCCTCGTAAAATTTTATACACCGCAAGAAAATTTCATACCTTGCGGAATTTATGCATCGCGAGAAGATTTCATCCCTCGCAAAATTTTATGCATCGCGAGAAGATTCCATCCCTCGCAAAAGTTTATACATCGCAAGAAGATTTCATACCTTGCTGAATTTATACATCGCGAGAAGATTTCATCCCTCGCAAAACTTTATGCATCGCGAGAAGATTCCATCCCTCGCAAAAGTTTATACATCGCAAGAAAATTTAATACCTTGCTGAATTTATACATCGCGAGAAGATTTCATTCCTCGTAAAATTTTATACACCGCAAGAAGATTTCATACCTTGTGGAATTTATGCATCGCGAGAAGATTTCATCCCTCGCATAATTTTATACATCGCGAGAAGATTCTGTCCCTCGCAAAAATTTATACATCGCCAAGAAGATATTTGCATTTAAGTCGCATCTATTCGGAGGTGAAGGATGTGCACCATATCTTTTCAACATTCAAGTCGGTGGAAACTTGCGTTGAAAGATATTTGCATTTAAGATGCATCTATTCGGAGGTGAAGGATGTGCACCATATCTTTTCAACGTTCAAGTCGGTGGAAACTTGCGTTGAAAGATATTTGCCGTTAAGACGCATCTATTCGGAGGTGAAGGATGTGCACCATATCTTTTCAACGTTCAAGTCGGTGGAAACTTGCATTGAAAGATATTTGCATTTAAGACGCATCTATTCGGAGGTGAAGGATGTGCACCATATCTTTTCAACGTTCAAGTCGGTGGAAACTTGCATTGAAAGATATTTGCATTTAAGACGCATCTATTCGGAGGTGAAGGATGTGCACCATATCTTTTCAACGTTCAAGTCGGTGGAAACTTGCGTTGAAAGATATTTGCAGTTAAGACGCATCTATTCGGAGGTGAAGGATGTGTCGGTGGAAACTTGCATATCTTTTCAACGTTCAAGTTGGTGGAAACTTGCGTTGAAAGATATTTGCATTTAAGACGCATCTATTCGGAGGTGAAGGATGTGCACCATATCTTTTCAACGTTCAAGTCGGTTGAAAGATATTTGCATTTAAGACACATCTATTCGTGAAGGATGTGCACCATATCTTTTTAACGTTCAAGTCGGTGGAAACTTGCGTTGAAAGATATTTGCATTTAAGACGCATCTATTCGGAGGTGAAGGATGTGCACCATATCTTTTCAACGTTCAAGTCGGTGGAAACTTGCGTTGAAAGATATTTGCATTTAAGACGCATCTATTCGGAGGTGAAGGATGTGCACCATATCTTTTCAACGTTCAAGTCAGTGGAAACTTGCGTTGAAAGATATTTGCATTTAAGACGCATCTATTCGGAGGTGAAGGATGTGCACCATATCTTTTCAACGTTCAAGTCGGTGGAAACTTGCGTTGAATGATATTTGCATTTAAGCCGCATCTATTCGGAGGTGAAGGATGTGCAACATATATTTTCAATGTTCAAGTCGGTGGAAACTTGCGTTGAAAGATATTTGCATTTAAGATGCATCTATTCGGAGGTGAAGGTTCTGCACCCTATCTATTCAACGTTCAAGTCGGTGGAAACTTGCGTTGAAAGATGTTTGCATTTTGTCCTACCGATGGACATACATTCAAAATCCTACCGATGGATAATCTTTTCATTTGTCCTACCGATGGACATACATTCAAAATCCTTTCGATGGATAATCTTTACATTCGTCCTACTGATGGACATGCATTCAAAATCCTACCGATGGATAATCTTTTCATGTGTCTTACCGATGGACATACATTCCAAATCCTACAGATTGATCATCATCTTCATTCGTCCTACCAAGGGACCTGTATTTATCTTCATTTATCGTATCATAAGAGATGCTACCCTTTTTCTTTTAGTTTTGCCTATAATATTGAGTTTTATCTTTGTTGTTTTTTAGAACATTCTAGAGGATGCACTCTCAGAGGAGCCACATGTCCAAACTACTTCAGCAAGGACGCAACACATCATAGAACCTTTTGGAGACAAGTCTGGAATTGACTTCCACCACATTCAACCGCACTTCTCTACAAAGGTCATGTGTTTGGTCAAAATTGGGTTTGTCAATTTTCGTTGTCCACGATTTCTTTCATCAATCATACACAACGAAAGGGACAGCTGTTGACACCCAATTTTGGCCTAACATTTTAAAAATTCGTAATTTTAAAGTTTTATTTATTTAATAGCTTAAAATAATTTTTTTTATATAATTTTAAATAGGTTTATCGATAACTATCTTTATTTATCAAAATTTAGGATTTTTGTTAGTTAAGTTTTAAATTGCATTTCACATGTCATTAGTTACGTTCATTATATTATTTTAAAATTTCATTTTATTTGTTACATTTGTTAATATTTATGTTAAATTTAGCACAGTTTAAAATTTAGTCAAATACGAAAAAATTTAGGAATTCTATTGAGATAATTTTGGGCCATAATATTAAGCCCATCATTTGAGCCCATTTTGTGTTTTGTTATTAGTGTTATTAACTAGGTCAAAATATGGGGGAAAATTTGGGGGGTTCAATTTTCAGAATTATTTTTACTTTATTTTATTTATTTATTTTCTACTGTTCATTGCCTTTCCGGCAAAACCACCCCATTGGCTGACCACCAAAAATCGATACAAAACCCTCTTCCTTTCTCACTTTTCCGGCCAAACGACCCACCGGAAACCCCCAACTAAACTAGAACACCACCATCTAAACCCCGTTCTCCTCTCTTTCTCCTCACTGCCAGTGAACCCAGCAGCCACCCAAACAAACCTGAAACCACCCTCCATTTTCCTTCTCCTCCAGCCGCCTGAAACAAAACCCAAACCCGCCTTTGTTTTTACGAGCTCCGAGCTCCGGTGAGCAACAAAACAGACCCCAAAATCGACACCCAAACCCCACCACGAAACTACCATTTCTCCCCAAGCAGCAGCTCACACAAACGGTCCCCTCTTTCATCTTTTCGCCTGAAACCGCCCAACCAGATCTCCACCAGTTCAACACCCGTTTTCGACCAAAAACCAGACCCTGATTCCCCATCTTTTCCATTGTTTCCAGCAAATGAGACCAACCTCCGACCTCCACCAGACCCAAAACCCCACGTCGTCTTTTCACCTTTTCTGGCACAAACCCCACCTAGAAAGTAGAACAACAACAATAACAACAAGTCGGTGAGATCTTTAGCTCCGAGAAACAACAATTTTCGAGCTTGCATGATGAACTAGCAAAACCCCAAGCTTTGAGCTCTGTTTCGGCTAGATCTGGCTGGAACCACAACATTGTTGGCATAGGTTTGCAACCTCGATTATCATTCTTCTTTTTGGGTTCTAAATTTATCATCTATTTAATCTTATTTTTGTTATGTTTTATGGCATTCTGTTATTTGTTTTACTGATATTAGGCTTTATTTTTATTTATTATTGCTAAACATAGTATTGCTTTGTTACAATAGATTTTATATATAAATAGATTTTTAAAATGTATTTGTTGTCAATTATTGTAGTTCATTGTTTATCATTTTTTGTCTCTTGTCATTAATGTTATTAAAAGAACGATTCTGCCCAACTATTTTTTTTCCTTTTCACATTGAGTTGTTTGGTTTAGTAAGTCTATTTTTTTTTTTTTGACATTTGTTGTTGTTAACCTTGTTATGTCATTCACTACCAAATTAGTAGCCTTTGTTGTTATTTTTAAGCGTTATTATATTTTTTAGATTAATTGTGTGTTTAAGTTTTTTTTACTAATGTGTCTCAATGATATTATTTGGTTTGTCTACTTTCTATTGCTTTATTCAGTTTAAAAATTAATCTCCATATACTGTTATGTTTCATTCTAAAAAATGGGTGTATTATTTCGATTAGGTTAGTTTTCTTCTATTTATTAGTTGTTGCTCTATTTTTTCACAATCTTGTTATACTTTGATTAAGTGCATTTCTATTGAAATTATAATTATTCAATGAGTCATTTGGGTTGCTATTTGTTAGTGATTGCATATTAAGTTAAAATTGGCCAATGAAAAATCTATCCGTCGGATTTAGAGGCCTTTTCATTTTAAAAGACGAAATCTAATTTAAGTTTATATATGTTTATTTGTTAAATTGGCCAATGAAAAATCTATCCGTCGTGTTTAGAGGCCTTTCCATTTTAAAAGATGGAAATCTAATTTAAGTTCATATATGTTTATTTGTTAAATTGATCAATGAAAAATCTATCCGTCGTGTTTAGAGGCCTTTCCATTTTAAAAGACGGAAATCTAATTTAAGTTCATATATGTTTATTGTTAAATTGGCCAATGAAAATCTATCTGTCGGTTTTGGAGGCTTCCCTATTTTAAAAGACGGAAATTTAATTTTAATTTTATATATTTATATGTTGAAATTGGCCGATGAAGAAATTACCATCGATTTTCAAGGCCTCTCATGTTAATAAGACGGGTTTTTGATTTTTAAGCTATTATTTGATTTATTTATTTTTATTCATATTTATTTATTACTAACACTTTTACTAAGTGTCTTTACAGGTACACAGAGTTGCTTTCATTGAAGCTATTCGAAGAGCTCAAATTATATTTTTATTCATTATTATGTAAATATCGACGTTAGGCAAATCTTAGGCCGTTTCTTATGTTATTATTTTATTTTATTACTTGTGTATATTGCATATTTATATTACTTGTATATTATTATTATCTCCTCCTCAATTTGAAAAAAATGAATTCAGCCGGGACACACACTTGTGGATTTCGAAGGGTGTCTAACCCCTTCCCTTCAAAATAATTTGAACCCCTTACCTAGAATCAAATTGGTTTCGTAGATCACATAATGGTTTTTCTAGTTTTTTCCTAAAATTAGGTGGCGACTTTTTTTTTTTAAAACTCGTTTATTTTAAAATTCATTAAAATCGAATGAATTAATTATTTTTGAGTCGTCGTGACGTTTTGCCATATTTGAATAGAGTGGGGATGTAAACATAGCTCTTATGTGATGGTTGTTGGTTAGATAAACTGTAAAATCTTGCAATTAGAAACGACTAGAAAAGAGGTTAAAATCTAAAAATATTTATTTTTGGAAAGAATAAGAAGAATATGGTAAATTGTTTAAGTTAGGATAGTGAATTTTGGTCATTTTCAAACAACCATATCTCCTAGATCAGTATGAATTAGGAGTAGTTCTAGATATAGTTGGTAGTCCCTTAGAATGATCTTTCCAACGCCGCCAAGTTTGCACAATTTCGATATCGAATGAGTGAAATATGCCTTCCAAAAATTGGACTGTTTGGGAAGGGAAAAGTTGTGTTTTCCTTACCTAAATCAATTAATTCGTTTTTAAGGATTTATTTGGGTAAGAACAATTTAGTTTAGTTTGGAAAAATAAGAATTACTCTTAGGGCTTGGAGAAGAGAGAAAAGAAGAGGAAGGTAGAGAGAAGTCAAGAATTTGCCAAGAACGTCAAGTTTTGCGAGTGGAATTCGTCGGGGGTGATCCCTATAAAAGTGTGAGATCATTTAGTGTTTGTTCAGTTCTCCCACACACCAAACTTGTTTCATTTCAGTGATTGGTGAGTTGTTTACATGTTAATATGTGAAGTTCTTGAAGAACATTGTCGAATTCTTGTTGGTTGAGTTGTTGAATGCCTAATGTTGATTTGATTTGTGTTTCCCGATATTTTCCGAGTTAAATCTATTGAGGTTACTAATGATCCTAAGTGTTTGGGGAAAGAACCATGAAAGTTTAGAGGATTTAGAGATGAAAAATAGAGGAGAGAAGTCAAGAACACCTGGGTACATGGGTTGGGGCATCGCGCCTCCCATAGCCCCACAGGACAATCTCTGTCCGTAGGCCTTCGGGTTCCACGCCAGCCAGAGCGCCCCAACTTGGCCTCTGAAGTTTGAGACCTGGCACCCCACGCCTCTCAGAGCTTCAAGGACGCCAGTTCACCCCATTCTTTCCCACCTTTTTGTACCAGTTCGTAAGTGATGTACCCATATTTCTTAGTTGATTCCAACATTCTAAGGTACATCTAAACATCATGAAACCATCCATAAAAATGAGATCATAAAACTTGAATCCATAATCCAATTCAAGGAAAGTTCAGATCAAAGTCAAAGAAGTTAAGAGTCAAGTCTAGAAGTTAAGGAACAAGTCAAAGCAAAGTTCTTAAGAGTTCTAAAGGGTCTTTAACAACGTTTTAACTTTGTTTTAAGACTCAAGTTTCAAGTTAAGTAACAAGTAAAGATTTGAGTTCATTTCTCAAAAGTTATAAGGGAACCAAGTATTTCCTAAGAGTTTATAAATGGCTTTCACATTTAAGATAAGAGGAAACTATAATTTCCCAAAAGAGATTTGAGCAAGAAAAGGGAACATTAATTCCAAGAGAGCTTATAAAGCTAAATATTGAGCAATTATCTCAACCCAGAGAAAGAAGTTATTTTAAAAACACATGAGCTAAGTATATTTTTGGGAGTAGTATTGAGCACCGATATGGGGAATGCGAGTTCAAAATAACTCAAGTATCCATAAACCATGTAGTCATCATGGGCATTAAAAGATCATACTTTTTAGATGATCACTTACGTTAAACTAGTGGATCCACTAAATTAAGTAAAATCCTACACCGATGGCAAGGTATAGGATGGTCCTCGGCAGCGTGAGGTAAAACGTTGTATCATCACTTAGGCTCATAGTGATGGTTGTCGGTTAGACAATCTCCCACATAAGTTATATTACTTTAAATGAGTAAAGTTAAGTTTGTTATTGCTTTATCTTTAATGAACTAAGATTGTTTTCAGTTGCTTTAAAGCTTTACATATATATATATATATATATATATATATATATATATATATATATATATATATATATATATATATATATATATATATATATATATATATATATATATATATATATATATATATATATATATATATATATATATATATATATATATATTGCATGTGTTTTACTGCTTTATATTGAGTTGAGTATCCATGAGCTGAGCAGAGTCAAGGCAAGTGTTTCCTTCTTACCCCCTTTCAAGCTTTAGTTGTTTTAGCATTCCAAATCACATACTTGTACATTCAATGTACTAATGCCAGTTGGCCATAATCGTCTTATGATGCAGACGCATTTAACTAGGATCAGGATTCGACGTATTGTTGATCCAGTGAGCAGCTCAGAGTAAGTTGGTGAGCCTCCCTTCATTCCGGAGGACATCTTTATCATTTGGTTATTGTTTTTAGTTTTTAGTTGTTAGGATGATTGGGTATCCTTTCCTAACATCCCTTTTTAATTTAGAGGCTTCATAGACAGATAATATTAGTTCTTTTGTCATTCATTTCAGTTGTATACGTTTAAGACTTAAGTTGCCATTTTGGCTAAGTTATTTCCTTTTTAGTTATTTCATGAGTTAAACCTCTTGTGTTTAAGTCTTTCACTGAGTAATTAAGCCATGACAAGAGTCCGTTCGAAGCCAATAATGGTCTTCGAGTGCCGACCACGTCCAGGGTGTAGGCTCGGGGCGTGACAAACTTGGTATCAGAGCACAAAGTTCAAGAGACCTAGGGAGTCTATAAAGCCATGTCTGTGAGTCCTAGTTATCGGTGTTAAGCGCGCCACATCTATAATTAGGAGGTTGTAACATTTAGTAAATTCCTCACTTCTTTCATACTCACTTCGTGCGTTAGAGTTTATCTCTAAAAAGTTTCTTTCTAACTCGTGCTTACTCATAACGTATTGTGAGCTGAGCTTTGTTTGAGGAAGACTTTTTGGGGAGTTTTGTTTCATGTGACCTAAGAGAAGCAAATAGATGGTTGTTCACAGGAGGAGTAGAAACAAACTTGTTTGTTGTTGGGTTGACTTGTCTTTCAAGTAAGGAAAGTAAGACAACTATGCTAATAGGTGACATGGACACAACAAGGTTGATGATCCATGTGCAACAAGTTGAGGAGGACCAGCTAAGGAAAGAGAAGAGTTCAAGAATAAGAGGGCTAAGACATAAGGAACGAGTTCGAGAAAAAAATAAATAATTTGAACTAGTCTTCTTTATAACAGAAGCACGAAGGACCTGCTTCATCATCTTCTAGTGCACCTGGACCAATGAACCAATGTGTGTACAATACTAAGGATTCTCAGAAATTTAGATCTTGACCTGCGTATTCGCAAGGTTGTAATGAACAATGGGGTACCTAGATTCTGCATGTTCCAAGTGTGGTAGGAGCCAATCAGGGGTGTATCGTGATGGCTTCACTAATTACTTCAAGTGTGGCCAGAATGGTCACTGTATAAGAGAGTGTCCTAAGAACATGTAGAGAAATGATAAAGAGGGCAATAGAGCCTAGTCTTCTTCAGTTTCTTCACCAGATAGAGTTACATGTGGATAAGCAACTTCAGGGGCAAACAGAGAAGGAAACCGCATTTATGCTATCACTAGTCGCCGAGAGCAAGGAAACCGATTAATGTATCTCGCGCATCAGATTAATGTATCAGTGCTTATATAATTGTATCAGTTTGAAGAATTTATGTAATTATATAAGGGACAAATGGTGATTTTGTCTCAAAAGTATGTGAGTTTTGTCCTTTGCCCTTTTTTTATTTAATAAGTTCTACCAAATGACTGATAAGTATTATGAAGTGTTGTTCAATTATTTCAAATGTAGATTTTCATAGCTTATCCAAATAAATTTTCCTTAACTGAGATCTTTTTTTAATTTTTAAAAAAATATCTTAATTACATTTATATTATGATTTATAATATTTTTCCACGTAGTTTTCATAAATGTAAGTTTTATTTTTAAAAACTTAAAGATTTTCTATCTGAATTCATGGCTAAAACTTAAAGATTTTCTATTAATTTATACAAGATATATAAATACTAATGTATCACGATTGATATAGTCATCTCAAAAATACAAATAAAAAATAGAATTTACTATATGTATTTGATACCTCATCACTACCACATAGTAATGTATCAATGTACTTTAATGTATCAAATAGGATTACAGTAGAACTTCTTCAAACCCTAACGTTTATAGTAACAATTAGGGTACTTAGAACTTCTTCAAACTCCTAACGTTTATAGTAACAATTACAGTAGTTAGAACTTCTTCAAACCCCTAACGTTTAACGTTTATAGTAACAATTACAGTACTTAAAACTTCTTCAAACCCCTAAAGTTTATAATAACAAGACCAGATGTATCTTCTCAAAAAATTTCATAATAAACTAAGAGAAGAATTTTAGAGTATCTAGCATATCAATATATGATAATCAATACACTCTTTAAGACACATCAATAGCTATTGATTTATTTTTTTTCCATGCATGATGCATCTCTTGCTTCCCATTCACACCATTCTATGTGATTAATGAAAGATTCATATAAACATCAAAGTTAAACAAAAACATTACTACAACAAGTCTAATTCAGCTTGTATATTTATGCATAGATAAAATGCATCTCTCCCGTTCAAACCACAAATTTGTGAATTTTCAATAAGACATTGTAAAATAGGAAATTTAATTCTAAAATTTTCTGGCGAAGCCTTTAAATATTTGGTAACATGTACGATATGACTTGAGAATAGGGAAATTATAAGAATAGTAAAAGAATATCCAATTCAACAACTGTTACCCAATCAGATTTGGCACAACGTACCTTGGAGAACCAAAACCCTAACAAAACTATTAAATTAGTGACAATACCTGAAAATTTCTACAAGGGTATTCAAAAAAATAAAATATGGATAGTATTATTGAATTGAATACCAATATAAAAAGGCAAACAATAAACTAATGGTAAAATATAGAAAAAAGAAAAAGTCATATATAGAAATTGACTCATGATTTGCCTCTCTTAATTCTTCTATCAACGCTTTTTTTTTCGTTGTCGATTTGCCTCTCTTAATTCTAGAAGCTCTGATTGTTTTCTATAACTATCGAATATATACAAACCTCCTATGATTATTATCATAGGGCGGACTAATGTACCAACATAACAATCAGCACAAAAAGCAATTTTATCTCGATGTTTATGAGAGATTGAATTTTCTCCGAATTCGGGCTTACACTTTAATGCTACCCTCTTCAACCCAAGGGCAAACCGATTAAGTACTCCCATCACCATAATTCAACTCTCAACAAACAAAACAGTTTACTTTCAACAAAGTATTTTCTGAAAAACTTTGGTATACAAGTTTTTCAATACCCTTTATATAAGGGTCACCTAGAAACCTATTTGGAGAAGGTAATGATTTACAAATCCAATTCCTAATGGGACACATTAATAATGGAATCCAATTTCAATTCAACTTCCGCGTTATCTAAGCTTTCTAATTAAATATTATATTAGTATAATATTTCTAATTATTGTTTTTAAGAAAAAAGAAAACCTCCCAATATAGCAAACGTGCGCGGTGTATTTATGATATACAACTATAATTTTAATCTAGGAAAAATTGCTTAAATGGATACCTTTTAACAATAATTATGATTATAACGATACATTTTATTTATCATTATTTATAGCAATATATAATAACACTATGATAAATAAAAATATTAGGCAAATCACATAGTCTAAGGATAAATTACTTTCTATCCCTACTCTTTTACTATTTATCAAAAATTTACTTTTTATATTAATCTGGATACTTAATATTGCAGAACGATACTTAAATTATAGCGGGCGGATACTTTAATATTTAATTTGTTGTTATCAGTTACAGTGTAAAAAAGGGATTACATTTATCCCACGATTCACGCGGACGTTTAACAAATTTATCGTCTAGTTTTGAGGTTCAACGTTAAAAGTCAGTTAAGTATCATTGGGTGTAAAAAAGGGATTTTTGAATTTTAATAAAAGAGTAGGGAAATATTGGGAATAGATAAAGTAAAGTTGTGTAGTTTAGTAATTTTTCCTTAAATTATTTTGTATTAATTGTTAAAGATACACAAATTTATTTTTGATAATAAATGTGCATCATATACTTAATAACTCTATGGATATTGTGTATCAGATGATAATATAGTATCAGACGTTGTGATTTACTGAAAGACTCGACATTTTAAGTAAATTATTTTGTATCAGTTTGTGTAATAATTGTGTAAATATAGTATCAGGTATACTGTGAACAAAGTTTATAATGTATCAGCAGTAATTGTGTAGATCTCACTTTTACAAAAATAATTTATAGCGAGTTACTGTTAATTAAATTATATATTTCACTAAAAAAATTCTTCAAATTAATAACTACTTAGTAAGATTGTGCTTGAAGGAGAAGTTATAATACAAAATACTAATTAACGTAACTTCAACATAGTAGAAACCTAACTATTCTACATTAGCCGATCCACCTTCTGCCTGTGTAGTGTAGCCACTCTTTGGCCTTGTAGGATCGTCGGTATCGCTAACATATCCAACCTTGACTTTGTCCATACCATACTTCCATAACAGTGTTTCGTATCTGTTGCGAAGATAGTCACTCTGAAAACTAACTGATGGAATGTTGATTTCGACGCTCAAGTATTCTGCATAAGCACCTACATACATCAATGGGTTATGTTCACTTTTAGATACATCAATGTTCATGAATAGTGATACTAAATAAAACATACATGTCAATATGATACTTAAACAATAATATTATATACATTAATGTTCATGCGATTTGATACTAAATAACAACATAACATTAAACTTAGACATATATCTTAGATACATTAATTTTCATGTGCAACACATAAAAGGTATACAAATTTGATTAGTCGCTATATAAACAGAACAAACTGATACTTAAAAAGGTATCTAAGCTACATTAATATTCATGTGTAACACATAAAAATATCACAAAAATCAATATTCCTTGTGCGAACTGAAATAGTAATACTTTATGAGTTCACTTTTAGATACATTAATGTTCATGAAAATTGATACTAAATAACACCTACATGCCAATATGATACTTAAACAATAATATTAGATACATTAATGTTCATGCAATTTTATACTAAATAACAACAAAACATTAAACTTAAACAGATATATTAGATACATTAATGTTCGTGTGCAACACATAAAAGATACACAAATACCCAAATATTTCATTAGTCGTTATATAAAGAGACAAAAAAATAAACAAATCAAACTGATACTTAAAATAGTATCTACGATACATTAATATTTATGTGTAAGTAGGGGTGTACAAAATCGAACCGAAAACCGAACCAAACCGAAAACCGAGTCAAACCGAAAAAAAACCCGACTAGTGGTTTGGTTTGACTTGGTTTGGTGTTGGAAAAAAAACCCGACTATATTTGGGTTGATTTGATTTAAAGTGAAAAAAACAAACCCGAGACCAAACCAATCCGATATTATATATATAATTTTAAAATTTTATTTTATACGTAAAAATACCTATTTTTATATAATTTTTAAATATCTCTTATACTTTTTCATAGTTTTAATCTTTTAATATATTTATTTCATGTTTGAAAGTTAGAATTCTTAATGATCTAATAAAGATAATAAAGTTTAAATAAAAATCAAATTAATATTAATGCAAAAAGAAAATCAATTCAACACTAAGAATGACAATAATATTAAATATTTATTTTTTAGTTTTACATAGATTTAGACAATTAAAATACATAATCTAATTTTACTTTCTTTTACTATTTAGTCATGTAACTAATACTTGCTAAACTTATTTTAGCATGATTTAGTACTTTAAATTATGACTTATTAATTTGCAATATTTTTTACGCGATTTTATTGTTATTTTTTGTTGGATATTTTAGTGTCATTAATCATATCATATTTTTTGTTATTTTCTTGAGAAATAACTTAGATACTTGCATTTTGGTAGGACTAAAGAAATATTTGATGTACAAGTAAATTATATGTTTGTATGAATACTTTATCGAAAAAACTCAAAAATTTGAAAAAATCCAAAGAAAACCCGAAAAAACCCGAAGATGAAAAACTCGAGTTTTATGGTTTGGTTTGGTTTATAAATTCAAAAACCCGACACAAATGATTTGATTTGATATTTGAAAAACCCGAACCAACCCGGTCATGTACACCTCTATGTGTAAGACATAAAAGTATCACAAAAATCAGTGTTCCATGAGTGCAATGAAAAAGTTGAAATAAACGATACTTAAATGAAAAAAAGGAATCATCAAACTAATGAAAAAAATACGAAAATTCGGATGGATAGGGATACAAATGTACATACCGTGGGTAGTGTTGGTCGAATAATTGGAGGTGCCGCCTTTCTACCCCTTTTCTTTGGGGTTTTTGGGTCTTTCGAAGTTGATGCATGTTTGTTCTTTGCAGAAGTTCTCTTGCTAAAATTTGGATTTGTTATGACTATAGGGTCGTGCGACGATTTAGAATTCAAATCTTCGAAGCTTTCGATTCTGGAAAAAAAACTATAGATTTTTTAGAAAAGGAAAAACAGTAGATACACAAAAAAGAAAAAAAAAATCACAATGGAGAAGATGATAAACCTATTTTGGACTCTAATCCGGATGAATAGGGATAAGATTCTTTTGAATTTTGAATTTACTTTAATTTTTTAACAGAAAATTTTAGGGGATGGGAAAGGTCTAGTTTTGAGTTTCAACGTAAAAAGTCAGTTAAGTATCGTTGGGTATAAAAAGGGATTTTTGAATTTTAATAAAAGTGTAGGGAAATATTGGGAATAGATAAAGTAAAGTTGTGTAGTTTAGTAATTTTTCCATGATAATGCTGCAATATGTATTCAAAGTGATTATATATATATATATATATATATATATATATATATATATATATATATATATATATATATATATAATTTTATACTTGTTTGGTAAGAAATTGACACATTGTATTATAACTATATTAAAATGTGTGATATATAAATGTATTATTTATCCATAAAAATTGTATTATATGTGTTTTATAAATTGCTATATATGATGTGTATTAAAACTTTATTATTTATTAAAAATGATAAGTGAAAAAATAAATATTATTTCTATAGATAGTAAATATTTTATTGATATAGTATATAATATATTTATGTAAGCTCCCATTTAATTTATCACCATTCACATGTAATCTTTCAATTTTGTAGCAAATAGATCACTTAGAACGTCTTCTGTAAAGTTTTCCATAAGAACTTTCTCTTTTATTTTCTTCGACATAATCTTACTTTTTATATTTGTGACATTCACTTTCAGTCAATTTTTACAATTTCAGTTAGGTTAATAAAAAAAGACGTACAAAGAGTAATGCACTCATAAGTTTTAACAAGCCAATCTCCATTGAAGAAATTTCAGTTAGGGCTACCAATTGTTTTTGTATCACTAACAAGAAACCGTGTCACTAAACTATACGATTTGTATTATTGAAAGTTATCATTTGTATTTGTATCATTGATAATAGTATGCATATATAGACACACATCCGATGTGTGTGCATGTATACATATTATTAGTGGCATCATTTAGTGGCATTAAGATAACTGCCACTAATTTATTCTTTGGAATGAGTAACGGCAACCACACATTAGTCGTAAAAAATCCTATTTTCAGAGGCAACATATGACTAAAGCCACTAAAAGTCAATAATTAAAAGTATTTTTGCTAGACTCTTATACTTGTACGCGTTGTATTGTGAATCCTTCTACTTAATTATTTGTCAACTAGACACTCAAACTCAATTAAAATGAGTCTTTTAAACCCCTTGAACGATGTGTGTAGATCACTCTCTTTTATATAAATGACATGTCATATCCACATCATATATATAGATGCCATGTTATAATTATTTTTAAAATTATTAATCAAAATTATTTAATAAAAGGAAAATAATAAAATATTAATTATATTTTTTACAGTATAACTCCATTATGTTCTCTCCCATTTCCACTGTTTCACAGCCAAAGTCGTCGCCATTTTTTCGGTTTCACAGCCAAAGTCGTCGCCGTCTTTTCGGGCGATAACACTCATATTCTTACCTTTACCTGTCTTCATCTCCTCCGCACATCATCATCATTTTCCTTTCCTCTTCCAACCTTCACAAAACCAACAACCTAAGCCACCAACCATCAGATCTAGACGAACACTATCACCATTTTCGCCTTCATCTTGGCCACACACAATCACCATTTTTGCCGTGATTAGATCCTTGCATCCACCCACCTCGTTCTCCTCTCTGCTGGCTAGTCGCGCCTCTCTCTCGCACACACTACTGCATATCAGTGTTGTTCGGAGAGCACCACCAGCGCCGCTCTCTACCTCCGTCGGTTAAGTAATAGACTTAAGAAACTAGAAAGTGCTCAAGATCTGCTAAATACATGACAATAGATTGTGGAAACGAAAAGTTTAGAAAAAAGGTGAAGTAATAGACTTAAGAAACTAGAAAGTGCTCAAGATCTGCTAAATACATGACAGCACTTCCGCTTTCTCTTCCACCGCCATCGAAGCCAACGTAGACACCCCAGAGGAGCCAATTTGGACACCGCCAACAGAGCCACCATAGACACCGTCATTGGAGCCACCGTATTCACCATTGGAGTCACTGTATTGACCATCATCGGATCCACCATATTTTCTCAGATCCTTTGTCTCATTATCTCAAGTTCTCGTATCTAGCTCCTTTTCCACTCTCAAATTTTCCCAATTTCTGATTTTTGATGGTGATCTCACATATAAAAGTTCATGATTGTAGATCTAAGAGGTAGAAAAATGTAGATTTCTAGTTTTGATAGATCTATGGCATGATAATGGTAAAAGTTTGATTTCTTCAAGTGTTCACATACAAATCTACTGATCTAAGGTCTTATTCTTTGATTTTGTTCTTGAAATTGTAATTTGGAGTTTCTTTCATATTGCATGTGAGTTTAAAATTTATGTTCTCTACTTATTTGTGTTCTAAATTTATATAGATGATAGATGATTGATTGGCTAGCTTCATATTGAGGTGTAATTGATTGATTGAGTATAATATGTGAACACTCATTTTAGTAATTTGCTTGTTGATCCATCCAATTCTCAATTTATGAAATGCACAAAACTAAGTTACTTATAATGTGTGGGATAATCTTAATGGAGTAAGTATTACCACTCTTCCCTACTGCTTAATGTACAAACTAATCTAACTTCGCTAAACCTTTTTATGTGCTTCTGCAATAATTTTTGCATAGAGGGGACGTTTGATCCTAAGAAGGCAAAGGGGGCTATTTTTGTTTGCCATAGAGGGGTAGTCCAGCGTTTGACAAGACCACTCAAGCTACTTCAGTAGGTGCAGTTGGTATCATTATACTCAACAGCGCGTCCTTTGGAACTGAAATGTATGTTGAACCTTATCTTTGCCCTGCAACGCATCTCAGTTACTCCGATGGACTTCAAGTTTCTGTCTTATGTCAATTCAACAAGATAGAACAAGGAGTCTACGAATATAGCATTATGTCACAGTACAACAAATTATATTATTTAGTACTACATAGCTATAACAAGAAGAATCCTCTGTATTCCCATTCTTTCTCTGTTAAATCTTCTTGTTAAACGTTGTTGTTGGTTTGAGCTGGAAAGCTACAACTTACATTACTCGACCAACAACTGAATTGGGAACGAAACCAGCGCCAGTTATGGCTGCTTTTCGTCCATTGGACCTAATAGAGGGGACACAAGAGATTCTTAAGGTCTTTTACCATTTCGATATTGTCAATTTCAAGTCTATTAACCAAAATGATTTCATTTTTACAAGTATTTATACGATATTATTTTTGCAACCAGATATTACTGCCCCAGGAGTGTGCATACTAGTTGCTTATACTGGAGTTCAAGGACCTACAAAAACAAATTTGGATAATCGTCGGGTTAATTTAACACAATGACAAGAACTTCAATGTCATGTCCTCATATGGCTGGTGTTGTTGGTCTTTTGAAGACTCTACATCCAACTTGGAGTCCTGCAACCATCAAATCCGCCATGATGACATCCGGTAGGACTTAACAACCTTTTCAATCATGCATATTAATGCAACTTTTCTTGGAGTTTTGACCAAATTAGGCTTCAAAAATTATGATGCCTTGTTTACTCTTCTTCTGGTGTAGCAACAACGCGAGACAACACGATTAACCCAATGACAAATTCAATTCACCTCAAGGCATCTCCATTTGCTTATAGATCAGAACACATATGGCCGAACCGCGCCATGGACCCTAGCTTGGTTTATGACTTAGAAGCGAGAATTAAGAGCTACGATAGATATAGTTACAGTGTAAACAAAAGCAATTGCAGGTATGCCCTTCATTGTCCTTATGAAGTGGGAAGTGTTATGTGCTAATAAAGTTTATTTTAACGATGTAATTGATTAATATTCAAGATAGAAACTCAATGTCATATATGTGTTAGGAGTTGAACTCATTATATGTAGGTTAGGAATCATATATTGTATCTTCATGTAGAGAAATCTAGTTTGATTTTATGATAAAGCACATCTTAATACTTATGTGAAAAATATTATTATAACACTATATATAACTTCATGATCTTTGTTGAATGTTTGATTGGAGCGTTGTCATTGTTATCTTGTGTTATACTGATTATTCTACCTATGTTTTTATTATTTAAATTGTAGTTCAAATGGATTATGGAACGTCTATCCCTTAATCCCATTTTTCCTGGCAGGTAACTGGACATCTCTGGTAATGTCAGCCGCTGCAGCAGGTGACTTAGGTTATGGATACATGTGGTGGAAGGTGAAATAACCCTTAGATTCCTTATTTATTAATACTACATCTCAGAGGAGATTGCCACTAGCCTGAAGTAAAAGACACCATGTTGAGCTTTTAATAATTCATGCAATACTTTCTTTCTCTCATAATCTCTAATTTCACTGCGTTATCTTCACCTCTTTCTCTCGTTATACTTGTAAAGATTTGTCATGCTCAGACCTTATGTATGTAACAAAAAAGAATATGGCAACTGCCGTTTCAAATTTGACAAAACGTCTCGATAATGTCTCAGAGGCCCTTTCTGTGAGTATACATGTGCTTTCTTCTTTAGTTCTTCCTCTGCAATCTTTGCACATGTTAGCCTTCCCATGCATTCAAGTTTAACGTATACCTTTTTCCATTCTTACTTACAGTGGTTATGGTTCTTCCGGTAAAAAATTGATATCCAATAGTGTATATTGTTACTACATTATCGAATCCCTTACCCGTCGAGGACTCCTGATGTTAGCCAGAAACCATTTTTCATGTTTGTATTTTCTGAATTTACCTTATCATATCTGGTCCTATTCCCTTAGGCTTTTTCCAAAGTTAATTAAATTTGGGAGGAGAAGGAAGAGGGAGCAGGAGAGGGCCCTGAACCCTGAACGGGGAGTTGGAATGAAGGTCTACTTCTATTTGTTGTTTGCATTTAATATATACTTTTTGTGATTGCAGGCTCTCTTGTTATTGATAGCTACACTTTGTTGGAAGAGGGCTTTGTGGATCGTGGTGCTCAATGAAGTTGAATTTCTCATGGTATTGAATAGGGAGCTATTCATCCAGTTACATCAAAATGATTTTTGCTTATTTTTTTGTGAGAAATCAAAGATTCTTGACAAACAGCCCAAAAAATTGGAAGACCTGGCCAAAGAAGTGGCTTATATCTGCAACGTGAAAACATGTCTAGGTGTTTGAGAATTAGTGCAAAACGACATCTTTTAATATGTTCCCTTAGCAATCTATTAGTTGTGTGTTTTCTTTGAGTTTCTTGTCACAAGCTAAACTCTACTGGCAACTGTTTTGTAATATATTCTCTTGGGTGATTAATAAAAAGTTTAGTTACCCAAAAAAAAGAATGTATTTCTCATATTTTTATTTTTGATGCTATAAAAGTGTGGTCAAACATGTTTATTGCATCTTTGTCGGCAATAACACAAACCCTCAAACTATATTGGATATCACATTTTAAAGGTGGTTTTACTAGCAATATAAATGTCACTATATAAATGCTGCTAGAAGTATTTACTTTTAGCAGCAATAATAAAGGTTTTTATCGATACTCTAAATAAATGTCGGTAAAGACTTTAGTGATATTGGATACAGTGGCAATAGATCAATGCGGTAAATGTATTTGTGACAATATTTATTATCACTAAAAGAAAAATTAATTACCGCTAAAATTTTTTTTTGGTGTAGTGATCTAGTGGTGTGTTTTCAAAGGTACATCGCTACCTTCAACCTTGTATTTTGTTGGATTGTATTTGTATTTTTAGTTTGTAAAGTCAATATTAGTATTTGTATCATTGAAAATGATATGTCTATCGATAATTAGACTTTAGGTACATAAAATTTAGTAATCAATTTTGAAAAAGATAACTTACAAATGATATAGTCCTTTGCTTAAACAAATGTACCAAAATGAAAATATAAAAAAAAAAAAACTAAGAGAAATATGCCCGAATGTTTTTCATGGAATAGTTGGGAACTTTTCAATCTTCAAAAAATTATTGGGAGCGCCGTCTTCAAAATTAGGCTTTGCTATTAATGTGTGAATTTAAATTTAGTCGTACTTATATAATATGGGCTTCCATATTTACCCATATTATTTTTTGGGCAACTCATTTTTACCCGTTTAACATTTTATTCGTTTAAAAATATAAGAGAACAAAATCAGTTGTGAGAGCAAAATCAGTTGTGCGATGAAGAGTAACATCGTACATATATAATCAAGAAGTAAAATCACTCCCCTGATGAATAAATACTAGTATGTGTACCTGCGCGTTACGCGGATAATATTAAAAAATAATAATTATGTTATACATCATGTTCAATATATATTATATATTTGTCTATACAATGTTTATTTAATGTAAATTAGTATATCAATGAGTGAAACCTATTTACTTATGAGTTATTATTGCATATTTATGAGATGATTTACAAGCAAGTTTTGCTGTCATTTTTGACGCATCTTGAATACTCGTAATTTATAAAAAAGATCAAATATGATACAAATTTATCATTCTCAAGTAGCAAAGAATATCAAATCTTAAATGAATAACCTATATAGAATCAAATGGATAATGAATAAGAAATGCTCAATAATAATTAGATCGATCATCTATAATTTTATATTTTAGCCGTTTTATATTTTAGGCTCAAAGAACTGAATAAGAAACATAAATAATATGCTATCACATATCTTCAAAGTATGCGTAGTATATAATTACTTTGATAATAATGCGCACCTCATCATTGTCAGTTCAATTTTCATTTTCAAATTCAATTTTGATCTATAATGGTGCACCCTATTATATTTTCAAGGGTAAAAAATACCCTTGATTTATAGGAAAAGGTCTAAATAAACCCTTCATCCATCTTTTGATCTAAAAATACCTTTTCATCCACCTAGGGTGTCAAATGGGTGGGTCGGGTTGAAATTAGATACGATGGGTTGAATAAAAATCGGGTTGGGTCTTGACCTACCCAAGTTTATTTTGGACTCAAATGGGCTAAAAACGGGTTGGATCTTGACCCGCTCAATTTGACTCGATTAATCTCAATAATTTAACATATTGATATTTAGCTTTTATAATCACAATTTGAATTCCGCTAATTTTTTTTTTTAAAAAAAGTATCAAATAGATAGATAAATATTAAATGATGTTAAATAGATAATAATTTATACTTTCAATATATTAACATATCTTAATAAAAAGTTTTTAAAACGGGTTGAAATTGGATTAAATTGGGTTCAATCGAGAATTTTCTTCAGATGAGTTAAGTTTGAATGGGTTGAGATTGAACCAAATTTAAATTATCTTGAGACCAATCCTTAAAACTCTGGGCGGATTACCTATGTTTAAGTTCATTTTTGACACCCAACATCCAGCTTTTTGGCTCACTTATACCCTTAAAACTATCAATTCTCTCTTTATTCTTTATTTTAAAAAAAGTATTTATCATGTGTCATTCTCCTATTGGATAGTATAAAGATCCCACCTCAATTAGATTAAGCAATATACTTTTTCAAGATCCCAATTTTTTTATAAAAAAGTGTGATAGTTTTTTATTATTTATTTATTTTTGGATTCAACTCCTCTCCATTTTCTTATATTTCTATTTGAATTGAAGACTCATGACATAAGAAAAAATTAACGACTAATATTTAATTAATTAAGTCAAGATGATATAGATGATTAATATTTTATAAAATTTATCATGGCATAATTATAACAATATATTATTTTATCCACAAATACATTCATTACACATATTTTTTTTTATTTTCCTACTTAAATTTTTCCTATGGCTACGACCATCATTGTTTTTTTTTTACATTTCTTTAATGAGTTAATATTTTAAGTAAAATGTTTGTGAAACTTTTTCTTTAAAAAGTAGTTATCACAAATTAGCAAAAAGATTAAGTTTAACAATTTTTTTTATTTATTTATTTTTAAAGGAAGATAGATATTGTGGTGCTATTAATATTTCTATAATATATTAATTATTTGAAACAAACTTTTAAAAAAAATAAGAACTAGAGCAAATACAAATATTGCATTTTTTTTAATTAAAAAAAATTGGGGTTATGAAGAGGTATATATATTTTTGATGTAAATAGATTATGGGAAAAAAATTAATAAAGATGATATTTTTATTTCTAATAAGAAAATGATAAATAATAAATTATTATTTTTTTAAAAAATAAACTATTGTTGTTAGTTATAAAGGTATAAGTTAATCAAAAAAATGAATGAAAGGATATAAGTGAGCCAAAAAGTGAATGAAAGGATATAAGTCAGTCAAAAAGGTGAATAAAAATGGTATTTTTAGACCAAAGATGAATGAAGGCTATTTTTAGACCCTTGCCTATAGTTCAAGATAGTTTTGACTCTTTTCCATTATTTTAATTATATGATAGACTTTTCCTTTTACTAATTTCCACAAAAAATGGGTCCTTCTACCCTCTATAATAGACAACAATTTTTCATTTGTGTATATTATTATTTTTTTGGGAAAAAAAATAATTTTTACCTATTCATGATAATATTTTTTCTTTCAAACGTTACTTACAATATTACTTATTTAAATTAATAATCCCTAATCTTCACAAATTAGATATTATTATAGCTAGTTCGTTTAGATTAATTTGATATGCTCAGTTGTGAGATAAATGCATGTAAGTTGAATATTTGATTTCTGAAACACTTTATTGTTATTGTTATTACTATTTTTTATCTAAAGTTTGTACAAAAAATTTTGAAATAGTGAATGTTATTTATATAGAGAAGGATCCAACTCTATTATTAAATAATGTATTATAAAATGAATAAAAATATATAAATTATAAATAATATTTTTATATTAACTGAAAGAGTTGGTTTTGGTTCTTGTGGAATCAAACTAAATGGAAGATGAATTAACATGAATATTTGGTAGGAAGATAATTAGTACAAAATAAAAGTCAAAGATTGTATCTTGGTAGGTGAAATTTAAGCAAACCATAAAATAGTTTCATATTCTTAACCTTGACAATTTTGACACATAGTGATGTCATGAATGACATCAATATGATGAATTTATTTCTATAAATAGGTAACTCTTAATTCATTTTCAAATCATCATCTCACTTGCCTTCTCACCTTCTAAGGCATTTGTGTTCTCTCTCTTGTAGTATTTCACTTGTATTCTTTGTAGAGTGAAATAAATATTGGTGCAGTTGTTCTTTGGTGGACGTAGGATCATTTTGATCCGAACCACGTTAAATATTGTTGTTCTTCCTTGTTCTTTAGTTTCACGTTTCCGCTAACAATTGTTATCAGAGCCAAGGTTCTGTCTGAGTATGCACTGTGGTTGCAGCACAGTCTGAACTTCCACATCAGAAAAGGATTACTTTGGTTTTCTATAGTTTCAAATACATTGTAGTAGAAAAGGAAGAACAAGTAAAAAAATGAGTTCCATGAAGTTTGAAATTGATAGATTTAGTGGGCGCAACAACTTCAATATCTGTAAAATCCAGATGATAGCGTTACTGCGGAGGGAAGGTTCAATCCATTCTATTGACGAAAAGTACCTCGATAAGATATCGGATTTCGACAAGGAAAAGATTTAAGGAGATGCATTGAGTGCAATCCAACTGTCCGTTGCACCTAACGTACTTTGTGAAGTGAGTACAAGTACCGAAGAGACGGCCAAAGAGTTATGGGAAAAGCTGGAAGGGCTTTACCAGGACCAGTCAGTGACAACAAGGATGTTGTTACAACGGCGTCTTCATACATTTAAGATGGATTCAGGTACTATGTTGCAAGACCATCTAGATGAGTTCAATAAACTTGTGATGGACTTACAAACTGCTGGAATTAAAAAGGACGAGGAGATGCTTGCATGTTCTTTGCTATTTTCATTGACTTCAAAATATCGTGATATTGAGAATTCAATGATGTATAGCAAACAACCTATTAAACTTGAGCAAGTGCGGCAAGCATTAAACTCTTGTGATGTGCGGATGCATTTTGAAGGAGACAAAAGTGACGAAGCTAGTGGACTCTTTGTAAGAGGTCGTACTAGCCAACAGGGAAGGAGCAAATCGAAGTACAGATCAAAGTCTCGTGTGAACAAAAAGAATGCGGAATGTTGGGGCTGTCACAAGAAGGGGCACTTTGAACGACATTGCCCTATGTCGAAGTCCAAAGAAAAGGCGAGCGCATCCATTGTTGAGCAAGTACATGATAATGATGATGATTATGTACTAACAACATCATGCAATAGTGGAGTCTATGACAACAAATGGGTCTTAGACTCTGGTTGTACTCTGCATATGACATTCCGGAAAGATTGGTTCAGCATCTATGAAACAAGCAGAGGAACTGTATTAATGGGCAATAATGCAACTTGTAAAATAGTTGGCATTGGTTGAGTTCATGTTCGCTGCCATGATGGAATCGTGAGGACTATTACAGAAGTCTTTCATGTTCCTGATCTAAAGAAGAATTTGATCTCCCTGGGTACTTTGGATAAACAAGGCTATAAGTACATGAGTGAAGGAGGAGCTATGAAAGTGACTAAAGGGTCTTTAGTCATGTTGAAGGCAAAGCTGGAGGATGGCCTCTACACACTTGCGGGAAGCACCATTATTGGCTCTGTAAATGCATCTACAGTGCAGTTATCTAATGATGACAAGGCAAAATTATGGCACATGAGACTAGGCCATATGAGCGCACAAGGATTGGAGATATTGAGCAACCGCAACCTTTTGAATGGTGAGAAGATCAGCACACTTGAATTTTGTGAGCACTGCGTCTTAGGGAAGCAGAAAAAGGTCAGCTTCAGCACTGGCAAGCACAAGACGCGAGGGGTGCTAGACTACATCCATTCAGATTTATGGGGTCCCTCTAAGCTTCCATCGAAGGAGGAAAGAGGTATCTTCTCACATTCATTGATGATTTTTCACGAAAGATTTGGGTGCGTTTCCTGAAGACAAAAAGTGATGCTTTTGAAGCATTTAAAGAGTGGAAGATTTTGATTGAAAATCAATGGAGAGGAAAATCAAGTATCTTCGCACGGACAATGGCTTGGAGTTTTGCAGTGAAGAGTTCAATGATTTCTGCAAGGTTCATGGGATCGCAAGGCATAAGACGGTCAGGCACACACCACAGCAGAATGAAATTGCTGAGAGAATGAATAAAACTCTTCTTGAGAAGGCTCATTGTATGCTCTTACAATCTAAGATGTCCAAAGTATTTTGGGCTGAAGCAGTTCATACTCTTCTCATATTGTCAATCGGTCTCCAGCATCAGCGATTGACTTTAAGACTCCGAATGAGGTCTGGTCAGGTGAATCCTCTAACTATTCATACTTGCGAATATTTGGGTGTCCAACTTATTATCATGTTAATGAAGGTAAGCTTGAACCAAGGGCTAAAAAGGCCATATTCGTAGGGTATGTATATGGAGTAAAACGGTACAAACTATGGTGTTTGTCTTTACTCAAATTTGTAGTTAGTAGAGATGTTACCTTTGATGAATCCTCTATACTTGATCCTCGTAAAGTTTCTGTGGAGTTATCTAGAAATGAATACAACGAGCAGGTGGAGCTACCGGTGGAGCTTACCAAGGAACAGGATCAAGAGACTCAAATTGATGAGTCAAAAGATGCAGATCTTAAAGAACTTGCTTCCAATGAACGATACACAATTGCGAAGGGAAGGGACAAAAGGCAGATACGGAAACCGAAACGTCTTATAGAGCAAGAAAATCTGATTGCACATGCGTTCGTAGTTGTAGAAGAAGAGATTAAGGATCTCGAGCCCTCTTCGTATGTTGAAGCAACTTCTTGCAAAGATGCTGCACAATGACAGTTAGCCATGATGGAAGAGATGGAGTCTCTTCACAAAAATGAGACATGGGTCTTAGTTAAAAGGCCAAAGGGGATGAGGACAGTTGGATGCAAATAGGTCTACAGAAAGAAAGAAGGTATTTCAGAAGTGGAAGATGCTAGGTTCAAGGCGAGATTGGTTGCAAAGGGTTTCAGTCAGAAGGAGGGAATTGACTACAATGAGATCTTTTCTCCAGTCGTGAAACATAGCTCAATTCGCGTGCTACTAGCATTGGTTGCACAATTTGATTTAGAGCTTCAACAGCTTGATGTGAAAACCGCTTTCTTACATGGTGATCTAGAAGAGACAATCTATATGGATCAGCCTGAAGGTTTCCTAGCTGAAGGAAAAGAAGACCATGTATGCCAACTAAAGAAGTCTTTGTATGGTTTGAAGCAATCCCCTAGACAGTGGTACAAGAGATTTGATGCATTCATGACTACACATGGATTTTCGAGGAGTGCATTTGATAGTTGTGTGTATCACAAGAAGATGTCTGGTAACTCTATGATATATCTATTGTTGTATGTTGATGATATGCTTATTGCTGCTAACAACATCACAGAGATAAATATTTTGAAGAAACTGTTGAGCAAGGAATTTGACATGAAGGATCTAGGAGTTGCAAAGAAAATCCTTGGAATGGAAATTTCAAGAGAAAATGGTGTTGTACATCTTTCTCAGAAGAGGTACATCGGAAAAGTTCTTGAAAGATTCAATATGCATATGAGCAAGCCTGTAAGTACACCGTTAGCTTCTCATTTCAAGCTTTCAGAGTTACAAATGCCTCAATCTATGGATGAGGTGGAGCATACCAAAGGTTCCTTATGCGAGTGCAGTTGGTAGCATTATGTATGCTATGGTATGCACACGTCCAGATATTGCCCAATCTGTAAGTGTGGTAAGCAAGTCCATGGCAAATCCAGGAAAAAGGCACTGGAAAGCTGTCAAGTGGATACTCAGATATCTCAAAGGAGCTCCTGATGTTGGCCTAACCTTCCGGAAAAGTGAAGGTATTTCAATTCTTGGTTATGTAGATTTTGACTATGCAGGGGATCTTGATCGAAGGAGGTCCACAACTGGATACATCTTTACTCTCGTCGGTAGTGCCGTTAGTTGGCAATCGACTTTACAGTCGATTGTCGCTTTGTCTACAACAGAGACAGAATATAGGCAGCAACGGAGGCAGTGAAAGAAGCTATCTAGTTGAAAGGTTTGGTGGCAGAATTGAGTTCAGTTCAGCTTGAATCAATTCTAAAATGTGATAGTCAAAGTGCTATTCATTTGATTAAAAATCAAAGATTTCATGAGCGCACCAAACACATTGATGTCAGATTTCATTTTATTCGAGATGTCGTAGAAAAGGGAGCTATCAAGGTTGAGAAGGTTATCACAGACGATAACGCTGCAGACATGTTGACCAAAATAGTCCCGCTTGCCAAGTTTGCACACTGCAAGGACTTGGGAGTATGCATCAATTGATGCAACTCTAAGAGAACAACTGCTAGGTGGAGCTGGTATGTTCAACAAAGGTTTGATTCTTCTTGTTTCTTACAATGGGATTGCCCAGTAAGCTTAGAAGTTTTAGCCGGAGTTGTTTATACGCATGCTTGAAACACAAACCAAGGTGGAGATTGAAAGAGTTGGTTTTGGTTCTTGTAGAATCAAACTAAATAGAAGATGAATTAACATGAATATTTGGTAGGAAGATAACTAGTACAAAATAAAAGTCAAAGATTGTATCTTGGTAGGTGAAATTTAGGCAAATCATAAAATGGTTTCATATTCTTAACCTTGACAATTTTGACACATAGTGATGTCATGGATGACATCAATAGGATGAATTTATTCCTGTAAACAGGTAACTCTTAATTCATTTTCAAATCATCCTCTCACTTGCCTTCTCACCTTCTAAGGCATTTGTGTTCTCTCTATTGTAGTATTTCACTTGTATTCTTTGTAGAGTGAAATAAATATTGGTGCAGTTGTTCTTTGGTGGACGTAGGATCATTTTGATCCGAACCACGTTAAATATTATTGTTCTTCCTTGTTCTTTAGTTTCACGTTTTCGCTAACATTAACAATTACAATTTTCTTTGCTTTTCTGTGCTGGTTTTTAGCTTCTTTGGTTGGATCTTATGTTTCAAAGGAGTACTCATTGTTGCCTCTTATTTGTTCAGGTACACAGGGGAGAAATGAGCATTTAGACCTCTAATTCATATCATCAAATTCTAAAATTAATATTATAAAAATATCACATAATTTTTTTTAAGTATCATCGGTATTTAATTAAAAAATACCAGTCATAAACTATTACATCAAAAATTTTATATAACGAAAATAATAATAAAATATTCATTGATCATTTTTTAAGCCTGTTTATCACTACACTTAAATAATCTTAGTCATACATTTTCTTTTTATACAAAATTAAAAATAATAAATACCCTTAATCAATGTACAATTTTAAATTAAAAATTGAAAC
Source organism: Solanum sitiens (assembly GCA_016801875.1). Classification (NCBI taxonomy): domain Eukaryota; kingdom Viridiplantae; phylum Streptophyta; class Magnoliopsida; order Solanales; family Solanaceae; genus Solanum; species Solanum sitiens. The sequence goes on along the minus strand of JABWTJ010000118.1, from coordinate 1,368,263 downwards.
TATAAAGGGCACTACACGTTAAATATCAATTATTTTTGTATGTGGTAAGTGAATAGTGATAGTCAAATTGTAATGTTAAAACTTATTTGTAGACTTTTAGTCATAATTAATTATTATTAGTAGGTTGAGGAAATACTCAAATTGATATATTTGCTATAAAAGAGGAGCCAGATGGAGCAAATATTTAGGATCTGCCAGTAACAATTAAATAACTGATTTCAATTCAAATTTAATTTATATTGTGCATGTTTGTTTCTAGGTTAATTCTATTTAGTTTTTAGTTATTTTTTTCATAAGTTTTAATATATTTATAAATTCCATATATTACGTTATTTTCAGTTTTTTTGTCTTTTTGCATTTTTTTCAGATTTTAAAATAATTTTGTTGATTCAATATAAATTAATTTTAAAAAGACTCCATCATCCATTGTGGATATTTTCTATTATTTTCAAATAATTAGTTTGTGTTTTTTGTAAATTTGTTTTTAAAATAATTACATATTGACAATATTTTGAATTATTAAAAATCAGTTCTTTTATTGTTGGAGAAATGTCTATTTATTTAGATTAGTTTTTATGGCATTTTTTGTTTTATATTTTTTTTAAAAAACATTTGAAAGACTACAGTTTTATGTTTCCTATACTGTTTCAATTCTTTAATTAGATAGTTTTACACATTAAAATATTAAACAATGATACTATATTTTTAGAAACTCATTATTCACATCCCCTCATCATTTGTTTAATTTTAACAATTTTAGAAAAACAAAAGGCATGAAACAATGACATGAATAATCAACCCAAAACATGATTTATGTGTCTACACACACACACACACATATATATATATATATATATATATATATATATATATATATATATATATATATATATATATATATATATATATATATATATATATAATAGGAGAGGTGATAGCGCCTACGTGTCAGCTCCACATTTATTCTCTAATTTTTAATTTTTAAATTATTAATTAATTTGTTTTTTAATAAGCAAAAGAAGTTACTATTTTAGAAGATAAGTTAGAGTTTTATATTAATAAAAATTGTTTGTTTTTTTATTAAAAAAAACACGTTTACAAAATGGTAATTACATCCTCAAATTTTGAGTTTTTTAAATGATAATTAAAAATTGTTTGAAAAAAGTTATTTATTTAATAATGATAATAATAATATGTTTACACAACCTCCTTATTTATAGCAAAACAAATGTATAATAATAATAATAATAATAATAATAATAATAATAATAATAATAATAAAAAAAAAAAAACAGATACTATCATAATTATAGTAATCTTAATTATGAAATAAATAAATTTAAAAAATAAAAAAGTTAACATTAAAAGGAATTTTTTTTGCTCTTAACTTTTTAGTGCTTTTCAAAAATTCAAAACTTGCAGTTACTTTCGTATTTTTACATTTTTTATTTTATTTTAATATTGAAGTTTTAAAAAAATAATTTACAGTTTTTATAGGATGATACAGTTACTAAAGAAAACTGATTGTCAAACTAAAAAAATATAAAATAATAAAATAAATAAAAAACAAAAAGAGGATTATAAAATCACCACAACTTCCCACTTCCTTATTCTTTCCCTTGGCATGAACACTTTTTTTCTCCAAGAACATATTGATCACTTTTTTTTATTGGCACAATATCATTTTCTAAAAAAATTGTCTTAATCTCTTTGTTACTCATTAATTTCAATATATTTTTTTCTTCATATTTTGCCTTCTATGAGAGGACAATCTTTCAGTGGGAGCATTTTCAACGACAAATTAGAAGATAACTGTGGAAAAAAGGATCTGAGATTTCTTCAGGTAATAATTTATATATCCATATGTAGTGTAATTGAGATGTAATGTTTGATTGTAATTAGTGAGTTTATAATCAAAATAATTGTTTCAATCTTTTTAAAATTTTTAAGTTTGTCTGATTGAAAATTTCTAATTCAATGTAAAAAAATTTATAATGAAACTAAATATGTATATAAAAATAATAATAGTGGATGATACACAATTACTACAAAATAACATATTTTTTAAATAATTAAAATTAATTAAATCTATATCATTTTTTTAAAAAAAAATTAAAAAATTAGGACAGTGCAACAGTAAAACCATTTTTTTTATAATAAACAAAATTTTAGAACATTTTAAAATTAACTTAAACAGGGTAACTTTTTTTCCTACAAATTTTGATGATGCTTCAAAAAATTGTTTAAAAGGAAAAAAAAAGGAGATAATAATAATAATAATAATAATAATAATAATAATAATAATAATAATAATAATAATTTCTATCTATATCTATCTATCTATCTATCTATCTATCTATATATATAAAAGATCTACGTTTCTAACAAAAAAACTGAAACAATTAATTAGAAAATCTATACAAAATCTAAAAATCAAAATAAAAATGAAAATTGCAACTTAAAAAAAAAAACGAAAAATATGGCTTTTCTCCTATCAAACCTGAAACAATTATTAAAAACAACTATTCAAATAATTATTAACCCAATGATGGGTATATATTTTTTAAGAAGTGCAATATATAAATATGACTATTTAATTTTGATTAATTTGGTATATATATACTAATCTTCTATCTATATATAAAAGGAGAAGAAAAAATGACACATATATATACAAAATGCATCATTATTTGGTTAGAAAGTAAATTAAAGAATGACACAAAATAAATATAAATAAAACAACTAACGAAAAAAGAAAGAAAAAGAAATTATTTATAAAGGAACACTTAAACAACAAAGATGAGACTTATAGTAAATCAAAGGAATAGAAGATCTTCGACTTTATTCAACTTTTAATTTTTGTTTTGCTCTGCAATAATTTATTTTTATGTTGTAGAGTTAATATTTTATATTAGGTTTTAGATTGATATATAAACATAAAATTTAATTAATTAGCACAAATCTCAATCCAACACACACCACATATGCTATTAATCTTCATTATACTAGATAATGAGAAGTTATAAAATACTGCTTTGTATTTTTGAAGAATATATTCCCATTACACGTAAATTAGATTAAAATTTTATTAGCATTAGTTTTATATGTATAGTTAAAACATTATATATGATTATCCATGTACTTTTGTTACTCAATAATAATTTGGTTTTAGTTATTTTTAATTTTAAAAATTATTATATTTTATAATATTCGCGCAACGCGCGGGTACGTATACTAGTAAATAATAATAGCATGAAACATTGTTATATCCTAAATCGTAATCCGCTTGCAACCCTTAATATCCAAAATAGAAATATTGTTCACAAATCAAATGAATATTTAAAATATGCTATTCGTAAATTAATATTTTATGGTTCATAAATTCGATTGGAAGATTTTGTCAATATATCAAATTTTTGCCAATAATATGATAAGAATTTAACAAACATTATTATTATTATTATTATTATTATAATTAAAATAAATCCATAACTTAATAAAGCGATTGCACAATCTTATTAAATAGTTATCTTGAATTCAAATTCATTAAATTAAGCCCACACTTAAAATTGTATTCCATTATCCTGCAAAACCTTCACATTCAAATTGAAAAAAATATAAAGGTAATTTATAAATTAAAAAAAATAATGATGAATAGTTATAAAGTTGAATATACTAATAATATGCATGCATTTGAACATATGGGATTCTCAAAATAGAAGTTTAAAAAAATTCTCTCTCCTCTATAAGCTCCCTAGAAACTGATATGAACACACCGAATTATTGGGTTCCACCAAAACCCCCAGATTTGATTTCCAATTTATGCAAACGAAAACCCAATTCATAGAAAGACTTGCTCATGTCTAATGAAACTATCATTAACGATCTTATTGACTGTGATATGATAAAGGGAGGGAGATTCACCTATGGAGTACGTCGGTGCTAGAGCAGGAAATCACAGAGAAGTTGAACCATATTGCTCTCACCGACGAAGATAAAATGAGGATGTACGCTCCTTGGAAATACTCAGTTATAATCAAGCTTTTGGGTATTCGTACGAATCACCAAATGCTCAAATCAATCTGTAAATTAGCTACAGATTTTCCATTAATTGATTTGGATTTTGACTTTTGATTTCTATACCGCAAAATTCAAAAAAAAGAGCAACTTAATACGGAACCCAACCCCCATAGTATACCACCACTCCTCCTCTATCACAACCCCCCCCAGAGTCTTGGATGGAGTAAGGTCTTTTAGGCCAAGCCATTTTCTTCACGATCGATCTAGAGGGACGGAGGTTCTGATAATTCTTCAAAATCCAAACTTCTTGGCCCAAATGATAACGGAGGGCATGCGCCTAGAAATGGCCAACTACACGAATCAGGTCTGGTTGAACAATCTATTGAGCCCTCTAGCTCCAACCCTTTTTAACCACATGCAACAAATGTGGAACCTCCCCAATCACTTCAATCCTTTGCTAACAGCTGTGAGGGAGGATCTGCCTTTCTTCTCTCTAGTGGAACAAATAATGGAGAACCCACTGTTCAATCCATGGATGCCTAAGCAAAACCAACATCGATCCCCCCGAATACCCCCTTAGAGGACGAGGTGATAGAGGATGCTATGGAGGAAACTCTTCCTCCTTCCATCGAATAGCAAACTTAAGAGGAGTGACCCTTATGCTATTCCCGGAGATGGAACACAAGAAGTATATTTTCAACTGCCCAGGGAATCTCAAGAAGTGTTCGATCGTATTTCGCCTGCCCTTCACCGCGCAGGTAGCAAAGAAGATGAAAGAGTTGGTTTTGGTTCTTGTGGAATCAAACTAAATGGAAGATGAATTAATATGAATATTTGGTAGGAAGATAATTAGTACAAAATACAAGTCAAAGATTGTATCTTGGTAGGTTAAAGTTAGGCAAACCATAAAATGGTTTGCTATCTTAACCTTGACAATTTTGACACGTAGTGATGTCATGGATGACATCAATAGGATGAATTTATTCCTATAAATAGGTAGCTCTTAATTCATTTTCAAATCATCCTCTCACTTGCCTTCTCACCTTCTAAGGCATTTGTGTTCTTTCTCTTGTAGTATTTCACTTGTATTCTTTGTAGAGTGAAATAAATATCAGTGCAGTTGTTCTTTGGTGGACATAGGATCATTTTGATCCGAACCACGTTAAATATTGTTGTTCTTCCTTGTTCTTTAGTTTCACGTTTCCGCTAACAATTGGTATCAGAGCGAAGGTTCTGTCTGAGTATGCTCTGTGGTTACAGCACAGTCTGAACTTCCACATCAGAAAAAGATTACTTTGGTTTTCTGTAGTTCCAAATACATTGTAGTAGAAAAGGAAGAACAAGTTAAAAAAAAAAAATGAGTTCTATGAAGTTTGAAATTGATAGATTTAGTGGGCGCAACAACTTCAATATCTAGAAAATCCAGATGATAGCGTTACTGCGGAGGGAAGGTTCAATCCATGCTATTGACGGAAAGTACCCCGATAAGATATCGAATTCCGACAAGGAAAAGATTGAAGGAGATGCATTGAGTGCAATCCAACTGTCCCTTGCACCTAACGTACTTTGTGAAGTGAGTACAAGTACCGAAGAGACGGCCAAAGAGTTATGGGAAAAGCTGTAAGGGCTTTACCAGGACCAGTCAGTGACAACAAGGATGTTGTTACAACGGCGTCTTCATACATTTAAGATGGATTCAGGTACTTTGTTGCAAGACCATCTTGATGCGTTCAATAAACTTGTGATGGACTTACAAACTGCTGGAATTAAAAAAGACGAGGAGACGCTTGCATGTTCTTTGCTATTTTCATTGACTTCAAAATATCGTGATATTGAGAATTCAATGATGTATAGCAAACAACCTATTAAACTTGAGCAAGTGCGGCAAGCACTAAACTCTTGTGATGTGCGGATGCATTTTGAAGGAGACAAAAGTGACGAAGCTAGTGGACTCTTTGTAAGAGGTCGTACTAGCCAACAGGGAAGGAGCAAATCAAAGTACAGATCAAAGTCTCGTGTGAACAAAAAGAATGCGGAATGTTGGGGCTGTCACAAGAAGGGGCACTTTGAACGAGATTGCCCTATGTCGAAGTCCAAAGAAAAGGCGAGCGCATCCATTGTTGAGCAAGTACATGATAATGATAATGATTATGTACTAACAACATCATGCAATAGTGGAGTCTATGACAACAAATGGGTCTTAGACTCTGGTTGTACTCTGCATATGACATTCCGAAAAGATTGGTTCAGCAGCTATGAAACAAGTAGAGGAACTGTATTAATGGGCAATAATGCAACTTGTAAAATAGTTGGCATTGCTTCAGTTCATGTTCGCTGCCATGATGGAATCGTGAGGACTATTACAGAAGTCCGTGTTCCTGATCTAAAGAAGAATTTGATCTCCCTGGGTACTTTAGATAAACAAGGTTATAAGTACATGAGTGAAGGAGGAACTATGAAAGTTACTAAAGGGTCTTTAGTCATGTTGAAGGCCAAGCTGGAGGATGGCCTCTACACACTTGCGGGAAGCACCATTATTGGCTCTGTAAATGCATCTACAGTGCAGTTATCTAATGATGACAAGGCAAAATTATGGCACATGATACTAGGCCATATGAGCGCCCGAGGATTGGAGATGTTGAGCAACCGCAACCTTTTAAATGGTGAGAAGATCAGCACACTTGAATTTTGTGAGCACTGCGTCTTAGGGAAGCAGAAAAAGGTCAGCTTCAGCACTAGCAAGCACAAGACGGGAGGGGTGCTAGACTACATCCATTCAAATTTATGGGGTCCCTCTAAGCTTCCATCGAAGGGAGGAAAGAGGTATCTTCTCACATTCATTAATGATTTTTCTCGAAAGGTTTGGGTGCGTTTCCTGAAGACAAAAGGTGATGCTTTTGAAGCATTTAAAGAGTGGAAGATTTTGGTTGAAAATCAAATGGAGAGGAAAATCAAGTATCTTCGCACGGACAATGGCTTGGAGTTTTGCAGTGAAGAGTTCAATGATTTCTGCAAGGTTCATAGGATCGCAAGACATAAGACGGTCAGGCACACACCACAGCAGAATTGAGTTACCGAGAGAATGAACAGAACTCTTCTTGAGAAGGCTCGTTGTATGCTCTTACAAGCTAAGATGTCTAAAGTATTTTGGGCTGAAGCAGTTCATACTACTTCTCATATTGTCAATCGGTCTCCAGCATCAGCGATTGACGTTAAGACTCCGAATGAGGTCTGGTCAAGTGAACCGTCTAACTATTCATACTTGCGAATATTTATGTGTCCAGCTTATTATCATGTTAATGAAGGTAATCTTGAACCAAGGGCTAAAAAGGCCATATTCGTAGGGTATGTAGATGGAGTAAAAGGGTACAAACTATGGTGTTTGTCTTTACTCAAATTTGTAGTTAGTAGAGATGTTACCTTTGATGAATCCTCTATACTTGATCCTCGTAAAGTTTCTGTGGAGTTATCTAGAAACGAGAATAACGAGCAGGTGGAGCTACCGGTGGAGCTTACCAAGGAACGGGATCAAGAGACTCAAATTGATGAGTCAAAAGATGCAGATCTTAAAGAACTTGCTTCCAATGAACCATACACAATTGCGAAGGGAAGGGACAAAAGGCAGATACGGAAACCGGAACGTCTTATAGAGCAAGAAAATCTGATTACACATGCGTTCGTAGCTGCAGAAGAAGAGATTAAGGATCTCGAGCCCTCTTCGTATGTTGAAGCAACTTCTTGCAAAGATGCTGCACAATGGCAGTTAGCCATGATGGAAGAGATGGAGTCTCTTCACAAAAATGAGACATGGGTCTTAGTTAAAAGGCCAAAGGGGATGAGGACAGTTGGATGCAAATGGGTCTACAGAAAGAAAGAAGGTATTCCAGAAGTGGAAGATGCTAGGTTCAAGGCGAGATTGGTTGCAAAGGGTTTCAGTCAGAAGGAGGGAATTGACTACAATGAGATCTTTTCTCCAGTCGTGAAACATAGCTCAATTCGCGTGCTACTAGCATTGGTTGCACAATTTGATTTAGAGCTTCAACAGCTTGATGTGAAAACCGCTTTCTTACATGGTGATCTAGAAGAGACAATCTATATGGATCAGCCTGAAGGTTTCCTAGCTGAAGGAAAAGAAGACCATGTATGTCAACTGAAGAAGTCTTTGTATGGTTTGAAGCAATCCCCTAGACAGTGGTACAAGAGGTTTGATGCATTCATGACTACACATGGATTTTCGAGGAGTGCATTTGATAGTTGTGTGTATCACAAGAAGATGTCTGGTAACTCTATGATTTATCTATTGTTGTATGTTGATGATATGCTTATTGCTGCTAACAACATCACAGAGATAAATATTTTGAAGAAACTGTTGAGCAAGGAATTTGACATGAAGGATCTAGGAGTTGCAAAGAAAATCCTTGGAATGGAAATTTCAAGAGAAAATGGTGTTGTACATCTTTCTCAGAAGAGGTACATCCGAAAAGTTCTTGAAAGATTCAATATGCATATGAGCAAGCCTGTAAGTACACCTTTAGCTTCTCATTTCAAGCTTTCAGAGTTACAAATGCCTCAATCTATGGATGAGGTGGAGCATATGTCAAAGGTTCCTTATGCGAGTGCAGTTGGTAGCATTATGTATGCTATGGTATGCACACGTCCAGATATTGCCCAATCTGTAAGTGTGGTAAGCAAGTACATGGCAAATCCAGGAAAAAGGCACTGGGAAGCTGTCAAATGGATATTGAGATATCTCAAAGGAGCTCCTGATGTTGGCCTAACCTTCCGGAAAAGTGAAGGTATTTCAATTCTCGGTTATATTGATTCTGACTATGCAGGGGATCTTGATCGAAGGAGGTCCACAACTGGATACATCTTTACTCTCGTTGGCAGTGCCGTTATTTTGAAATAGACTTTACAGTCGATTGTCGCTTTGTCTACAACAGAGGGAGAATATATGGAAGCAACGGAGGCAGTGAAAGAAGCTATCTGGTTGAAAGGTTTGGTGGCAGAATTGAGTTCAGTTCAGCTTAAATCAATTCTAAAATGTGATAGTCAAAGTGCTATTCATTTGATTAAAAATCAAAGATTTCATGAGCGCACCAAACACATTGATGTCAGATTTCATTTTATTCGAGATGTCATAGAAAAGGGAGCTATCAAGGTTGAGAAGGTTATCACAGACGATAACGCTGCAGACATGTTGACCAAAATAGTCCCGCTTGCCAAGTTTGCACACTGCAAGGACTTGGCGGGAGTATGCATCAATTGATGCAACTCTAAGAGAACAACTGCTAGGTGGAGCTGGTATGTTCAACAAAGGTTTGATTCTTCTTGTTTCTTACAATGGGATTGCCCAGTAAGCTTAGAAGTTTTGGCCGGAGTTGTTTATACGCATGCTTGGAACACAAACCAAGGTGGAGATTGAAAGAGTTGGTTTTGGTTCTTGTGGAATCAAACTAAATGGAAGATGAATTAATATGAATATTTGGTAGGAAGATAATTAGTATAAAATACAAGTCAAAGATTGTATCTTGGTAGGTGAAAGTTAGGCAAACCATAAAATGGTTTGCTATCTTAACCTTGACAATTTTGACATATAGTGATGTCATGGACGACATCAATAGGATGAATTTATTCCTATAAATAGGTAACTCTTAATTCATTTTCAAATCATCCTCTCACTTGCCTTCTCACCTTCTAAGGCATTTGTGTTCTCTCTCTTGTAGTATTTCACTTGTATTCTTTGTAGAGTGAAATAAATATCAGTGCAGTTGTTCTTTGGTGGACATAGGATCATTTTGATCCGAACCACGTTAAATATTGTTGTTCTTCCTTGTTCTTTAGTTTCACGTTTCCGCTAACAGAAGACGGTAGTTCTGAGTCCAACTTTGAGGACACAGACACAGGAGGAAATGAGCAACACAAATTTTAATCTAATGAATTACACCAGTACCATAATAATCTGGAATATTCGTGGTGCACATAATGAGACTTTTATGAGAAATCTTAAGGAGATTGGTAGGATTCATAATTCTTGCATGTTAGCTCTTCTTGAAACTAGACTACAGGAACACACTACTCTGAAGGATGTCTTGCAATTTAGTAGCTTGCTGGAAGTCCCTGTTGTGGGACGCTCGGGGAATTGTTTTGCTCTGGCATGACAACTTGGTGACTGTTAATCAAGTTAAGAACTCTAATCAAGAATTGCACGCAATGGTTCAGGTAAACTCTAATCGTAATTTTTGGTTATTTAGTATTATATATGCGAGTACTGATGTTGTGAATCGTAATATACTAATGAATAACCTTAAAGAAATTAATAATACTTACAAAGGTCCTTGGTTAATTGTGGGTGACTTTTAATGAAATTATTTGTCAGGAGGATAAATGGGGGTGGGGTGGGGTGGGTGGGGGGCGGTCGTCCTTATAATATTAATAGGGCCAATAAATTTGTCAACTGTATTAATTATTGCTGTAGACACGTAATTTTTAACCGAACCTAATATTTTACACCATTTTTAGAATTTAAATATTTTAAAAATCTAAATTAAATATTTTTTTTTTGATTTTCTCTTATTTTATTATTATATTTTTAAAAGATATGAAAACTACAAATAATAGAATCACACTTTAAGGTACATTTATTTTTATTCATTCAAAGCTTTAATCATAAATTAGTGAATTTAATTTTTTATATTTTTTATCTAGCTATTGAATTTTTCTTAGTTAATATTATTATTATATTTTTATATATTAACAAAAAAGAAAAAGAAAAAACCCTAAAATTAACCCATTTACCCCATTACCCCAACCCACCTACACTTACCCCATTACCCCCTAAACTTCTACCCCCACAACCTACCTACGGACCCCACAACCCACCAACACTACTAACATACACACTACTATATACAAAAACAATCCGCAAACAGAAAGAGAGGATTGAGCCAAAAAAAGGAGAAAAAGAAAAGAAGAACAAACCAAAGAAAGAATAAGATACGGACGAGCCAAAAAACGAAAAAACAAACAATCAACACACACACACCAATACATACAGAAAAATCCATCAGCCTAAGAAAATACACACACACACGAAAGAAAAGAAAAACAATCCCATTTTATCTTATTTTTCTTTCAAAAAATTCACCATCACATTCACATATTTTCTTCCTTTCTCATTACTATTTTCATATAAACATCACATATACCACCACATATAACCTACAAACACTTGTGAGAGTTCTAATCGAGGTTCATTCAAGATTTTGCGGTATTCTACTTACCTTATCTCTTTAATTTATTTATGGAGTTTGATGTATTTTATGCCAAGTTTTTTTATATTTTTGTTTTATTAATAATTGATTGAAATGAACAAATTGTCGGTTGTTAAATCTCTGCTTAATGAATAATAGTAGCTTTAACAATGATTACTTTTTATTTTATTTATTTTTCTTTAGTTGTGATCTCTTAAAATTGAAAGGTCATGACATTGTTCTTATCTTGATTTAAATGTCAATAATGATAAAGTAGGAATTGTTTTTGGCTCAAACAATCATTGTTGTTTTATTTATCAAACAAAGAATGAGATTTATTTTAGCAATTTTTCATCATTTTGTTGGATTAATAAGAAATTACAACATGCGTATGCCTAATTTTTCCATCAACTTTAAGATAAAAAATAAAAATATAAGATGTGTAGCCTTAATTTGAACATTATTTTATTTTATATTTTTCTTATAACATTAGATGGGTTTTAGGCATGTTAAAAAATATCCATCTCAATTAAGAATGCGGTTCCAAATCTTTTTGAGATACTTAAGAAACTCAAGGATGCAGTTACGCACCTTGGCCAAATTCAAAGATTATTAAATTTAAATTAAAATTTGTAAATTGAGATTATTAGGTGTCATAAACTCGAGAGGGAATGATAGTTATGTCTCTAAATATCAAGATCGAAAATGCAGTTATGCATCCGGTTTAAGACTAATAAAATTCAACAATTAAAAATAAAGCAAATCATGGCATGAAGACACAAATTATCCAAAAATGTGTCAAGATAAGTATAAGTCAATAAAAGAGTTCGTTCTAGAACCACGAGATTCGAGGATACCTAATACCTTCCCCTCAGTCAACAAAATTCCTTACCCGTATTTCTAGTTCGCATACAAAAATTAAAGAGTCATTTCCTTTTGATGAAGGATTAAACAAAAAGGTGACTTGGAACACCATAACTCAACTCCAAGTGGCGACTCTGAAAAAATTAAAATAATTCCTAATCAATACTATCACTTTAAATTGGAAAAACCCTCCGCCGATGCGCGTAAAAAGAATGTGACATCACTGGCGACTCCGCTGGGGAATAACCAGAATTCGAGCTTTGTTATATTGACTCTTACTTAATTTATTATTGTATTTTTTTGAATATATTGTGTATAATGGCCTTATGTGCTACTTGCTGCCCATTTATTATTTTTTATATTGTTGAACTCTACTGAATTATTTTTTCTCGTGCACACCTTATGAGTCTCTAAAAACACTTCACACACATTCACATGAATGCAGTTATGTATCCTACTTTCTCTTGAGATAAGACTATAGTGTCTTGACACCAGTGAAGGATTTTTAGTAGCACATGTTAAGCGGGGTTGGACCAGCAATGAAGTCGGAATAGCGCTGCTATCGATAAATTGCCCCTCCTTGGCTCGAGTGGTCCACTCGGGTAAGCCAGTCTAGATACCTATCTTATTCAGGTTTGAATCTAGTAAAGCTAGAAGATAAACATGGTTATCCTAGAAGACTCGGCTTATTTGTATCATTTGCATGTGACTCAGTGAGCCTCAAAACAAGAGTTGGGTCCATCCAGGACAAGTACCCCTCTTTTACTTGACCAGTTAGATCATTTTATGTGCTACATGCATGAAAATGCATTTATTTAGAAAGTTTTTACAAGTTGACGCATTTTAGTGTGATTAAAAGTTAATTTAAAAAAAAGAAGAGAAAAACACGAAAATTTCTTTTAAAAGTTATTATACATTTCTTAAAATAAAATAATTTTTTTTGCATTACTTGAAAAGAATAATAATATTTTTATTTACATTATTTTTTCATAAAGATTGTAAAAGAAAATTCAAAATATTTTACTTGTAATTGTCAAAAAAAAGTTTTAATAGCTCAAAGTTTTTTTCTAACTTTCGTATCTGAACGAATTACGCACACCTAATACTCATCTTGATGAGATGCTTAGGAAATTCTTTTTGGGTTCGGTGATGTTATTCAAAATTTTAAAAAAAAGAGATAAGTATTTCTTATTAAAAATAATGGTGTGTTCATGATCTCACCGAACTACGCACACATGATTCTCACCTTGATGAGATACATAGGCAACCCTCTTTTGGTTCGGTGATCCTTATTCAAAATTTCAAACAAAAAGATAAGTATTTCTTATTAAAAATAATGGTGTGTTTATGATCTCAACGAACTACCCACACCTGATTCTCACCCCGATGAGATACGTAGGCAACCTTTCTCAGATTCGGTGATCCTTATTTAAAAATTCAAAAACAAATCTTGATATTTATTTGAAAAATTCAAAAAAAAAAACATAAATAACTTGTTTATCCATTCTAAAAAAGGGATCTGTCCTTAAAAAAAACACCAAAAAATGTTATTACTCATATTTATGAACTACGTTTGACCTGATTCTTGCTTTGACAAGATACATAGGTAGCCTTATTTTAATATTCGATTCAAACACAAAAAAATCTAAAAAAGTCCTCGTCACAAAAATTGGGGCAAAACAAAAAGTTTTTTTTTTTTTTTTTCGAAAAAAATTGACTTGGTTGATACCAATATTCTTAGAAGTGTGCATAAGAAAAATAATAAAGTGTTAAACTATTTGAAGAAGGACTAACTTTGTTGTGACCTATATACTTATTTTGGTATCTCTTGATATATTTATGTAATACTTGAGAAACTGTTTTGCTTAAAGTTAAGGTTAAGATAAATTTGACCTCATTGTTTCCTGTGCATTGTGTGGTGAACTTTAAATATAAAATTCAATGGAATGACTTTGGATCTAGAACTTGGCCTAAATGTTGGTTGAGGCGAAAGTTTTAGCAACATTTAGCTTGGAAAATGATTATATGCTTCCTTTTATCCGATTGCATCTTTCAAGCCTACCAAATGACATGTTATCCATCCGACTCCCATTTAACCTGAAATTTTTTTATTTGAATAACCACAACTTCGCATATATCATTTTTAGTGCATAAATGCACTATTTCTGAATCTCATATACCTGGGCGCACTATCAATTAGATACACAACGCCAAAGACCTAAGTTGGGTACCAAAGTGAAAAGATTAAATATGTGCAAGTTCAAGCAAAATTACAAAGAAAAGCTAGAATGAAAAAAACAAAAAAATCTCCAATAAAAAGGAGATAAAATGAAAAAAAAGAAGAAAAAAATGAATGGGGAAAAGATTTCAAGAAAACAAAGGTCAAATGCGAAAAAAATATTGAAAGTTCTGCAAATTTTAAAGAGGAAACAAACATTTTATCCCAAATGAATATCCAACCTTTTTGTAAGCCAACATTACAAGCCAATTGCAAGTCCTATTTGATCTCATTTTTGTGTTCTCACATTAGTGGATTCTTACATAAGGGCCAAATATATGATATCTCAATCTTATGCATTGAACATCTTTCTGAGTGTGAGTTATCTCTAAAACGTCATAAGATTTGAACACTTCTATTGTGTGTGAAATAGGACTTCATTGGTTGCGAGAACACTTGAAACATGAGGATATGAATAATTCTATCCCTTAATTTATGCAAGATGAACTTATCTTGTAAATACGTAAATATGTTCGAGGTAACATTTGAAACTATAGTGATTACTCAAATCTGACCTCAAATTTGTCTGAAAGTAGTTGAAGGTGACTCATATGTATCATACTAATTGTTGGTATCAACTAAAGTCAAGACATTGTCAAACTCGAACCAATTCCTTTCTAAAAAACTCAAGAAAAAGAAAATAATTGCTGATTTTTATGAACTACGTTTGACCTGATTCTTGCTGTACAAGATATGTAGGCAAATTTACAATAGGGCTCGGTCTCATAGGATAAACTTTTATATCCTGAAGAAATGAAATTAGATCATTTTTTTGAAAAAATAACATAAAAAAATAATAAATTAAAAATAGTTTCAAAGTTTCTCAATATAAAAAAATGGGGTATATTTTTATCTGTTAAAATTTTTTACTGTCGTTTCTAGGAAACAAACAATCTGTCATCATTCATTTTTAGGGAAAAAATCCCTATTTGCATATTTTCTTTCATTTTTCTTTTGGTACATGTATTTCTCCTTCATGCTAATAATTCATTAAAACTATTTGCTAGTGCAAACTAGGCTAAAAATAAAAAATATTGTGGTGATTTCAAATGATGATTATGTTTAGCAGGACCCTCCTCATAATGGGATTAGCATGATCCTCCTCATAATAGGATTTAGACTAGCAGAACCCTCTTGGATAATGTGATTAGCAGGACCCTCCTTGATAATGGGACTAGTAGGACTCTCCTCATAATGGGATTAGCAGGACCCTCCTGGATAATGAATTAGCAGGACCCTCCTAGATAATGCGATTAGCAGGACCCTTCTAGATAATGAGACTAACAATCCCTCCTCATAATGGGATTAGAAAGACCCTCCTAGATAATGGGATTAGCAGGACCGTCCTGGATAATGGAACTAGCAGGACCCTCCTCATAATGGGATTAACATGACCCTCTTGTATAATGAGACTAGCAGGACCTGTCTCATAATGAGATTAGCAGGACCCTCCTGGATAATGGGACTAGCAGGACTTTCCCAATAATGGGATTAACAGGATACTCCTGCATAATGGGATTGGGATTAGCAGGACCCTCCTAGATAATGGGACTAGCAGGGTCCTCTTTGATAATGGGAATAATGGGACTAGCAGGACCTTCCTCATAATGGGATTAGCAGGACCCTCCTAGGTAGTGGGACTAGCAGGACCCTCCTCATAATGGGATTAATATAACCCTCTTAGATAATGAGACTAGCAGGACCTTTCTTGGATAGTGGGATTAGTATGACTCTCCTGGATAATGGGACTAGCAGGACCCTCCTCATAATAGGATTAGCAGGACCTTCCTCATAATGGGATTAACAGGACCCTCCTAGATAATAAGACTAACAGAACCCTCATGGATAATGGGACTAGTAGGACCCACTTGGATAATGGGGCAAGCAGGATCCTCCTCATAATAGGATTAGTAGGACCCTCTTGGATAATGAGACTAGCAGGACCCTCCTGGATAATGGGATTAGTAGTACCCTCCTGGATAATGGAAGTAGCAGGACCATCCTCATAATGAGATTAGTAGGACCCTCATAGATAATGGGACTAGCAGGACTCTCATGGATAATGAGATTACTAGGACCCTCCTGAATAATGGGACGTAGTATAGAAATGACCCTCTTGAACAATGAGACATAGTATAGCAAGGACCCTCCTGAACAATGGGACATAGTATAGCAAGGACCCTCTTGGACAATGAAACGTAGTATAACAAAGACCCTCATGAACAATGGAATGTAGTATATCAAGGACCCTCATGAACAACGGAATGTAGTATAGCAAGGATCCTCTTGAACAACGGGACGTAGTATAACAATGACCCTTCTGAATAATGGGGCGTAGTATTAGCAGGACTGTCATGGACAATGGGATTAGTAGGACCTTCCTACATAATGAGATTTGGTTACTTTCTTCTAGGATAACACTTCCTCGTCTGAGACGTTATTTTATTTTTTCTCCTAGGATAAACACTTTCTAGTCTGAGTTTATTTGTTTATTTTGATTCACATTTGCTAATAACTCACAAAAATTTTCCAGTGAAAACTGGGGCAAAAGTTTTGTTTATTTCTTTTGTTTGTGATAATTTCCAGGTTTCTTCAAGCGAAACATGTATTTGAAATTCAAGAACAAAGTTTCAATTCTTTTCAGAATGATCAATCCCCATGATCGCCATAAATCCGCTTCTGCAATGCATGTAGCATCCTGACTTCCTGACGTATATATTTATTCAACTACTGATTGAGAAATATGCAGTCATTCAAGAACATATTCAAATTTGTCATTTTGAAGAGTGTCAAACTCACTCTAAGTGGAAAGTTAAGTATCAAATTCATTCAAGATCACGATACTCACCAAAATCAAGATGATATCTGAAAGTCAAGACCTAAGTGAAGACTCAAGAGAAGCTGCATTGATAGGAGCTTGTACTTTTATTTTCCTTTTGACTATTAGTTTTCATTTTTATGTAATTAAGTATAAGAGACGCGATCTGGAGCCTCGATGGAACGTCACTTAACTTCCAATTCATCACCTCATCTCCTTGAACTACATATGACCTGATTCCTTTACAACTCAGGATATGTAGGATGTCCATAACCAAGACTCGGTTGCATATTTATATATTTTTTTTCAAATAATAGTCCAGTCAAAACTTGTCACTTTGTCTACTTCTTTGTCTGAAAACTCTCGTGTTTCCCGTCAAAGAGGGGAAAACTATAGACACACAATTTTTGCCGAACCTAATTTTACAACATTTTTAGAATTTAAATATTTTTAAAATCCAAATTAAATTTTTTTTATTTTACCTTATTCTATTATTTTATTTTATTTAAAAGATATGAAAACTACAAAAAATAGAATCACACTTTAAGGTACATTTATTTTTATTTATTCAAAGATTTAATTATAAATCAGTGAATTTAATTTTTTATATTTTTTATCTAGCTATTGAATTTTGTTAGTTAATATTATTATTATATTTTTATTTATCAACAAAAAAAATAAAATAAAAATCCAAAATTAACCAATTTACCCCATTACCCCAACCCACCTACACTTACCCCATTACCCCCTAAACTTCTACCCCCACAACCCACCTACGGACCCCACAACCCACCAACGGTTCAACATAAACACCACTATATACAAAAACAATCCGCGAACAGAAAGAGGGGATTGAGCCCCAAAAAAAGAAAATAATAGAAGAACAAACCAAAGAAAGAAAAAGAGACGGACGAGCAAAAAAACAAAAAACCAAATGATCAAAACATACACACCAATACATACAAAAAAATCCAGCAGCCTAAGAAAATACAAACACAAAAGAAAAACAATCCCATTTTATCTTATTTTTCTTTCAAAAAATTCACCATCACATTCACATATTTTATTCCTTTCTCATTACTATTTTCATATAAACACATCACATATATCACCACATATAACCTACAAACACTTGTGAGAGTTCTAATAGAGGTTCGTTCAAGATTTTGCGGTATTCTACTTAACTTATCTCTTTAATTTATCTATGGAGTTTGATGTATTTTATGCCAAGTTTTTTATATTTTTATTTTATTCATAATTGATTGAAATGGATAATTTGTCGGTTGTTGAATCTCTGTTTAATGAATAATATAGCTTTAACAATGATTACTTTTTATTTTATTTATTTTTCGTTAGTTATGATCTCTTAAAATTGAAAGGTCATGACATTGTTCTTATCTTGATTTAGATGTCAATAATGATAAAGTAGGAATTTTTTTTGGCTCAAACAATTATTGTTGTTATATTTATCAAACAAAGAATGAGATCTATTTTAGCGATTTGTCATTGTTTTGTTGGATTAGTAATAAATTACAACATGCGTATGCCTAGTTTTGCCATTAACTTTAAGATAAAATATAAAACATAATATGTGTAGGCTTAATTTGAACATTAACTTTAAAAGTAAATAAAAATAAAAGGATACAAAATAATCCAAAATTTTATATTGTATTATAGAAGTTCAAATTTATTTTATTTTATATTTTCTTATAACATTAGATGAGCTTTAGGCATGTTAAAAAATATTCATCTCAATTAAGAATGCGGTTCCACACCTTTTTGAGATACTTAAGAAACTCAAGGATGTAGTTACCACCTTGGCCAAATTCAAAGATTATTAAATTTAAACTAAAATTTGTAAATTGAGATTATTAGGTGTGATAAACTCGAGAGGGGAGGACAACTATGTTTCCAAATGTTAAGATCGAGAATGCAGTTTTTATCCGATTTAAGACAAATAAAATTCAACAATTAGTAATAAAGCAAATCATGGCTTGAAGACACAAATTATGCAGTAATGTATCAAGATAAGTATAAGTCAATAAAACGACCCTGCTAGAACCACGTGACTCAAGGGATGCCTAATACCTTCCCCTCGATCAACAAAATCCCTTACCCGAATTTCTAGTTCGCAGAGAAAAATAAAGAATAATTTTCTTTTGATTAGGGATTATACAAAAAGGTGACCTGGAACACCATAACTCAATTCTAAGTGGCGACTCTGAAAAAATTAAAAATAATTTCTTATCAATACCGTCACTTTAAAATGGAAAAACCTTACTGTCAACGCACGCAAAAAAGGTTGTGACAATTGCAAGCTTTTAGATCTAGGTTTTAAGGGCTCTCGTTACACTTGGTCAAATTAGTGTAATAAAAAGGGATTAATCCTCGAACGGTTGGATCGATACCTTCCTAACAAAGATTGGTTACTTTATTATGAAAATATTGGTGTGACCCATTTGCTTACGACCCTTTCTGATCACACTCCTATTCTACTTAACCTTAATACTACTCATACCAACACTAAGAGAAATTGTTTTTGACTAGAATCATATTGGTGTGCCCATCAGGAATTTCAGGGTTTGATTCAAAATTGTTGGACTAATCAAAATTTTATCCATGCAAATCACGAATTCCAGGAAGTTCTAAAATTTGGAGCAAACACACGTTTGGGTTATAAAAAAAAAGAAGGCACACATTCTAGCTCGCCTAACTGGAATTTAAAATTCTAGGAACTTCCCTACTAGTATCTTCCTTCAAAATCTGGATCAGGTACTTAGAAGTGAGTATAATAATATTCTCAAAATTGAGGAGGATCACTGGAAAATGAGATCCTGTATAAACTGTCTTAATGACGGGGATAATAACTCGAAATTTTTCCATCTTTCAATAATTAATAGGCGTCGTCGTAATAAAATTTCCCTTTTGTGGATGAGCAGGGAAAATGGATTTTTGACTATAATAGTATTTTACAACATTCTTTCAAATATTTTCAGGAAATCTACACCACGTCCCATAGGGTTTCCTTGTTGAGCACTACGTCTAGAATTATTACCTCATTTAAAAATATCAATCTTAATGATATAGATCTCCCTTTAAAGGGTTCCAAGATTAACTTTGCTATCAACTTTTTCCAGCTGTTTAAAGCCCATGGCCCAGATGGACTTCATCCTTTCTTCTATCAATTTTTTTGGCACATTATTCGTTCGTCCGTCAAAAATCTTGTTCATGAGGTTTTTAGAACTTTAGAAATCCCTTCAACTATAAATCAAAACTAACTTTGTCTCATTCCTAAGATGAAGAATCCCAACAACCTTAAGAATTATCGACTTATTGGTCTATGCAATACAATTTACAAAATTATCTCAAAAATCGTGGTCATTAGGTTGAAACCCTATCTTCAAAAAATCGTCAGTCCGTTTCAATCCAGTTTTCTTAGGGGCAGAAGGCCTGTGGACAATGCTATTGTCATTCAAGAAATTATCAATAGTTTTAGGCACTCCTCAGTAGGAAATTTTATATTTAAGTTAGATCTTGAGAAGGTTTATGATAAACTTGAGTGGTCCTTCATCTATAGAGCCTTAAACTATTTTAAATTCCCTCCCAATATATCTAAGCTTATTATGTCTTATGTCACCACTTCGTCTATGGCTGTTCGCGTTAATGGATCTAGCACTAAATATTTTTTCCCCTCTAGAGGTATCCGACAGGGGGATACCCTCTCCCCATATCTCTTTATCCTTTATATGGAGATGTTGTCCAACTATATTAACTACCAAGTAGATATTGGGATGTGGACCCCTATTAAGCTATCTACTCGTGGACCCTACATGTCTCACCTATTTTATGCTGATGATCTCACTCTTATGTCCAGGGCTAATAAAAAATCCATCCACTCTATTGCCCAAAGTATTGATATATTTTGCCAGTTATCGGGAGAGTGTGTTAATAAAATCAAATCCAAGATCATTCCCTCAGCAAAGTGCAGTGCTAGAATTATTTCTCAACTCACTACTACTTTTGGGATTAGTAATACTAAAATTTTTGAGAAATACCTTGGCTTCCCTATTCTTAACAAGTGTCGTAGACCCAAAGATTTCCTTTATATTTTGGATAGAATGAAACAAAAACTTGGAGACTGGAAGATTAATCTTCTTACTATGGTAGGAAGAACGACTTTAGCAAAGGCCATGTCACATCCGGGGAGCATCCCTAGACGTAACCGGCATCGTCATCCTCAAAGAGGACTTAGACAAGCCCTTAGCATTCATCATTACATGTCATAGGCTAAAACACGGAAAAATTAAAACTTTTTACATATACGTAGTGAAGTGTACTTCGACTTCTCACATATCATATAGGGAGTATATATAGACTCCTCGCATAGGAAGCTTACTTAGGCTTCTCTTTTAAACAACATAACCAATATACAAAAGATAGTCTACTAAGATTGATACGCTCAAATTATACTTCCCTAAAGAAGTATAAGCGGTCATATCAAGTAAAGAACCCAATTGTTAGGTTGGGGTCGATCCCACGAGGAAAATGGTTCAGACTTAACTTTAATCTACGATTACGTCTATTTAGTCAAGTCCTTTCTGAAAACAGTTAAATAAAAGGAGGAGTTTTGTGTAATAAAAATGTTCAATTATGTCTAAGTAAACAAGTAGCAATGTTAAAACTTTTGTTTTTATCAAGTGATGAGAGAAACTAGGGCTTAAGTGTTCCCCATAGGTTCATTAACACGATAATCCTAGCTATAACAAATCTTTCCTAGTGTCTTGCATGCAAAGTGGTAAGTTATATATCTCTAATTCCTTGGTCCGGCAACTAGAGAATTTCACCCCGTACCTTGGTCCGGCTACGCGTGTTAAATTACTAACCCTTACCCTTACCTCATATTAAGCATCATATTCAATGTATGACTAAGTTACTACTTTGCACCAATTGAGACTAGCCTATTAGATAGTGTATACTAAATCTATGTCGATAATTCTTTTCCTATTAACTACCCCCTTGGTCTGGCGAATAGAAATAGGGCAAGTTCTAACGCGTGCACTCATTAAAAAGACTTCTAAACGAAAGAATTATCAATATATGCAAGAACCTATTCTAGAATTGTTATTTAGATAGTTTTATCTTGTTAATTACCTATGGTTCCCACAACCCTAGTTGTGGATTTAGTTACCCATGCTTAGAAATACGCAATTCATAATTGTTTGATAAAAATTCATGTACTTACTTTGATAAGTTTGAAGAAAATCCAGAAATATCACTTGAATTAACGAAAAAATTGTAATAATCGATTCTGGAAATTTGAAGTAATTCCCAAAATCCAAAGTTCAACTTCCAGTAACAAGAGTATGAAAAATAATAAGAAGTCTAACCCCCCAAACAAGGTTTTTAGTCCTATTTATAATAATAAAGTCCTAAAATGAAAAGGAGTTCTAAATAAGGAAAAATCTGTCCAAAACACGTCTTCAGTCGACGACCCAACTGATGGTCCGTCGATAGCTTCCGTCGGTCCACACTTAAAATCTTTTTCAGCCTCCACTTTTGCATACTTTCTGTTACCATCGACGGACCAATAACACGATCCATCGAAGGACCTACGGTCCATCGATGGCCTCCGTTTATCCATACTTAGTGGTTTCTTCAAGTTGAGTACTGGGACTGCTTTCTGTTACCATCAATGATTTGCCATGACGGTCCGTCGATCAGTCGAGGACCATCGATCCTTCTGTAGCCCCACACTTGGTCAGAATTCCCCGATTTGATTTTAGCAGCTTGAACCTCCAGTCGACGATCATCACCTATGGCCCGTCGATGGGTCGACGGACCATCGATGGCTCCGTAGGTCATCACTTCTGTACTGATTTCAGCACAGTCTTTTGCATTTTCGTTCTGGACAGTTTTCCTGTAAACATAGATAAAAATATGTTAAAATTACTACAAAAAGGCCTTAGACACACACTAAACTTAAGGAAAAAGCATTAAAAGTATAGTGAAACCACGGTACATCAACACCGTCAACTTAAATTCGTTGTTTGTCCTCAAGCGACGCACTATGACTCACCACAACATCTTTGTACAAACGTATACTCTTTTAAGCTTTTGCAATAATATGGCTATGAATCCCAACTATTTTCATTACTTTAATGCATGATTTCACTCTTAGGCTCACTAGGCTCATTTAGGTGGATCAGACCATGACGCAGACTCACCACGCCGACACCTCTTATTCTTTTATCTCTCACAAAGGCACCAACTTTCCAATATTGCAACTAGTGTTCTCACTTCAAAAGATATCCTCCTTTTTCACTCAGTGATTTCAAGTTTGGGTATAAGGATCATTAGTCAACAATCACGCTCAAAATGACTTCACATCTAGTTGGTACTTGTCTCCATAGGCTTGCCCTTATTTTCACTGCTTAAGCTCATCATATTAGACTCTTAGGATCACGATAGGACTTTCTTAGCTTGTAACGTAGGCTCAGGGTCAGGTATGGTACATATAGATTCATTTTAGTGACTTGTTGCCCTCCTTGACATTACGGCTAAGCATCCTACCTCTTTCATTTTCTATTATGCCCTACTCTTCTTTTCTTGTATTCGTTGCCTTGTTATTCTCCTTTCTTTTGTTTTCTTTCTTTTGAGCAAGTGACTCTTGTTTTATTTTCATTTTTTTTATTTATTTCTTCAAATTCTTCACTTGCTCTCTACTTTGATTTCTTCTCCACTATTTTTTTTCTTTCTCATTAATCCTTTCAACCGCCTTTTTCGGGCTATTACTCATAGTAGCCACCCTCAACTCATGGCTTTTACACAATACCCAAGGTTGGGTCAGGGCTAAGACAAAATCGGTTTCTACATTAGCCACCCTCAACTTATGATTTTGGCCTAAGTTGAGGTGCACATGTCCAAGGAGGGACCAGGGCCAACACATTATACCCAAAAAATTTGGTGGGGTTGAAAAGAAAGGTTCATTGTAAGCTCAAGATATTTGGATCAAACAGGGATTAATTTCATTTGGTTTTCTTCCATTTAGGCTAAAGATTGACTATTTTGAACAAGGGCCTATGATCCTTTCCTAATTGTCTAACACAGGTTACTTTTTGCCGGGCAAGTTCTAGCTAGGTACCAACGATGGACTATTCAGCTTTCCTCACACTCACTTAACACCTCATTACCCTACCAGATTATCGAACACCTAGTTCAAGCGTTAGATCGAGGGTCATCCAATGGTGTATCTCTATGTCATACTTAGAGCCAACATTTTTACATTTACTATGCCTAATCATGCAAGCATTCTCTTTAGAATGGGACATCATTGTATTTAGCCATCATGCTTAAGATTTCATATTTATACTTTGTACAAGATAATAAACAGGCCGGTTGAGCAGTAAAATAATCATTCTCTTAGGGCAAAAGAACACAGGCAAGAAAACCCCAAGAGAGGATCGTGAGATGGGATACTCAGAATTCACCCTAACACCCACTTTCCATTTACCCCACCCCTAACAAGAAATCATGCAATTGTCCCCAATGCATAAGAAAAATAATAAGAAGGTGGCAGGTGAAGCAAACCTGAGGCGCATAGCGCCGAAGATCAATAAGCGGGCAGGTCTGGTTGCTCAGAACCCACTCCATAAGTGGGAGGGACACCATCAGTAGTGTCCGCAGCAATGTCAGCACCCTCAGTAGTGCTCCTCGCAATATCAAAAATCCTGGAGCTAGACGCCCTAGCAGCCAACTCATGAGTCCTCATCTGTCGTGCCTCCTCATCCATCAATGAGGCTCTCCTCGCAGCCTCTAACTCAGTACACTCTCACATTCTAACATGAGCCTCATCACCCTCTCTGTTCCGTTGCCTCTTGGCATGCTCACGTGGCAGAGGCGGTGGCGCAGCGGTGGTCTGGAATAGTGCAGCAAACACCGTATCCTCAGCAGGCTCTGCAGGTGTGGCCTCAGGCTCAGGTACACGCGCATCCAGAATGGCATCCATATCAGCCCTCAGACTCGCCACAACAGCCTGGAGAGTCGTCAAGTCAATAATAGGGGCTGGCCGGGCGAGAACTCTCAATCGAAGGCGTCAAGGCGCTGGTGGACTGCCATAATCTGCCTCTCAGTCTGCTGGGCAATCCTCTTCTCGATCCGATCCTCCGCCTCAGCAATGGACTTCTGCATCCACGGCTGGATATGATGCAGCAGTGTGGCCATCTGGGCCTCTTACTTCTGGACCCTAGCAATCGGGACCAGTTCTGCAGATGGAGTGGAGCGGGAGGAACTCGGAGCTGTGTTAGTACCCGAGATAGACTCAATCGGGGTGGTGCCGGTAGACTCTGATGTAGCCTGATCAGCCCCTTGGGCTTGCTTTACCGTGTCCAACAAATTCTCTCCTAGCGGCTGCACCTCCACTTTAGGCCCTCTGTTGGGTGTCGCCTCATTGGCCTCATCCCGGATGAGACCGATATCAACTGCCCCAGTAGGAGTCCTGAGAACATCAATATGCCATATGGGCACTCCAGCAGACCTGCACAACTCGAAAATCATGCACGGAAAAGGGTACGTGGTGGTGGCCTTAAAGGCCCTCTCATGAATGACTGCCAGCAACAGTCTCGGAACATCCACCTCGAACCCTGCAACCATAGCAGCTAAAAATACTGCTCTATCCCATGTAAGAATTTTGTCGGCAGCAGTGGGGGATAGGCAGTGACGGACCAATAGCCAGATGAATTTGGCCGTGAATGTGAGGTTGGCCTTCTTGATAACACCTCGGGGATCCAGCACCCAATATGCACCCTCACCATCCACGGAAATATGCTGGGCTATCCACCTCTTGGTGGTCTCTCTCACCCCCATATTACGCTGGAAATGGCCCTCCTTAATCAGCTTCCACCGATAGTCAAACTCGGGGGTAGGGGGCTCCCTGGTAGCATCTGTATTAGCACCGTATAAGAAACGGCGAATGGTGGGTACATAAATGTCCACCCTGCGACCACAGACTCGAACATGATCAAGTGGTGCCTGTTTGGCGGGATTAGACCGCCTATCCAATGAAGACCAGAGAGTCGCTACATTAGAAGCGTAGAACTCTCTCACCACCTCCTCGCTGTAGCGTCCTATGCTCCTAGCCATCCAGTCTAGTCGATGGCGGGTGAAAAGAGCATGTATATCAGGGACAGAGTGGAGACTCCCTGTAAGAACTCGCCGCTCGACTGTCAGAGTCCGAGTCATGACCCTCTTATCATTGAGCAGCTTCGCATCCTTGTACACTTGGTATTGGCCTTCTATACACCACCGGTTGGGCTGATCAGCAACTGGTGCAGGGACGTCGGTCAGGGGTGCTGGAGTAGAATCCGCACTATCGGCCTCATTAGATGAGGCAGAGTGGGCATGTGCAGCAGGAACAGTGGCACCATGTGATCCAGACGCTCCCTTAGACCCAGAAGCCTCCTCGGAGCCGGACTCTCCCTCAGACTCGGAAGCCTCCTCGAAGGCAAACGCTCCTTCAAAAACCACGACAGACCCAGACGGTGTGCCGATCAGTGTGCGCTCCTCATCAGACTAGGAGGCAGTGACTACGCCGGACGCCACCCTCTTGAGCGTGCTCCGATAGGTCCTAGGAGTATGTGACGGTGTCTGGGTGCCTGGTGGCACGTATTCGTGGTCGCATTCATCGTCGGACAAGCCAATCACTTGCCGGCGTGAAGGGGCGACAAACTTGGAACGTCCTCTAGAGTAGACTAAGTCTTGCTTGGGGGCCACTGGTACCTGCAAAGGAGAGTTATTAGTTTCATTGTAAACATCTGACACACCCAATAGAAGCAAGACCAAATTTGAAACACAAAACACAGTCAAGTTCAGAACTGCAGAACTGACTGACGGGTACTACAGACGCTCCGTCGATGGAACAACGGTCCATCGGTGAACACTTAGCAAATATTTTGAAGGCTTTAGGAACAAAGGTTCTATTAAAGACGACAGACTTTTAGGATGGTCCGTCGATCAACCGACGGACCATAGACCTAGTCCGTCGTTGGACACTAAGAAAAAAAATTAGAATGCTTGACATGCAAAGGTTCTATTAAAGACGACAGATGTGCAGGATGGTCCGTCGATGAAACGACGGACCGTATATCACTTCCGTCGGTAGGCACTTAGACAAAATTTTTTTAGACCCTCAGCAAACAGGGTTCTGTTAGGTCGATGAACGTGCAGGACGGTCCGTCGGTCAGTCGAAGGACCATAGGCCTAGTCTGTTGTTCAAGAGTTGATTAAAATTAGGTGTAGCTATCGACGAACCCCATCGACGGTCTGTCGATTGACCGACGATCCGTAGACGGGGTCTCGTACTGTCGGTCAGAGACAGATTTTGGTAAGCCATATTTGGCACCTCCAATTGACAATGTAAAGCATATTAAGACACATTGTGTTCATATATCAATTAACACACCATTTCGTCATTCCTAGGGCATCGATTAGTGCAATTTCAATCCTAGAATCTAAAGTACCAAAAAGCCCTAAGTCGGAAAAACTACAAAACTCAAAACACAGTTCATTTAGACATTAACACCCCCAACCCATTCTCTTTTTATCATTTTAAGGGACTAGGGACCCAAGTTCAATAGTTTAATCATGCAATTTCGTCCCGAAGTCAAGACCCACATACAAATTTCATCAATTTTGCATGCTAACATTTAGGTTTCCAAACAAAGAACATGAAATCAGTAGCAGATGAGATGAACATACCTGTGTACTGTAGTGGAGTGAATGGGGAGATGACTTTATGCACGAAACAACACCGAGCCCGCCTTTGAACACCGACCGGAAGGAGTATGGAAGAAGATGGGAAGTGGGGATAGAGAAGTTTTTGGTATTGAGGGGAATTCTGGGGAAGATGGGAATCAGGAAATGATTAGTGGGTAATAGATGTGTGAGTGAGTGGGGGAGTTGAAGGAAAATGGGGAGGGAAACAGTTGGAAAGGGTATTTGAAAAGGTGGGAGGCAACTAAAGAGTTTAAAAATCATTGTATAGCCGGTCGGGTCAGGTCAGGTTATTGGGTATGGGAAACTAATGATTCCCCGTAGATGAACCGTAAGTGAATCAACGGTCCATCGACTGCTCCATCGACTGTGCCCTAACTTAGACAAAATTGAAAATCATACCTCAGATCCACGGATGCCATCGACGGACCGTCGATGGAACAATGGTCCGTCGATGGAACGACGGTCCGTCAATGGAACGATGGTCCGTCGATGGAACGACGGTCCGTCGGTTGGTCCGTAGATCAGTGCACCAGACCAATTTCTGCAAATTTCTAGTGGTTTGGTCCCTGTACATTGAATACCCAATAAGCTAATCTTTTTGTGTTTTCTGGACACTTTTTAGAAACGGACCCTAAACTACTCTCTAGCCAACAGACTTAAAAGAAATAAAAGAAAATTTACACAGGACAATAAGTAAAAATCAAAATAATGCTACTATTCTTACTAAGACAAGAAAAACCTAGTGTTGGCTAGAAGATACATATTGGGTTGCCTCTCAATCAGCGCTTGATTTAACGTCGCGTCACGACGCAAAAATCTTGATTACTCAGACTTTATCGAGATGGTATGCCTCAACCACTTCATTCGCATTCTCCGCATGCCCAAGGTAAACTTTGATTCTTTGTCCATTGACCTTGAACCGTGCACCCTCCTTGTTCTCCAACTCAACCGCACCATGAGGGAACACTTGAGTGATCAAGAATGGACCAGTCCATTTGGACTTGAGTTTGTCCGGAAACAAGCGCAACCTAGAGTTGAACAAAAGCACCAAATCCCCAACCGCAAATCCGCGCTTTTCAATCTTTTGGTCGTGGTACTTCTTCATCTTTTCTTTGTAGAGGGCTGAACTTTCATATGCCTTCAAGCGAAACTCATCAAGCTCATTCAACCCATTTAATCTCTGTTCCGCAGCTTTATTCCAATTCATCTTCAGTTTCTTCATTGACAACATGACCTTATGCTCTAACTCAACCGGCAAGTGACAAGCCTTCCCATATACAAGTTGGTATGGAGACATACCATGGGAGTCTTGTATGCTATCCGGTAGCCCCAAAGAGCATCATCAAGCCTCCTTGACCAATCCGTTCTACTCGCATTCACCGTTTTGCCAGAATCTGCTTGATTTCTCTGTTTGACACCTCAACTTGCCCACTAGTCTGAGGATGGTAGGTAGTGTCCACATTGTGGAGAACCCCATATTTCTCCAATAACCCTTTGAACAACTTGTTGCAATAGTGGGATCCCCCATCACTAATAATGGCCCTTGGGGTGCCAAATCTCAAAAATATGTTCTTTTTCAACAACGCGGTGACACTCTTTCCTTCATTATTTGCAAGTGCTATGGCTTCCACCCATTTTGACACATAATCAACCGCCACAAGAATATACTTCATCTCATGAGAACTCACAAAGGGCTTTAAAGTCAATGCCCCACACATCAAACAACTCAATTACAAGAATGGAATTTAAAGGGAGCTCTTGCCGTCTAGAAACACCTCCATATCTTTGGCACCTATCACATGCCTTGGCGAACTCATGAGCATCTTGGTGGATGGTTGGCCAATAGTAGCCACATTGCAAGATTTTATGGGCAGTCCGGATACCACTATGATGCCTACCCAGAGGCGAGGAGTGGCATGCCTCCAAAACACTCAACATCTCAACTTTCAGCACACAACGCCGATTAAGCTCATCGACACAACTCCTATATAGATATGGCTCATCCCAAAAGAACTTTTTCACATCATGCATGAACTTTTTCCTTTGATGAAAGGACAAGTCTGATGGGACGATATCACTAGCCAAGTAATTCGCAAAATCTGCAAACCATGGAATCAAGTCATGAGAAGCGGCCAATACATGCTCATCAGGGAAAATATCATCAATTTCAGCCTTTTCACCCAACTCTCGCGTAGCTTCACCCTCTAATCTGGACAAGTGATCGGCAACTTGATTTTCGGTCACTATTCTATCTTTCACTTCAAAGTCAAACTCTTGCAACAGTAATGCCCATCTAATCAACCTCAGTTTCGCATCCTTCTTTGCCATCAAATATCTCAAGACAGAATGATCAGTATGCACTATAATTTTCGTGTCAAGAAAATAGGAGCAAAATTTTTCGAAGGCAAATACCACCGCAAGTGGCTCTTGTTCAGTCGCAGTATAATTCTTCTGAGCTTCATTAAGGTCCTTACTGGCATAATACATGGGGTGAAGGATTTTATCCCTTCTTTGTCCCAATACTACACCAAGAGCAACCCCACTAGCATCACACATAACCTCAAATGGTTTGCTCCAATCCGGAGAAATACTAATGGGTGCAGACACCAACTTCTCCTTCAACTCTCCAAATGCCTTAGACAGGATTCATCAAAATAAAATTTACAGTCTTTCTCAAGTAACTTGCACAGAGGATGTGCAATTTTTGAAAAATCCTTGATGAACCTTCGGTAGAAGCCCGCATGCCCAAGAAAACTCCTCACACCTTTTACAGAGATGGGTGGAGGAAGTTTCTCTATCACCTCAACTTTGGCTCGATCAACCTCTATACCCTTCTATGAGATGCGATGGCCCAATACAATACCCTCTTTCACCATAAAGTGACATTTTTCCCAATTTAGCACAAGGTTGCAATCTTCACACCATTTGAGAACTTCGGCCAAGTGACTCAAACAATGCTCAAAGGAGTTGCCAACCACTGAAAAATCATCCATAAACACCTCAATAGTGTCTTCCACCATATCAGAGAATATAAACATCATACATCTCTGAAACGTCGCCGGTGCATTACACAACCTGAAGGGCATCCTCTTGAATGCGAAAGTTCCATACGGACAAGTAAAGGTGGTTTTCTCTTGATCTTTCGGTGCAATAGAGATTTGGTTGTAACCCGAACAACCATCAAGAAAACAATACCACCCCTTTCCTGCAAGCCTATCCAACATCTGATCCATGAAGGGCATAGGAAAATGGTCCTTCTCAGTCCATGCATTCAATTTCCGGTAATCCATACACACTCTCCATCCGGTCACCTACCTCATTGGAACAAGCTCATATTTCTCATTAGGGACCACAGTCATTCCCCCTTTCTTAGGCACACACTGAACAGGGCATACCCAACTACTATCAGCGATCGAATATATGACTCCGGCATCCTACCACTTAATAATCTCCTTCTTCACTACCTATTGCATAGGTGGATTTAAACATCTCTGGTGCTCAATACTTGGCTTATGATCGGGCATGAGTTGGATTTTGTGTGAACAAATGCCGGGTGGAATCCCAATAATGTCCGCAATAGTCCAACCAATGGCTCGTTTGAACCTCTTCAACACCTCTACAAGACACTTCACTTGCTCCACATTCAAATTTGATGCAATCATTACCGGCAAAGTGTCACCTTTTCCCAAGAAAACATACCTCAGATGAGGTGGTAGAGCCTTAAGCTCCAATTTTGGGGCCTCCTTAATAGATGGTCTCGCGGGTGGAGACTCGCGATGCTTCATATCTAACTCTAACTTCTTTGGTTTGAACCGGACATCACCTCGATCAAGTGCCGCAACCAATGACCCATACTCTTTAATACAATCACTCTCAAAATTTATGATCACTGCCGCAGTTCCTCAACACCAAGACGCTCTTCTATTTGTACCTTAGACGAACTCTCAACCCTGTAAGATATCGCAGATACCGATTGAAGCTCACCACTCTTCCTCATGGACCTACAAATGTTGAAAGTCGCTTCTTCATTGTTTAACTGAAACTTCATCTGCCCTTTCTCCATGTCAACCAAGGCGCGACCGGTAGCAAGGAATGTACTCCAAGATAATAGGCACCTAAAAATCCACCTAACAGTCAAGAATGACAAAATTGATCAGAAATATGAATGACTCCACCTTCACAAACACATCATGGAGTATCCCAATATGCCTCTTCACTGTTCGATCGACCATCAGTAACCGCATTGCAGTGGGCTTTGGGTCACCAAAACACAACTTTTTGTAAATAGAGAGAGGCATGAGATTTATGCTTGCCCCAAGATCACATAATGCTTTAGCAAAGTGTAATAACCCGATTGTACATGGAATAGTGAAAGCACCCGAATCTTCTTTCTTTTGCACAAGACCTTGTAGCAATAGCACTACAATGTTGCATCCGATCATCATCCTCAAAACTCACCAACCTCTTCTTAGTGACCATATTTTTCATAGACTTGGCATGACCGGGCATTTGTTCAAGAGCTTCTATCAAAGGTACATTGATGGAAAGCTGTTTCAACATAGTAATGAAACGCCGGTATTTTC
Source organism: Solanum sitiens (assembly GCA_016801875.1). Lineage (NCBI taxonomy): Eukaryota > Viridiplantae > Streptophyta > Magnoliopsida > Solanales > Solanaceae > Solanum > Solanum sitiens. The sequence goes on along the minus strand of JABWTJ010000118.1, from coordinate 1,335,677 downwards.
CATCCTCGGTCTTGTTCACCAATCTTTGTGGAAATGGTGGTGGTGGTCTAGGAACGGGGGTCACCTTTTGGGGCATCTCTAATTCTTTTACCGCTTCATTTGCCAACTCACCAGTAGCTTCTACTACCGCATCTTCTCTTCTCACCTCATCTTCAACACCAGACGGCATAGGTGGATCAATGGTTTGCTTACCCCCTCGAGTCGTGAGTGCTATACAATGTCCATCATTTTTCAAATTTTGGACGGTATTGCTAGGAAGAGTACACGGTTGACGAGGGTTCACATTAAACGACAATTGGGCCATTTGCATCTCAAGATGCTTGATTGAGACTGCATGTGTATCCACTTTTGCCCAATGTTGGCCAAATCACCTCTCGACTCCTTGGCGTGCTCATCACTTGCGTCAAACCTCCTCCTCATATTTTGCAACATGTCCTCAAGTTGCGCCATACTACCTCCACCATCCCTAGGAGCAACTTCCCAATTTTGAGGTGGAACATAGGGTCCACTCCGATCATTTCTGTTTCCATAGTTACCCCGGTTGAAGTTGTTGTCGCGGTTGTAGTTTCCTTCACGAACATAGTGACCTTCTCGGTTGTAATTACCATAGTTCCGACCATAATTCCCCGTCTGCTTATTCACTGCATAAGAATCTTCCTCATAGTAAAATTCATCTACCGGCGGTGGTGGCTTAGTCAAAAAATTCACCGCATTCACTTTCTCTGCACCCCCAATGACATGTTTCAATACCAACCCAAGCTCAGTTCTCATTTGAGCCATCTCTTCACGAATATCATCTGTGGCCGGGTTGTGTGTATCTTGCACTGCGAAGGTGTTTCTACTAGTATCCGACTTCCTAGTACTCCAAGCTTTATTATTTCGGGAGATTTTCTATAACTTCTCAGCGATCTCTGCATAAGTACATTCCCCATACGAACCACCCGCAATAGTATCAAGTACCGCCTTATTGTTATCATCTTGCTCCTTATAGAAGTACTTTTTCAACGACTCATCATCAATGCGGTGGTTTGGGACACTTCTCAAGAATGAGGTGAACCTATCCCAAGAACTACTTACCGACTCCCCAGGCAATGCCACAAAATTGTTCACCCTATCTTTGTGATTAAGCTTTTTAGAAACCGGGTAATACCTTTCTAGGAACACATCCCTCAACTGCTCCCAAGTATAGATTGAATAATAGGGCAACTCACTAAACCAAATTGGGGCCTCCCCCGTCAATGAGAGAGGGAACACCCTTAATCCAATTACATCCATGTCTAAGTCTGGCCTCCCTACACAACTCTTACACACCGACCTTAGTTTGGCGATATGAGCATGTGGATCCTCCGATGGTAGCCCCGAAAACAAACCTTTAGTGGTGAGCATCTGCATCAAGCTACTAGTTATCACGAAAGTATGACCATGTGGTAGAGGAGGTAGGACAAGTGGCCCATCAGAGTCAGTGATGTTAACATTTCCCCTATGGTACTCCTTAGGGCGTGGGGCAGAAGGTTGCCTCCTCAGATTACCTTCACCAGGGTTATCAACAATCACTTGATTATGGGCATCAACCGGCAGAGGAAGTTGAGGGTTGATCTCATCATCAATATTAGCAGGATTGTTTGGATTGTTCATTCTACGAAGTGTACGGTTTAGTTCTGGATCAAGTGAAAGTATTGGTTCTCCTCGACTCCGTGTACTTGGTATACACTAAAGCTAGACCTGTGAGAGACAAAAATAAAAAGAAGAAGTAAAATCAGGAAATTGCTGACTAAAATTCGGTAATGTGCTTAAAGTTTAATCTAAAAGCCACTTTCCCCGGCAGCGGCGCCAAAATTTGATACGCTCAAATTATACTTCCCTAAAGAAGTATAAGCGGTCGTATCAAGTAAAGAACCCAATTATTAGATTGGGGTCGATCCCACGAGGAAAATGGTTCAGACTTAACTTTAATCTACGATTACGTCTATTTAGTCAAGTCCTTTACGAAAACAGTTAAATAAAAGGGGGGTTTTATGTAACAAAAATGTTCAATTATGTCTAAGTAAACAAGTAGCAATGTTAAAACTTTGGTTTTTATCAAGTGATGAGAGAAACTAGGGCATAAGTGTTCCCCATAGGTTCATTAACACGATAATCCTAGCTATAACAACTCTTTCCTAGTGTCTTGCATACAAAGTGGTAAGTTATGTATCTGTAATTCCTTGGTCCGGCAACTAGAGAATTTCACCCCGTACCTTGGTCCGGCTACGCGTGTTAAAGTACTAACCCTTTCCCTTACCTCATATTAAGCATCATATTCAATGTATGACTAAGTTACTATTTCGCACCAATTGAGACTAGCCTATTAGATAGTGTATACTAAATCTATGTCGATAATTCTTTTCTTATTAACTACCCCCTTGGTCTGCCGAATAGAAATAGGGCAAGTTCTAACGTGTGCACTCGTTAAAAAGGCTTCTAAATGAAAGAATTATCAATACATGCAAGAACTTATTCTAGAATTGTTATTTAGCTAGTTTTATCTTGTTAATTACCCATGGTTCCCACAACCCTAGTTGTGGATTTAGTTACCCATGCTTAGAAATACACAATTCATAATTGTTTGATAAGAATTCATGTACTTACTTTGATAAGTTTGAAGAAAATCCAGAAATATCACTTGAATTAACGAAAAAATTGTAATAATCGATACCGGAAATTTAAAATAATTCCCAAAATCCAAAGTTCAACTTCCAATAACAAGAGTATGAAAAATAATAAATAGTCTAACCCCAAAAACGAGGTTTTTAGTCCTATTTATAATAATAAAGTCCTAAAATAAAAAGGAGTTCTAAATAAGGAAAAATCTGTCCAAAACGCGTCTTCAGTCGATGACCCAACTAACACTCCGTCGATTGAATGACGGACCATCGACAGCTTTCGTCAGTCTGCACTTAAAACCTTTTTCAGCCTCCACTTTTGCATACTTTCTGTTACCATCTACGGACCAACAAAACGATCCGTCGAAGGACCTACAGTCCATCGATGGCCTCCGTTCCTCCATACTTAGTGGTTTCTTCAAGTCGGGTACTGGGACTACTTTCTGTTACCATCAACGATTTGCCAGGACGGTCCTTTCTAAGCCCCACACTTGGTCAGAATTCCCCAATTTGATTTCAGCAGCTTGAACCTCCAGTCGACGAGCATCACTTACAGCCCGTCGATGGGTCGACGGACCATCGATGGCTCCGTAGGTCATCACTTCTGCACTGATTTCATCACAGTCTTCTGCATTTCCATTCTGGATAGTTTTCCTGCAAACATAGATAAAAATATATTAAAATTACTACAAAAAGGCCTTAGACACACACTAAACTTAAGGAAAAAGCATTAAAAGTACCGTGAAACCATGGTACGTCAAACATCATCACATAAAACCATCTAAAACGAGTACAATATTGAACTTAGCCATTACAACTTCAATATGCCATATAGGCTTACAACAATGTATCAAATGATAAAGGACTGAACAATGTCTCTTAGACTATACGATTACAAAGCTAGAATATGGAAAAGGTAATATCCCCGAACATGAGGACCTACCTACATTTGGAGAAAGGAATCCAAGTCTTCTTCAATTGGCCTCCTAGAAACTCAATGGCCAGAACCTACATATTTGTAGAAAAACATATAATATGGGTTAGTACACCACTTGTACTAAGTATTGTTATATGCACATAAATCATTTGAAGACATGCATGAAAAGGACCACTTTATTAGAAAACATGCTAAGTCATTTAGAAAGCCTTAATGCACATACAATAGAGCATATACAAGATAAGGATCACAATAACATAAAACATGTTCATAACCAAAGACAACATCATCATAAAGCCATACCAACATTTCATGTTCAATAGTTCATATCAACATATCATACAAACCCCTTACCAACAATCCCATTCCAAGCCTACAAGTGCAATACTCATATGAAGCCCCATAACCCCACACAATCATGTAAACAAGATAGGAGACCATAAGTAATGCTTTGCTTCATATAACATATATCATAGATAGTCATCATCACATATAGCAATTTAGACCAACAACATATTCATCAATATAGCCAACATCATATAAGAGTATCATCATTTATAGCAAACATCATACATTTCATAATAACATAATACATCAGACCATCTCCTAGGACTCCCCTTAGAGCCAACTTTTGCAATGTCTAGATAGGGTATCATACCCCTACCTTTACTAAGTATACCCCTCAAGTCGCCCTAGTCAATGTATTCTATCATTTATATTTAGTCATTCATTTTACTTTCGAGAACAATTGCCTTAACCTACATAGACCACATGAGCTAAATATGGAATTCGATGTCATGAAACCCTACACTGAAAGAAGGTGGTCTACTTGCCAAAGGTAGAACCAAACATGTACATAACATTCTAGGTGGATCCACTAGCTATTATTCCTATGGGGGCAACATAGTTCAAGAACTAGGAGACATATTAGAGACCCTCTTTATGCCATTAGCATTAAAATCTCTATCGCATGAGAACATAGTGAACCTATCTTCCCACTTATGAAGGGAAACAACTCACTACTAGTTCACTCCGTGCTAAGCAAGAGTTCCTTTTTTCATAAGCCTTTAAGTCAACCATAGTATAGGTCATAGGGACTAACCCTTGTATAATCATGTCATTAGCTCATTAGGTATAATATGAGAACTACCTTTCATCAACACCAACATTAGTGAGGTCATTGCATCATAATCAAATCATAATAAGGCATACAAGTGATTCACACTCAAACTTGCACGATCATATCCCTATCAAGACCTCACAACCATCCTATGCATATATAGGCATCATAATAATCATATCATCTTAGTCTCAATATAATCACATATAATACTTCAATTGCATACCATCATTAAGTACAATCCATAATTATTGAAGTAAAGGAATCGAGATCACAAGGTCTTACCACATAGCCTTCATAAGCCTTCTTCAAAATCTTACCATCAATCCATCACAATTATCCAAGAGACCACATTATCATCATCATAATATAGGGAATTAAACACTAACATAAACAATTCCATCAACCCTAATTATCTACAAGTCCAATTTATAACTAGTGTTAGGGAAAAGGGTTCATCCATGAATTCTTCAAGAATTAGATCCAATCCCAACAATACATGACAATACGCAGTCCATGAATGAAATAGAATAGTTAAAACAAGTCTAACAATCAATACATTCATCAATTTCCATCAATTCATAAACAAGATCATATTTTTGGGGAAATTGGGGAAAGAACATGATCTACACGAAACTCCCATTAATTAACATCAATTACTCAATAATCTAAACTTAATTAGCCATGGGTAATCAAAATTAATCATAATCAATCATCAATATCTTATTTAGAAGAAAACCCATTTGTCGAGAAAAACCCTTGAAATTGGGTGATTTAGAAATCAACTTTGAAGGACCTCTTGGGGAAAGGAATCCCAAGAGTGAAGAATCCATACGTTATAGAGACTTAATCCACAAAATTTGAGTAGAAACTTGGGGAATATGGTCTTCTTCTTCAAGCTTCTTGGTTTATTCAATGGAGGATGAATAGAGAGAGAAAGTAGAGAGAGGTGAGAGCTTTTGGGTTTTGATTTGGGGATTTGATTTGAGTGAGTGAATGTGAGGTAAAACTGATTGAAAATCAATATATAACCCTCCCATAAAATACCCAAAATACCCCTCACTTAATTTGACATTTTAATAAAGTCAAACTTGAATTCCAAATTTCAGATTTTCGTTGGGGAACAAGTTCGCGTCGCAGAGCTGTTCCTGCAAGATTTTCTAAATTAATTTTTGAGACAGAGGAGTCCACTAGGTGTCCGCGATGCAGATCAAGACTTTTGGTCCTTGCAGGACTATGTCTGCGACGCAGACCTATTTCTTCTAAGGTCAATTGGCTGCTGCCTTGGGCAACTTGCTTGGCCAAAAGTGGGGTCCCTTCGTGGATCCCTAGGGCAATCCTTGGTGGGTCGTACCTAGACGTTTTGACCCTATATGCATCATTCATATGACATTCCTAAACATTCACAAGACCTAAGGACGTTTACAAGTTCAACTTGCACTAGTTTCCGGACGTCATGGTCGTCCCTTGACGTTTAAGCTCTAATACTCCTAAATGAACTTTATTACATTATTCTAGCTCTGGAAATGTCATTCTAACCATTATATAATAGGTAAGGCTCTAGTCTAAGTCATGGAACTTCCGGAGTGTTACATTATCCCCCCTTAGGAACATTCGTCCTCGAATGACACTTAAATCTTTTCCTTTGAAGGGAAAGGATAGACTTAATACTAGCAGCCCAACCAACAACAACATAAAATCATATGAGTCACATCTCATAGGAGTACTTCACAACTCCATCCAATACATAATAACAACATTACACATAGCAACTCAGTTTATAATGCAAAACATATACGAGCTCAACACTTCATAACACATAATGAGAAACTACCTTCTCAACATCAACATGAGCTCAAAATACATCAAGGAGTTAGCATGCTATACTTCTTCTCAAGACATCACCAAAACAACAAAATCTCAAGAAGGCAACATATACAAACATTTCATATAAGTGCAAGTTAACACAAAAAGCCTTTTTCATGAAAACTTATTTTTGGAACAAATCTTTACCAAAACATGCACCTATTTAGAAAAACAAGTCAAATACACAAAATTCATTATTTTTATCATTAAGAGGAACTACTAACCTTAGTTAGGAAAAATATGGAAATAGCGGGACTTCATGTCGGCCTCGGCCTCCCATGTTTTACCCTCAACTAGGCGGTTTCTCCATAGAACTTTTACGGAGGCCACCTCTTTGTTCCTCAACTTCTTAACTTGACGATCAAGAATTTCCACCAGAACCTCTTCATAAGATAGGTCCTCATTTACACCTAGACCTTAAATAGGAAGAATGGACTCGGGATTGCCAATACACTTCTTAAGCATGTAGACATGGAACAACGGATGAAGCGAAGCTAGTTCTCTAGGTAATCTCAACTCGTATGCAACCTTTCTGACCCTTTGAAAAACCTTATAAGACCCATATACCGGGGACATAGCTTCCACTTTTTGCCGTATCTCATCACCCCTTACATAGGTGAAATCTTCAAATACACTTTGTCACCCACTTCAAATTCAAGGTATCTTCTCCTATTGTCGGCATAAGATTTTTGCTGACTATAGGTTGTTTTCAACCTATCTCTCATCATCCAAACTTTCTCAATAGCTTCATAGACCATCTCGGGACCAAGGAGTGACAACTCACCAACCTCAAACCACCCAACCAGATATCTACATTTTCTACCATAGAGTGCCTCGAAAGGTGACATCGCAATACTCGAATGGTAGCTATTATTATAAGAGAACTCAATCAAAGGCAAGTGTTCATCCCAACTTACCTTGAAGTCAATAACACAAGCTCTATGCATATCTTCTAGGGTTTGGATGGTACACTCCGCTTGACCATCCATTTGGGGATGAAAAGTGGTGCTAAGCTTCACTTGAGTACCTAAACCCATTTGAAAAGACCTCCAAAAATGAGAAGTGAATTGAGCACCTCTATCCGAAATGATGGAAAAAGGAATCCATGAAGACTCACAATCTCATTAATGTAGATTCTTGCATACTCTTCCGCTGTATAAGTAGACTTAACCGGGATAAAGTAGGCAGATTTTGTCAACCTATCCACAATAACCCACATTGAGTCATTTTGCCTCCGGGTTCGAGGCAACTCAGCAACAAAGTCCATATTAATTTCTTCCCACTTACAAGTAGGAACATCCATTATTTGGGTCATACCACCCGGCTTAAGATGCTCGACTTTTACTTGTTGGCAATTTGGACACCTAGCAATAAATTCTGCTATGTCCCTTTTTAAGCAATCTACCAATAAACTTCTCTAAGGTCATGGTACATCCTAGTGGTACCCGGATGAATAAATTAACGCGAGCCATGGGCTTCTTCAAGAATTTGATTTCTCAAATCATCAACATTGGGAATACAAAACCTCCCTTGGTACCTTAAAATACCATCCCCCCTTGGGAGAAAGATTCATTCAACTTACCAAGTACTTACATTTTCAACTCCATCAATAGAGGGTCAAGGTGTTGGTTAGACTTCACCTCAACTACTAAAGTTGACTCGGAGTTATGATGCACCACAAAACCCCCACTTGGAGAATCTTCTAGTTGAACACCCAACCGTTCCAACCTATGAACATAATTCACTAGGTCTTTATTAGACTCCTCAACATGAGACACACTATCCATAGTCAGACGAGTTAGAGCATCCGCAACCACATTAGCCTTGCCGGGGTGGTATAGGACACTCATGTCATAATCCTTCAAAAGTTCCAACCACCTTCTTTGTCGGAGATTTAAATCTTTTTGAGTAAACACATATTGAAGACTCTTGTGGTCGGTATACACATCAACCTGAACACCATAGAGGTAGTGCCTCCATATTTTCTAAGCAAACACTACGACTGCTAATTCAAGGTCATGAGTGGGATAGTTCTTCTCATGCACCTTGAGTTGCCTAGAAACACAAACTCTCACCTTGCCATGTTGCATAAGGACACACCCCAAACCTACTCGGGAAGCGTCACAATACACCACAAAACCTTCATTTCCCTCCGGTAAGGTCAACACCAGAGAGGAGGTAAGATTATCTTTCAACTCTTGGAAGCCTCTTTCACAAGCTTCCGACCACTCAAACTTCTCTTTCTTTTGGGTCAAAGTTGTCAAAGGAGAAGCAATGGATGCAAATCCATCGACAAACCTTCTATAGTACCCGGCTTGAACCAAGAAACCTCTTATGTCGGTCGGAGTTAGAGGTCTAGGACAATTCTTGATCGCTTCCGTCTTCTTAGGATCAACCTCTATACCCTCACTTGGATAATATGGCCAAGAAACACAACCGATCTCAACCAGAACTCACACTTACTATACTTAGCATAGAGTTGTTGTTCCTTGAGGACTTGCAATACAACCCTCAAATGGACCATATACTCATCCTCACTCTTAGAATATACCAAGATATCGTGAATGAAGACAATTACAAAAGATTCAAGGTGATCTCGGAACACCCTATTCATTAGGTCCACAAATGCCACCGGGGCATTAGTTAATCGAAAAGACATGACTTGGAACACATAGTGACCATTCCTAGTTCGGAAAGCCATTTTACGAATGTCTTCACCTATCACTCTAAGTTGGTGATATCCCGACCTCAAATCAATTTTCAAAAAGTAACTCGCACCTTAGAGTAGATAAAAAAATCATCAATACTAGGGAGAGGATAATTGTTCTTTATGGTGACTTTATTGAGTTGAAGTTAATCAATGCATATCGTAAGTAAACCATCCTTATTTTTCAGAAACAAAACTGGAGCACCCCATGGAGAAATACTAGGTTGAATAAAGTATATATCTAGTAACTCTTTGAGTTGAGCCTTCAACTCTTTAAATTCGGCCGGAGCCATCCGATAAGGAGGAATTGAAATGGGATTCCTATCCGGTAATAAGTCAATACCGAAGTCAATTTCCCATTCAGGAGGAATTCTGGGAAGATCATTAGGAAAGATCTCTGGAAATTCCCACACTACGGGGACAAACTCAATAGGAGGAATCTCGAATTCTAGATCTTTGACCCTCACCACATGGTATTGAAAACCCTTGGCTATCATCTTACAAGCCTTTAGACACGAAATAATTCGACTTTTAGGAATAGAATTTCCCCCCTTGCACCGTAAAAAGGGCTCTTTTGGAAAATTGAACTTGAATACCCTTGTTCTACAATCTATGGCAGCAAAACAAGAATGCAACCAATCCATTCCCAAAATAACATCAAAATCAAACATGTCGAGTTCTACTAAATCAACAAGAGTAACTCTATTGGGCAACATTATAGGACAATTCCTATATACCCTTTTTGCAAAACCAATCACCTACCGGGGTAGACACCACATAAGTTTCATTTAATATATCGGGCAATATATCAAAATTTATAGCTACCAAAGGATTAAATAAAGACAAGGTAGCACAGGTATCAGGTAAGGCATAAACATTAATAGAGAAAACTCGTAACATACCGGTCACCACATCGGGAGAACTCTTTTATTCACCCCTTGCCTTGAGTGCTCTCCTTTTTGGAGCTTCGGAGCTAGGACCACTTGATTGAGCTTGGGTATTACCCTTTTCTTGATCCCTCACATTAGGACAATCTCTCACTTCCACTCTTGCCAAAACCAAAGCAATTATCCGATTCCACAAGACATTCATCTTTATGCTTCTTACCACACTTTCCACAAGTTGGTTTCTCACTTGGTGAATCAACACCTCTTCCCTTTTGGCACCTTGGGTTAGACACCCTGTCATTGCAAGCCTTGGGTAACTTATAGGGAACTTGATAAGAAAACCTCTTTTTGAACCTAGGTTGTCTTGAATGTCAAGCCTACCCTTAGAACAACCACCTTCAAAAGACCTTGCCTTCTTAGCATCCCTATTTTTCTTCCTTAGCCGACTTTCCTTTACTTGTTGAGCATGAACCATCAACCTAGAAATATCCATATTTTCATAAAGCATAGTTGCATGACATTCTTCTTCAATCTCTTACGACACACCTGTTACATATCGGCTCATTTCATCCCTAGCATTGGAAACCAAAGAGGAAGCATACTTGGATAGCTTAATGAACTTCAAGGAGTACTCCTTAACACTCATACGTCCTTGACGAAGGTTGATGAAATCCTCTACCTTAGCCTCCCTTTGCTCTCTAGGAAAGAACCTATCAAGAAAGGACCTCCTAAAGATCTCCCAAGTCACCGAACCACCTCTTAGAGCCCTATTATCCTTTCATTGTGTGAACCAAGTTTGGGCCACATCTTTGAGTTGATAGGCGGCTAGCTCGGCCTTCTCACTAGAACTCACCCCCCATAGCATACAAGATCTTTTAGACCTCATCAAGGAAGTATTGGGGGTCTTCTTCAACCTTAGACCCGAAATACATATGAGGGTTCATCCTAGTGAAGTCTCTCAAACGTGAAGACATGGTACTAGCATTTGGGTTCACTCGGGTCCAACATCCCGATTTGCTTGAGCCGTCATGGCTTGCACTTGAGTAGTCACCATATGTGCTTGAGTAGTCATAGCTTGAGCCAAACTTAGAAAATCCGTCCTTATCTCTTCATCCGTCATGGGTGGAGGAATGACCGGAGCTTGGTCACCCAAAGGAGCTTGCTCTTGTGGAGGAACTTGATTGCCTTGTGGAGGAGCTTGGTTATCATGAGGAGGAGCTCCCTCATTAGAAATTTATTCCTCAACCGTTCTAACGGCTGCGCTTCTAGTAGTCATACCTATAACCACAATAAGAGGTTTAGGTGAAAGGAACAGATAACGTTAAGACTCTAGAGGCACGACATAGGAATACAAAGAAGATGAGAATTTCATAAGCATCACATAGTCTTTCATTCATAAGTGTGGTGCACTTCACAGTTATGAATAAAAATCTATATAGACGTGGTTTAGAGAGACATCGATCCTAGGGTTACTTAACCTCATGATATGATACCAAGTTTGTCACATCCAGGGAGCACTCCCTAGACATACCCGACGTCATCGTCTTCGAAGGACTTAGACTAGCCATTAGCATTCATCATTACATATCACAAGTCAAAACACGGAAAAAATTAATTTTTTTACATATACATAGTGAAGTGTACTTAGACTTCTCACATATCATATAGGGAGTATAACTAGACTCATTGCATAGGAAGCTTACTTAGGCTTCTCTTTTAAACAACATAACCAATATACAAAAGATAGTCCATTAAGATCGTCTCACATAAAACCATCTAAACGAGTACAATATTGGACTTAGCCATTACAACTTCAATATGCCATAAAGTCTTACAACAATGTATCAAATGATAAAGGAATGAACAATGTCTCTTAGACAATACAATTACAAAGCTAGAATATGGAAAAGGTAACATCCCCGAACATGAGGACCTACCAACACTTGGAGAAAGGAATCCAAGTCTTCTTCAATCGGCCTCCTAGGAACTGAATGGCCGGAACCTACATATTTGTAGAAAAACATAGAAATATGGGTTAGTACACCAATTGTACTAAGTATGGATATATGCACATAAAACATTTGAAGGCATGCATGAAAAGGACCATTTCTTTAGAAAACATGCTAAGTCATTTCGAAAGACTTAATACATATACAAGAGAGCATATACAAGATAAGGATCACAATAACATAAAACATGTTCATAACCAAAGATAACATCATAATAAAGCCATACCAACATTTCATGTTCAATAGTTCATATCAACATATCGTACAAAACCCTTACCGACAATCCCATCCCAAGTCTACAAGTGCAATGCTCATGTGAAGCCCCATAACTGATACGCTCAAATTACACTTCCCTAAAGAAGTATAAGCGGTCGTATCAAGTAAAGAACCCAACTATTAGGTTGGGGGCGATCCCACGAGGAAAATGGTTTAGACTTAACTTCAATGTACGATTACTTCTATTTAGTCAAGTCCTTTCCGAAAACTAGTAATTAAAAGGGGGGTTTTGTGAAACAAAATTGTTGTTATGTTGTGAAATCAAACAAGTAGCAAGAGTGAGTTATTGGTGTTTATCATGTTGTGAGAGAAACTAGGGTGTAAGTGTTCCCCATAGGTTCATAACGCCATAATCCTAGCTATAACAATTCTTCCCTAATGTTTTGCATGCAAAGTGATAAGTTATGTATCTCTAATTCCTTGGTCCAACATTTAGAGAATTTCACCCCGTACCTTGGTCCGGCTACATGTGTCTAAGTTACTAACCCTTACCTTTACTTCTTATTAAGCATCATACTTGATGTTTGACTTAGTTATTACTTTGCACCAATCGAAACTAGCCTATTAGATAGTATCCACTAAATCTATGTAGATATTCTTTTCCAATTAACTACCCCTTTGGTCCGGCAAGTAGAAATAAGGTGAGTTCTAATGTATGCACTCGTTAAAAAGACTTCTAAACGAAAGAATTATCGATGCATGCAATAACTTATTTGAGAATTGTTATTTAGCTAGGTTTATTTTGTTAATCACCCAGGTTCCCACAACCCTAGTTATGGATTTAGTTACCCATGCTTAGAAGAACAGAATTCATAATTGATAAATAATAAACCATGAACTTACTGTGACAAATGAGAAGAAAATCCAGAAATTCAACTTGAAATCACACAATTATCTAAAAAAAACCAAATCCGGAAATTTGAATTATTGCCCAAGTTGCAAAGTTAAATCCCCAAGAACAAAAGTATGAAAATAGTAAAAGAATCCAACCCCAAAAATGAGGTTTTACACCCTATTTATAATAAAAAAGAGTCCTAAATTAAAAGGAGTTCAAATAAGAAAAGTTTGTCCAAAACGCGACTTCAATCAACGACCCCCACAGACAGTCTATCAATGAAACGACAGACCGTCGACTGCCTCCGTCGGTCCATACTTAGCATCTTTTTTTCAGCCTTCACTTTGCAACTTCTCTGATCCAATTGACGGACCAACAGCACGGTCCGTCAGTTTACCTATGGTCCGTCGATGCTTCTCGTCGTTCCATACTTATGTTTTCTTCAACATCGGGTACTGCGACATTCTCTGATCAAATCGACATTTTGCCAGGAGGTCCATCGATCAACCAACGGACATCGATCCTTCCGTAGCCCCACACTTAGTCAAAATTCCCCGAGTAGCTTCTAGATGCCTGAACCTCCAATCGACGATCACCACCTACGGTCCGTCGATGGCTTTGTGGGTCACTTCTGCACTTATTCTTCACAGCCTTCTGCATTTTAGTTTTGGACAACTTTCCTGCAAAACAAAGATAAAACATATTAAAATTACTACAAGAAGGCTCTATACACACATCAATCTTAAGGAAAAAACATTGAAAGTACCATGAAAACGCGGTATATCAACACCCTCAACTTAAATTCGTTGTTTGTCCTCAAGCGACACACTATGACTGACCACAACACTTTTGTACAAAAGTATCCTCTTTTAAGCTTTCGAAATCACATGGCTATCAATCCCAACTTTTTATTGCTTTAGTGAATTCTTTTACTCTTAGGCTCACTAAGCTCATTCATGTGGATCAGACCATGACGGAGACTCACAACGCACCAACACCTCTACTCTTTTATCTCTCACCAAAGTACCAACTTTACAATATTGCAACAAGTGCCCTCACTTCAAAAGATATCCTCCTTTTTCGCACAGTGATTTCAACTTTTAGTATAAGGATCATTATTCGACACTTACGCTCAAAACAACTTCACACCTAGTTGGTACTTGTCGCTATAGGCTTGCCCTTATTTTCACTGCTTAAGTTCACCATATTAGACTAATAGGATCACGATAGGACTTTCTTGCCTTGTAACGTAGTCTCAGGGTCAGGTATGGTACATATGGGTACATTTTAGTGACTTGTTGCCCTCCTTGACATTACGGCTAAGCGTCCTTCCTCTTTCATCGTCCATTATGCCCTACTTTTTCTTTTCTTGTAATCTTTGCCTTTTTTTCTACTTTCTTTCTCTTTTATGGAAGTGACTCTTACTTCTTTTCTTCAACACTCTTTTTCTCTTTCTTTTGTTTTTCTTTCTTTACTCAATTGACAATTTTGACTAAGTCACTTCTCTTGTTCACTGTCCCTTTTCTTTTCCACATTACTCTTTTTTTTTATACCCACTGGGTCATCACTCATAATAGCCACCCTCAACTTATGGCTTTGCCATGAGTCGAGGTACACATTACCTAAATCAACTTTATTACAATAGTATAGGTCTGGAAATTTCATTCTAACCATTATATAATAGGTGAGGCTCTAGTCTAAGTCATAGAACTTCCGGAGTGTTACAGGCCACCCTTAGTGCAATCCCCAATTACTCGATGCAATATTTTCTCCTTATAAAACAAACCCTCAAATGCATTGATAAAATTCAAAGAGATTTCATTTGGGGTAGCTATCACGACCGGAGACTACCCCTTAGAAGTAACACATCGTACTTGACCTCTCAAAGGTCTTAAATAAAACCTTAGATATCTTTCATCGCATTGTCATAAATTAGCGAAAAATTTAAAACTTTTTCATAGTATAACACAATGCTAATATATCACTTCATTTAGAAACCATAAGTACATAGTTAAGACACTAAGTGTCGCATTTCCATCTTATACACAACTCCAATAGAAAATAATATAATAGAATATAGTAGGGACACGACCCTTAACAACATAAATGAATAATCTATACTATGACATGAACTTAATTAAAACTCTATACATGAAGGCCCTTGACTAATTAAGCACACTTTTGAACTTGGGAATATCTATCTAAGCTCTTCATTCGAGGAAAGATCCTCTAGCCATCACCACCTTCACTTTGTGTAAAGAGATGAAGAAGAATGGTATTAGTACAAGAATTTACTAAGTAATATAACCATGCAAAAAATGATTAAAAGAGGACATTTAGTTAAAAATCATGCATTATGTAATTATAGCAAAACTTCATGAACATTTGATACAATAAACACAATATAGTTCACATATATTATATAGACTTGAATACTATTCACAACAACACAAAAGCCATTTATCACATTTAAGACACATTCAATATCTTCATAGCATTACCTCTCCTTTTTACCTTCACTCATTCACCCAAAGCAACCCTTAAGTAATACTTAGTGTAATGCATGAGTAGTGTCTTATTCCACCATTCATACCAAAGTATCACCTTAAGGTCACAACCTTCACATAAGAACCACCACCTAAGACAACCCCAAGTCACACTAGTGCAATGTGCAAGTAGCATCCCATAATATTACTTCCACTAAGTGTTCCTATGAAGCCACCTTACACATCACATTCAACAAGATACAACATACACATTTAACTTTAGACATAAGACCAACATGTTTTATTGACCGCATGTAAGAACTCATTCATTTATCACATCATAGTCATAACCCATTTAGTCTTTATGCACATCTCAAGACAACATGCAAGTCAATACTACCAATATCATCATAATGAAACAATAGTCAACATTGCAGATTTAGAGTTCATCTTATTAACACATCGTAAGACCTTACTCATAATCCCAATCCAAGTTTACTAGTGCAATGTATATGTGAAGCCCCATAACCTCACACATACTAAGTAACCCAATCAAGGAGATCACAAGCATTGACACTTACTTCATACCTCAACATGACAAGTATAGCCAACAACATGTATACT
The DNA here is from genome assembly GCA_016801875.1 of Solanum sitiens. Classification (NCBI taxonomy): domain Eukaryota; kingdom Viridiplantae; phylum Streptophyta; class Magnoliopsida; order Solanales; family Solanaceae; genus Solanum; species Solanum sitiens. The sequence continues at coordinate 1,319,288 of JABWTJ010000118.1, read as the reverse complement.
AAGTAAGACCTTTATCATGTAGACACAATAAGACCAACACAACGCATAAGTATACTAACACCATAAAGTCATGCATAATATATATATATATATATATATATATATATATATATATATATATCATATGTGTATTATAAATGTTTTGAAATATATTATGCTTGTTTGGTAAGAAACTGACACATTTTATAAACTCTAAGCTCTAAATCATATAAAGTCCTAAATCATATATGCTAAACCCTAATAAACACAAAAGCACCCTAAGCCCTAAACCATAAACCTATAAAACCCTAAAAAACCATGACCTACAAAACCCAAAGCCCTAAACCCTAAAAACCTAGATAAAACCCTTAACCTAAAACCCTAAAACTCATTGAACCCCCTACAAACCCCTAAGATCTAAATCCTAAAAGTTATAAATTTGTAAACTCTAAACTTAAAAACACACAAAAACCCCTAAGCCCTAAACCCGAAAACCTAAAAAATCTAAGGAACACTTAAACCTTAAAATCCCTAAAAAACACATAAACCCCTAAACCTAAAAAACTCTAATCTCTAACCATATATAACCGTAAATCATATATGCAAAACCCTAAAAACACACAAGATAAACCATAAAGCCCTACACTATAAACCTATAAAACCTTAACCTAAAAATCCAAAGCCTTAAACCCTAGAAACCAATATAAAGCCCTTAACCTAAAACCCTAAACCCCAAAAACCATAAGCCCTAAACCTTTAATCCTAACCTAAAATGCTAAATCCTAAACCTATAATTCTAAGAAACTCTAAACCCTAAACCTTAAGAAACCTTAAATCCTATAAACCCTAAAATAAACCCTAAAAACCATTTAAAACCCCTAGAAAACCCAAAGATCTAAACCTAAATCATAAACATTCGTAAACCCTAAACCTAAAAAACACAAAAAGACCTAAGCCCTAACATCTCTCACTAGGTGCTCTCAAACGCTGGTTTGTGAAACTGAATATGGCGTCTCCGCCGCCAGTGAAACAACACCAGCCACCGGATAAACAATAATCTTCACAACATTCTAATGATGATCCATCAAGACAAAGTGATTCCACAAATTCATTAGACAATTCTTTGAATGTGAGGCGTGAAGAAGCGACCCATGTCATAATTTAAGAAAAAGAATTGGATTGGGCAAGAAGACTAATGGAATAACGAATTCTGGTTCGCTAGTGGTTAAATCGAATGAAGTGCTGAAATCGAAATCCCAAATTTCGTGTTCAGCTGAAAAATCAAAAAAATTCATCAACCCCACTGCTAGAATTAGTCGCGAATCTGATGAGCTAAGCGATGTTAGATTGGGTTCTATTGAAGCATTCGAGAATCCAAGTGTAGGGGTTCAAGATCGATCAGGAAAATAGTTGGAGTCGTAAGTCTAAATCATGCGAGATTAAATTGCGAAGCTAAATATCGACGAGTAAGAAAATTTCCTGAGTTGAGACTGGAAGTTCGATCAACATCTGCTAAGACAAACGTGAATCCAAGTGTTGGTGTCAGTCTAATGAAAAATTGAATCCAAAGCAGAGTCGAATGGGCGATCTTTATAACCTGGGTGGCGGCGCCAAAGCTCCGATCAATATTGGGGATGATGGGTGTCAAGGAAGCGTTTCCAATGCTGAACGTATTATCCCTTCTGAAAGACTCGATAATCGTTTTCTTCAAGATGAAACAAACCTTCAAGTTCAAGAAATTCTGGAAAAAAATAGCAAAAACAGGGTTGAAGAGGCTGTTAATTCAATGTTGGAGATTGGCATTGTTTCTTTGGGTATATCTAAGGATCATGATCAATCAAGAACAGTAAAAATTCTAGGAATTTTTCTAGTGCAGGGGACACAAGTTAGTTCAAAAGTGATAGACATCATCTTGGTGGTGTTCTTAGAGAAGGATCGTTTCCAGGCCATGGCAATGTATCTGGAAGTACGGGATTGGATGCAGGTAAGATCATTCCACCTAACATTGTTCCTCATTGATGTACCGCGGTTTCGCGGTACTTTCAATGCTTTTTCCTTAAGTTTAGTGTGTGTCTAGGGCCTTTTTGTAGTAATTTTAATGTGTTTTGCAGGAAAGTTGTCTTAAATGGAAGTGTAGAAGACTGTGCAGAAATCAGTGCAGAAGTGACCACCACGAAGCCATAGACGGCCCGTCGTCTCATCAGCGGACCGTAGGTGGTGGCCGTCGACTGAAGGTTCGAGCATCTGGAAGCAACTTAAGGAATTCTGACCAAGTGTGGGGCTAAGGAAGGATCGATGGTCCGTCGACTGATCGACGGACCGTGCTGGCAAATCATCGATATGATCAGAGACTACCCCAGTACCCGGTGTTGGAGAAAACCTAAGTATGGAACGACGATTAGCATCGATAGACCGTAAGTGCATCGACGGACCGTGCTGTTGGTCCGTCGATTGGATCAGAAAAGGTGCAATTTGGAGGCTTTAAGAAGATGCTATGTGTGGACTGATGGAGGCAGTCGACGGTCCGTCGTTGCATCGATGGACCGTCAGTGGAGTCATCGATTGAAGATGCATTTTGGGACAAACTTTCCTTATTTGAACTCCTTTTAATTTAGGACTTTGTTATTATAAATAGGGTTAAAAACCTCGTTTTTGGGGTTAGAATTTTTATTATTTTTTCATTTTTTTGTTCTTGGAGATTTGACTTTCCAATTTGACAATTTATTCAAGTTTCCGGAATCGATTATTAAGTGAATTTTTCTATTTCAAGTGTTATATCTGGATTTTCTTCAAACTTGTCAAAGTGATTACATGAATTATTGTTTAACAACCATGAATTGTGTATTTATAGGCATGTGTAACTAAATCCACAACTAGGGTTGTGGGAACCATGGGTGATTAACAAGGTAAACTAGCTAAATAACAATTCTAGAATAGATTCTTGCATGTATTGATAATTCTTTCGTCTAGAAGTCTTTTCAACGAGTACACGCGTTAGAACTTGTCCTATTTCTACTTGCCGGAGCAAGGGGGTAGTTAATAGGAAAAGAATTATCGACATAAATTTAGTGAACACTATCTAATCGGCTAGTTTCGATTGGTACGAAGTAATAAATAAGCAATACATCGAATATGATGCTTAATATGAAGTAAAGGTAAGGTTTAGTAACTTAAACACACATAACTGGACCAAGGTACGGGGTTAAATTCGCTAAATGCCGGACCAAGTATTAAGAAATACATAACTTATCACTTTGCATGCAAGATACTAGGAAAGAATTGTTATTGCTAGGATTACCGCGTTATGAACCTATGGGGAACACTTACACCCAACCGTTTCCCTCCCTTATTCCTTAACTCCCCATTAACTCCCACAATCATTCACTCCAAATTTTCTTCATATTTCCTAAATTCCCAAACTCCCAGAATCTTCCAAACCCTTCCCTCCACAGTTCCTTTCCTATTTCCCTTGTTTTTACGATCGGTGTTTGAAGGCGGGCTCATCGGTTGTTGTTGAAAGTTCACTCACACATTCACTCCACTACAGAGTACAAGTATTTCTTTCTCATCGTCCCACTGAATTCACATTCATTAGCTTGAGAAACCGAATCAATTGTATGTGGGTGTTGACTTAGGGACAACTTTACATGATTAACTTGTTAAAATTGGGTTTTATGTTCTTTAGAATGATAGAAAGTGAATAGGTTAGGGTGCAAACTATACAAATGAACTCTGAATGTTGTGTGATTTATTGTTTTCTGACTTAGGGATAAATAGTCTATTAGAATCTAGGATAGAAATTTGCAAAATCGAAGCCCTAGGAATGACGAATTTGTTTGCTGATGGTTATAGTATATTTGGTGTGTTGTTCTATGCTTGATATTGTCCATTTGAGGGGTGCTAAGAATGTTTGGAAAACTTGTCTCTGACCGACTGCACGAGACCCCATCTACAGACCGTCGGTCAATCGACGGACCATCGATGAGGTCCATCGATAGCTACTCCCTTTAATTGCCTAACTCTGGGACGACAGAAGTGGACTACGGTCCGTCGATTCATCGACGAACCATTCTGCACGTCCGTCATTTCGGTCTGAAACTATACTTTGTGTGATTGCAATTTTTTTTCTAAGTGTCAAACGACAGAAGTGGACTACGGTCTATCGTTTCTAACTGAAAGTTCTAATCTAATATGCATTCCAAAATTTTTGTAAGTGTCCATCGACGGACACTATCGACGGACCATCGATTCATCGACGGGCCATCGATAGTGCGCATCGACTGAGTCTGCAAGTCTGCACTCACCTGTGTCCTGTGTTTTCCGATTTGTCCTGCTTCTGTTGAGTGTGTAGAAAGATTACTATGAAACTAATAACTCTCCTTTGTAGGTACCAATGGCCCCCAAGCCGGATATTGTCTACTCCAGAGGACGGTCCAAGTCCTTGGCACCTTCACACCGGATGATTGGCTTGTACGAAGATAAGCGTGATCCCGAATATGTGCCACCAGGCACCCTGACACCGACACCAGCTTATAGGGCCACTTGGGGCACGCCCAAAAAGGTGGCGTCCGGCGTAGTCACTGCCTCCCAGTCTGACGAGGAGCGCACACTGACCGGCACACCGTCTAGGTCTGCCTCGAGTTCTGAGGGAGCATCTGGCTTCGAGGAGGCTTTCGGTTCTAAGTCGGCCCACTCTACAGGGTCGAATGAGGCCACTGCCTCAAGTTCCGAATCACAGGGAGCCACTATTCCGGATGCACCTGCACACCATGCCTCGTCTGATGAGGCCCATAGTTCGGAGTCTGCTCCGTCACCCCGAGATGAGGACCCTACACCGGTTGCTGATCAGCCTAACCGGTGGTGCGTAGAGGGGCAGTACCAGATCTATAGGGATGCTAAGCTGTTCAATTATAAGGGGGTCATGACTCGGACTCTGACAGTTGAGAGGCGCGTTCTTATAGGGAGTCTACACACTGTCTTGCGATACATGACCTATTCACCCGCCACCAGCTCAAGTGGATGGCTAGGACTGGGGGACGCTACAGTGAGGAGTTGGTGCGGGAGTTCTACGCCTCTTACGTAGCGACTCTCCGGAGTTCTTTCGATAGGCGGGCTAACCCCTCCAAATAGGCACCACTCACTGAGGTTCGCGTCCGTGGCTGCCGGGTGGACATCTCTTTTCCTGCCATTCGCCGCTTCTTATATGGTGCAGATACCGATGACAATAGGATCCCCCTCACCCCCGAGTTCGACTACAGGTGGGACGTGGTCAAGTCGGGCCATTTCCAGCATGACAAGGATCTGAGAGAGACCACCAAGAGGTGATCGCCCAGCACATATCTGTAGACCGTGAGGGCGCAGACTGGGTGCTGCACCCCAGAGGCCTTATCAAGAAGGCCAACCTCACATTTGTAGCCAAGTTCATTTGGCTTCTGGTCCGCCACCGCCTATCCCCACAGCTGCAGAAAACATACTTACGTGGGATAGAGCAGTCTTGATCGCTGCTATGGTCGCCGAGTTCGAGATTGATTTTCCGAGGCTGTTGCTCTCTGTCATCCATGAGAGGGATTTTAAGGCCTCGACCACTTACCCTTTTTCCTGTATGATTTCTCAGTTATGCAGGGCTACTGGAGTGCCCATTTGGCACATAGATGTTCTCCGCATTTCTACTAGGACAGTGGACATAGGCCTCATCAGGGATGAGGCCAATGAGGCGACACCAAATAGAGGGCCTAGATTGGATGTGCAGCCGTTGGGTGAGAACATCGCAGATACGGTAGAGAAAGCCCAAGGGTCTGATCATGCTGCTTCTGAGCCTATCGACACTACTCCAGTTGAGTCTGCCCCAGGTACTAGTAGGGCACCGAGTTCCTCCCGGTCTACACCACAATCAGCAGCACTAGTCCCAATTGCTAGGGTCCAGAAGCTAGAGGCCCAGATGGCCACATTGATGCACCATATCAAGCCTTGGATGCATAGGTCCATTGCCTATGATACATCTATTGTTGTATGTTGATGATATGCTTATTGCTGCTAACAACATCACAGAGATAAATATTTTGAAGAAACTGTTGAGCAAGGAATTTGACATGAAGGATCTAGGAGTTGCAAAGAAAATCCTTGGAATGGAAATTTCAAGAGAAAATGGTGTTGTACTTCTTTCTCAGAAGAGGTACATCGGAAAAGTTCTTGAAAGATTCAATATGCATATGAGCAAGCCTGTAAGTACACCGTTAGCTTCTCATTTCAAGCTTTCAGAGTTACAAATGCCTCAATCTATGGATGAGGTGGAGCATATCAAAGGTTCCTTATGCGAGTGCAGTTGGTAGCATTATGTATGCTATGGTATGCACACGTCCAGATATTGCCCAATCTGTAAGTGTGGTAAGCAAGTCCATGGCAAATCCAGGAAAAAGGCACTGGAAAGCTGTCAAGTGGATATTGAGATATCTCAAAGGAGCTCCTGATGTTGGCCTAACCTTCCGGAAAAGTGAAGGTATTTCAATTCTTGGTTATGTAGATTTTGACTATGCAGGGGATCTTGATCGAAGGAGGTCCACAACTGGATACATCTTTACTCTCGTCGGTAGTGCCGTTAGTTGGAAATCGACTTTACAGTCGATTGTCGCTTTGTCTACAACAGAGACAGAATATATGGCAGCAACGGAGGCAGTGAAAGAAGCTATCTGGTTGAAAGGTTTGGTGGCAGAATTGAGTTCAGTTCAACTTGAATCAATTCTAAAATGTGATAGTCAAAGTGCTATTCATTTGATTAAAAATCAAAGATTTCATGAGCGCACCAAACACATTGATGTCAGATTTCATTTTATTCGAGATGTCGTAGAAAAGGGAGCTATCAAGGTTGAGAAGGTTATCACAGACGATAACGCTGCAGACATGTTGACCAAAATAGTCCCGCTTGCCAAGTTTGCACACGGCAAGGACTTGGGAGTATGCATCAATTGATGCAACTCTAAGAGAACAACTGCTAGGTGGAGCTGGTATGTTCAACAAAGGTTTGATTCTTCTTGTTTCTTACAATGGGATTGCCTAGTAAGCTTTGAAGTTTTAGCCGGAGTTGTTTATACGCATGCTTGAAACACAAACCAAGGTGGAGATTGAAAGAGTTGGTTTTGGTTCTTGTAGAATCAAACTAAATGGAAGATGAATTAACATGAATATTTGGTAGGAACATAATTAGTACAAAATAAAAGTCAAAGATTGTATCTTGGTAGGTGAAATTTAGGCAAATCATAAAATGGTTTCATATTCTTAACCTTGACAATTTTGACACATAGTGATGTCATGGATGACATCAATAGGATGAATTTATTCCTGTAAACAGGTAACTCTTAATTCATTTTCAAATCATCCTCTCACTTGCCTTCTCACCTTCTAAGGCATTTGTGTTCTCTCTATTGTAGTATTTCACTTGTATTCTTTGTAGAGTGAAATAAATATTGGTGCAGTTGTTCTTTGGTGGACGTAGGATCATTTTGATCCGAACCACGTTAAATATTATTGTTCTTCCTTGTTCTTTAGTTTCACGTTTCCGCTAACATTAACAATTACAATTTTCTTTGCTTTTCTGTGCTGGTTTTTAGCTTCTTTGGTTGGATCTCATGTTTCAAAGGAGTACTCATTGTTGCCTCTTATTTGTTCAGGTACACAGGGGAGAAATGAGCATTTAGACCTCTAATTCATATCATCAAATTCTAAAATTAATATTATAAAAATATCACATAATTTTTTTTAAGTATCATCGGTATTTAATTAAAAAATACCAGTCATAAACTATTACATCAAAAATTTTATATAACGAAAATAATAATAAAATATTCATTGATCATTTTTTAAGCCTGTTTATCACTACACTTAAATAATCTTAGTCATACATTTTCTTTTTATACAAAATTAAAAATAATAAATACCCTTAATCAATGTACAATTTTAAATTAAAAATTGAAACTATAAAGGGCACTACACGTTAAATATCAATTATTTTTGTATGTGGTAAGTGAATAGTGATAGTCAAATTGTAATGTTAAAACTTATTTGTAGACTTTTAGTCATAATTAATTATTATTAGTAGGTTGAGGAAATACTCAAATTGATATATTTGCTATAAAAGAGGAGCCAGATGGAGCAAATATTTAGGATCTGCCAGTAACAATTAAATAACTGATTTCAATTCAAATTTAATTTATATTGTGCATGTTTGTTTCTAGGTTAATTCTATTTAGTTTTTAGTTATTCTTTTCATAAGTTTTAATATATTTATAAATTCCATATATTACATTATTTTCAGTTTTTTTGTCTTTTTGCATTTTTTTCAGATTTTAAAATAATTTTGTTGATTCAATATAAATTAATTTTAAAAAGACTCCATCATCCATTGTGGATATTTTCTATTATTTTCAAATAATTAATTTGTGTTTTTTGTAAATTTGTTTTTAAAATAATTACATATTGACAATATTTTGAATTATTAAAAATCAGTTCTTTTATTGTTGGAGAAATGTCTATTTATTTAGATTAGTTTTTATGGCATTTTTTGTTTTATATTTTTTTTAAAAAACATTTGAAAGACTACAGTTTTATGTTTCCTATTCTGTTTCAATTCTTTAATTAGATAGTTTTACACATTAAAATATTAAACAGTGATACTATATTTTTAGAAACTCATTATTCACATCCCCTCATCATTTGTTTAATTTTAACAATTTTAGAAAAACAAAAGGCATGAAACAATGACATGAATAATCAACCCAAAACATGATTTATGTGTATATATATATATATATATATATATATATATATGTATGTATAATAGGAGAGGTGAAAGCGCCTACGTGTCAGCTCCACATTTATTCTCTAATTTTTAATTTTTAAATTATTAATTAATTTGTTTTTTAATAAGCAAAAGAAGTTACTATTTTAGAAGATAAGTTAGAGTTTATATTAATAGAAATTGTTTGTTTTTTTATTAAAAAAAACACGTTTACAAAATGGTAATTACATCCTCAAATTTTGAGTTTTTTAAATGATAATTAAAAATTGTTTGAAAAAAGTTATTTATTTAATAATGATAATAATAATATGTTTACACAACCTCCTTATTTATAGCAAAACAAATGTATAATAATAATAATAATAATAATAATAATAATAATAAAAAAAAAACAGATACTATCATAATTATAGTAATCTTAATTATGAAATAAATAAATTTAATAAATAAAAAAGTTAACATTAAAAGGAATTTTTTTTGCTCTTAACTTTTTAGTGCTTTTCAAAAATTCAAAACTTGCACTTACTTTCGTATTTTTACATTTTTTATTTTATTTTAATATTGAAGTTTTAAAAAAATAATATTACAGTTTTTATAGGATGATACAGTTACTAAAGAAAACTGATTGTCAAACTAATAAAATATAAAATAATAAAATAAATAAAAAACAAAAAGAGGATTATAAAATCACCACAACTTCCCACTTCCTTATTCTTTCCCTGGCATGAACACTTTTTTTCTCCAAGAACATATTGATCACTTTTTTTTATTGGCACAATATCATTTTCTAAAAAAATTGTCTTAATCTCTTTGTTACTCATTAATTTCAATATTTTTTTTCTTTCATATTTTGCCTTCTATGAGAGGACAATCTTTCAGTGGGAGCATTTTCAACGACAAATTAGAAGATAACTGTGGAAAAAAGGATCTGAGATTTCTTCAGCTAATAATTTATATATCCATATGTAGTGTAATTGAGATGTAATGTTTGATTGTAATTAGTGAGTTTATAATCAAAATAATTTCTTTCAATCTTTTTAAAATTTTCAAGTTTGTCTGATTGAAAATTTCTAATTCAATGTAAAAAAATTTATAATGAAACTAAATATGTATATAAAAATAATAATAGTGGATGATACACAATTACTACAAAATAACATATTTTTTAAATAATTAAAATTAATTAAATCTATATCATTTTTTTAAAAAAAAAATAAAAAATTAGGACAGTGCAACAGTAAAACCATTTTTTTTATAATAAACAAAATTTTAGAACATTTTAAAATTAACTTAAACAGGGTAACTTTTTTTTCCTACGAATTTTGATGATGCTTCAAAAAATTGTTTAAAAGGAAAAAAAAAGGAGATAATAATAATAATAATAATAATAATAATAATAATAATAATAATAATAATAATAATTTCTATCTATATCTATCTATCTATCTATCTATCTATCTATCTATCTATATAAAAGATCTACGTTTCTAACAAAAAAACTGAAACAATTAATTAGAAAATCTATACAAAATCTAAAAATCAAAATAAAAATGAAAATTGCAACTTAAAAAAAAAAACGAAAAATATGGCTTTTCTCCTATCAAACCTGAAACAATTATTAAAAACAACTATTCAAATAATTATTAACCCAATGATGGGTATATATTTTTTAAGAAGTGCAATATATAAATATGACTATTTAATTTTGTATACAATATATTAATTTGGTATATATATACTAATCTTCTATCTATATATAAAAGGAGAAGAAAAAATGACACATATATATACAAAATGCATCATTATTTGGTTAGAAAGTAAATTAAAGAATGACACAAAATAAATATAAATAAAACAACTAACGAAAAAAGAAAGAAAAAGAAATTATCTATAAAGGAACACTTAAACAACAAAGATGAGACTTATAGTAAATCAAAGGAATAGAAGATCTTCGACTTTATTCAACTTTTAATTTTTATTTTGCTCTGCAATAATTTATTTTTATGTTGTAGAGTTAATATTTTATATTAGGTTTTAGATTGATATATACATAAAATTTAATTAATTAGCAGAAATCTCAATCCAACACACACCACATATGCTATTAATCTTCATTATACTAGATAATGAGAAGTTATAAAATACTGCTTTGTATTTTTGAAGAATATATTCCCATTACACGTAAATTAGATTAAAATTTTATTAGCATTAGTTTTATATGTATAGTTAAAACATTATATATGATTATCCACGTACTTTTGTTACTCAATAATAATTTGGTTTTAGTTATTTTTAATTTTAAAAATTATTATATTTTATAATATTCGCGCAACGCGCGGGTACGTATACTAGTAAATAATAATAGCATGAAACATTGTTATATCCTAAATCGTAATCCGCTTGCAACCCTTAATATCCAAAATAGAAATATTGTTCACAAATCAAATGAATATTTAAAATATGCTATTCGTAAATTAATATTTTATGGTTCATAAATTCGATTGGAAGATTTTGTCAATATATCAAATTTTTGCCAATAATATGATAAGAATTTAACAAACATTATTATTATTATTATTATTATTATTATAATTAAAATAAATCCATAACTTAATAAAGCGATTGCACAATCTTATTAAATAGTTATCTTGAATTCAAATTCATTAAATTAAGCCCACACTTAAAATTGTATTCCATTATCCTGCAAAACCTTCACATTCAAATTGAAAAAAATATAAAGGTAATTTATAAATTAAAAAAAATAATGATGAATAGTTATAAAGTTGAATATACTAATAATATGCATGCATTTGAACATATGGGATTCTCAAAATAGAAGTTTAAAAAAATTCTCTCTCCTCTATAAGCTCCCTAGAAACTGATATGAACACACCGAATTATTGGGTTCCACCAAAACCCCCAGATTTGATTTCCAATTTATGCAAACGAAAACCCAATTCATAGAAAGACTTGCTCATGTCTAATGAAACTATCATTAACGATCTTATTGACTGTGATATGATAAAGGGAGGGAGATTCACCTATGGAGTACGTCGGTGCTAGAGCAGGAAATCACAGAGAAGTTGAACCATATTGCTCTCACCGACGAAGATAAAATGAGGATGTACGCTCCTTGGAAATACTCAGTTATAATCAAGCTTTTGGGTATTCGTATGAATCACCAAATGCTCAAATCAATCTGTAAATTAGCTACAGATTTTCCATTAATTGATTTGGATTTTGACTTTTGATTTCTATACCGCAAAATTCAAAAAAAAGAGCAACTTAATACGGAACCCAACCCCCATAGTATACCACCACTCCTCCTCTATCACAACCCCCCCCAGAGTCTTGGATGGAGTAAGGTCTTTTAGGCCAAGCCATTTTCTTCACGATCGATCTAGAGGGACGGAGGTTCTGATAATTCTTCAAAATCCAAACTTCTTGGCCCAAATGATAACGGAGGGCATGCGCCTAGAAATGGCCAACTACACGAATCAGGTCTGGTTGAACAATCTATTGAGCCCTCTAGCTCCAACCCTTTTTAACCACATGCAACAAATGTAGAACCTCCCCAATCACTTCAATCCTTTGCTAACAGCTGTGAGGGAGGATCTGCCTTTCTTCTCTCTAGTGGAACAAATAATGGAGAACCCACTGTTCAATCCATGGATGCCTAAGCAAAACCAACATCGATCCCCCCGAATACCCCCTTAGAGGACGAGGTGATAGAGGATGCTATGGAGGAAACTCTTCCTCCTTCCATCGAATAGCAAACTTAAGAGGAGTGACCCTTATGCTATTCCCGGAGATGGAACACAAGAAGTATATTTTCAACTGCCCAGGGAATCTCAAGAAGTGTTCGATCGTATTTCGCCTGCCCTTTACCGCGCAGGTAGCAAAGAAGATGAAAGAGTTGGTTTTGGTTCTTGTGGAATCAAACTAAATGGAAGATGAATTAATATGAATATTTGGTAGGAAGATAATTAGTACAAAATACAAGTCAAAGATTGTATCTTGGTAGGTGAAAGTTAGGCAAACCATAAAATGGTTTGCTATCTTAACCTTGACAATTTTGACACGTAGTGATGTCATGGATGACATCAATAGGATGAATTTATTCCTATAAATAGGTAGCTCTTAATTCATTTTCAAATCATCCTCTCACTTGCCTTCTCACCTTCTAAGACATTTGTGTTCTTTCTCTTGTAGTATTTCACTTGTATTCTTTGTAGAGTGAAATAAATATCAGTGCAGTTGTTCTTTGGTGGACATAGGATCATTTTGATCCGAACCACGTTAAATATTGTTGTTCTTCCTTGTTCTTTAGTTTCACGTTTTCGCTAACAATTGGTATCAGAGCGAAGGTTCTGTCTGAGTATGCTCTGTGGTTACAGCACAGTCTGAACTTCCACATCAGAAAAAGATTACTTTGGTTTTCTGTAGTTCCAAATACATTGTAGTAGAAAAGGAAGAACAAGTTAAAAAAAAAATAAATAAGTTCTATGAAGTTTGAAATTGATAGATTTAGTGGGCGCAACAACTTCAATATCTGGAAAATCCAGATGATAGCGTTACTGCGGAGGGAAGGTTCAATCCATGCTATTGACGGAAAGTACCCCGATAAGATATCGAATTCCGACAAGGAAAAGATTGAAGGAGATGCATTGAGTGCAATCCAACTGTCCCTTGCACCTAACGTACTTTGTGAAGTGAGTACAAGTACCGAAGAGACGGCCAAAGAGTTATGGGAAAAGCTGTAAGGGCTTTACCAGGACCAGTCAGTGACAACAAGGATGTTGTTACAACGGCGTCTTCATACATTTAAGATGGATTCAGGTACTTTGTTGCAAGACCATCTTGATGCGTTCAATAAACTTGTGATGGACTTACAAACTGCTGGAATTAAAAAAGACGAGGAGACGCTTGCATGTTCTTTGCTATTTTCATTGACTTCAAAATATCGTGATATTGAGAATTCAATGATGTATAGCAAACAACCTATTAAACTTGAGCAAGTGCGGCAAGCACTAAACTCTTGTGATGTGCGGATGCATTTTGAAGGAGACAAAAGTGACGAAGCTAGTGGACTCTTTGTAAGAGGTCGTACTAGCCAACAGGGAAGGAGCAAATCAAAGTACAGATCAAAGTCTCGTGTGAACAAAAAGAATGCGGAATGTTGGGGCTGTCACAAGAAGGGGCACTTTGAACGAGATTGCCCTATGTCGAAGTCCAAAGAAAAGGCGAGCGCATCCATTGTTGAGCAAGTACATGATAATGATGATGATTATGTACTAACAACATCATGCAATAGTGGAGTCTATGACAACAAATGGGTCTTAGACTCTGGTTGTACTCTGCATATGACATTCCGAAAAGATTGGTTCAGCAGCTATGAAACAAGTAGAGGAACTGTATTAATGGGCAATAATGCAACTTGTAAAATAGTTGGCATTGCTTCAGTTCATGTTCGCTGCCATGATGGAATCGTGAGGACTATTACAGAAGTCCGTCATGTTCCTGATCTAAAGAAGAATTTGATCTCCCTGGGTACTTTAGATAAACAAGGTTATAAGTACATGAGTGAAGGAGGAACTATGAAAGTTACTAAAGGGTCTTTAGTCATGTTGAAGGCCAAGCTGGAGGATGGCCTCTACACACTTGCGGGAAGCACCATTATTGGCTCTGTAAATGCATCTACAGTGCAGTTATCTAATGATGACAAGGCAAAATTATGGCACATGATACTAGGCCATATGAGCGCCCGAGGATTGGAGATGTTGAGCAACCGCAACCTTTTAAATGGTGAGAAGATCAGCACACTTGAATTTTGTGAGCACTGCGTCTTAGGGAAGCAGAAAAAGGTCAGCTTCAGCACTAGCAAGCACAAGACGGGAGGGGTGCTAGACTACATCCATTCAAATTTATGGGGTCCCTCTAAGCTTCCATCGAAGGGAGGAAAGAGGTATCTTCTCACATTCATTAATGATTTTTCACGAAAGGTTTGGGTGCGTTTCCTGAAGACAAAAGGTGATGCTTTTGAAGCATTTAAAGAGTGGAAGATTTTGGTTGAAAATCAAATGGAGAGGAAAATCAAGTATCTTCGCACGGACAATGGCTTGGAGTTTTGCAGTGAAGAGTTCAATGATTTCTGCAAGGTTCATGGGATCGCAAGACATAAGACGGTCAGGCACACACCACAGCAGAATTGAGTTGCCGAGAGAATGAACAGAACTCTTCTTGAGAAGGCTCGTTGTATGCTCTTACAAGCTAAGATGTCCAAAGTATTTTGGGCTGAAGCAGTTCATACTACTTCTCATATTGTCAATCGGTCTCCAGCATCAGCGATTGATGTTAAGACTCCGAATGAGGTCTGGTCAGGTGAACCCTCTAACTATTCATACTTGCGAATATTTGTGTGTCCATCTTATTATCATGTTAATGAAGGTAAGCTTGAACCAAGGGCTAAAAAGGCCATATTCGTAGGGTATGTAGATGGAGTAAAAGGGTACAAACTATGGTGTTTGTCTTTACTCAAATTTGTAGTTAGTAGAGATGTTACCTTTGATGAATCCTCTATACTTGATCCTCATAAAGTTTTTGTGGAGTTATCTAAAAACGAGAATAACGAGCAGGTGGAGCTACCGGTGGAGCTTACCAAGGAACGGGATCAAGAGACTCAAATTGATGAGTCAAAAGATGCAGATCTTAAAGAACTTGCTTCCAATGAACCATAGACAATTGCGAAGGGAAGGGACAAAAGGCAGATACGGAAACCGGAACGTCTTATAGAGCAAGAAAATCTGATTACACATGCGTTCGTAGCTGCAGAAGAAGAGATTAAGGATCTCGAGCCCTCTTCGTATGTTGAAGCAACTTCTTGCAAAGATGCTGCACAATGGCAGTTAGCCATGATGGAAGAGATGGAGTCTCTTCACAAAAATGAGACATGGGTCTTAGTTAAAAGGCCAAAGGGGATGAGGACAGTTGGATGCAAATGGGTCTACAGAAAGAAAGAAGGTATTCCAGAAGTGGAAGATGCTAGGTTCAAGGCGAGATTGGTTGCAAAGGGTTTCAGTCAGAAGGAGGGAATTGACTACAATGAGATCTTTTCTCCAGTCGTGAAACATAGCTCAATTCGCGTGCTACTAGCATTGGTTGCACAATTTGATTTAGAGCTTCAACAGCTTGATGTCAAAACCGCTTTCTTACATGGTGATCTAGAAGAGACAATCTATATGGATCAGCCTGAAGGTTTCCTAGCTGAAGGAAAAGAAGACCATGTATGTCAACTGAAGAAGTCTTTGTATGGTTTGAAGCAATCCCCTAGACAGTGGTACAAGAGGTTTGATGCATTCATGACTACACATGGATTTTCGAGGAGTGCATTTGATAGTTGTGTGTATCACAAGAAGATGTCTGGTAACTCTATGATTTATCTATTGTTGTATGTTGATGATATGCTTATTGCGGCTAACAACATCACAGAGATAAATATTTTGAAGAAACTGTTGAGCAAGGAATTTGACATGAAGGATCTAGGAGTTGCAAAGAAAATCCTTGGAATGGAAATTTCAAGAGAAAATGGTGTTGTACATCTTTCTCAGAAGAGGTACATCCGAAAAGTTCTTGAAAGATTCAATATGCATATGAGCAAGCCTGTAAGTACACCTTTAGCTTCTCATTTCAAGCTTTCAGAGTTACAAATGCCTCAATCTATGGATGAGGTGGAGCATATGTCAAAGGTTCCTTATGCGAGTGCAGTTGGTAGCATTATGTATGCTATGGTATGCACACGTCCAGATATTGCCCAATCTGTAAGTGTGGTAAGCAAGTACATGGCAAATCCAGGAAAAAGGCACTGGGAAGCTGTCAAATGGATATTGAGATATCTCAAAGGAGCTCCTGATGTTGGCCTAACCTTCCGGAAAAGTGAAGGTATTTCAATTCTCGGTTATGTTGATTCTGACTATGCAGGGGATCTTGATCGAAGGAGGTCCACAACTGGATACATCTTTACTCTCGTTGGCAGTGCCGTTATTTTGAAATAGACTTTACAGTCGATTGTCCCTTTGTCTACAACAGAGGCAGAATATATGGAAGCAACGGAGGCAGTGAAATAAGCTATCTGGTTGAAAGGTTTGGTGGCAGAATTGAGTTCAGTTCAGCTTAAATCAATTCTAAAATGTGATAGTCAAAGTGCTATTCATTTGATTAAAAATCAAAGATTTCATGAGCGCACCAAACACATTGATGTCAGATTTCATTTTATTCGAGATGTCGTAGAAAAGGGAGCTATCAAGGTTGAGAAGGTTATCACAGACGATAACGCTGCAGACATGTTGACCAAAATAGTCCCGCTTGCCAAGTTTGCACACTGCAAGGACTTGGCGGGAGTATGCATCAATTGATGCAACTCTAAGAGAACAACTGCTAGGTGGAGCTGGTATGTTCAACAAAGGTTTGATTCTTCTTGTTTCTTACAATGGGATTGCCCAGTAAGCTTAGAAGTTTTGGCCGGAGTTGTTTATACGCATGCTTGGAACACAAACCAAGGTGGAGATTGAAAGAGTTGGTTTTGGTTCTTGTGGAATCAAACTAAATGGAAGATGAATTAATATGAATATTTGGTAGGAAGATAATTAGTACAAAATACAAGTCAAAGATTGTATCTTGGTAGGTGAAAGTTAGGCAAACCATAAAATGGTTTGCTATCTTAACCTTGACAATTTTGACATATAGTGATGTCATGGACGACATCAATAGGATGAATTTATTCCTATAAATAGGTAACTCTTAATTCATTTTCAAATCATCCTCTCACTTGCCTTCTCACCTTCTAAGGCATTTGTGTTCTCTCTCTTGTAGTATTTCACTTGTATTCTTTGTAGAGTGAAATAAATATCAGTGCAGTTGTTCTTTGGTGGACATAGGATCATTTTGATCCGAACCACGTTAAATATTGTTGTTCTTCCTTGTTCTTTAGTTTCACGTTTCCGCTAACAGAAGACGGTAGTTCTGAGTCCAACTTTGAGGACACAGACACAGGAGGAAATGAGCAACACAAATTTTAATCTAATGAATTACACCAGTACCATAATAATCTGGAATATTCGTGGTGCACATAATGAGACTTTTATGAGAAATCTTAAGGAGATTGGTAGGATTCATAATTCTTGCATGTTAGCTCTTCTTGAAACTAGACTACAGGAACACACTACTCTGAAGGATGTCTTGCAATTTAGTAGCTTGCTGGAAGTCCCTGTTGTGGGACGCTCGGGGAATTGTTTTGCTCTGGCATGACAACTTGGTGACTGTTAATCAAGTTAAGAACTCTAATCAAGAATTGCACGCAATGGTTCAGGTAAACTCTAATCGTAATTTTTGGTTATTTAGTATTATATATGCGAGTACTGATGTTGTGAATCGTAATATACTAATGAATAACCTTAAAGAAATTAATAATACTTACAAAGGTCCTTGGTTAATTGTGGGTGACTTTTAATGAAATTATTTGTCAGGAGGATAAATGGGGGTGGGGTGGGGTGGGTGGGGGGCGGTCGTCCTTATAATATTAATAGGGCCAATAAATTTGTCAACTGTATTAATTATTGCTGTAGACACGTAATTTTTAACCGAACCTAATATTTTACACCATTTTTAGAATTTAAATATTTTAAAAATCTAAATTAAATATTTTTTTTTGATTTTCTCTTATTTTATTATTATATTTTTAAAAGATATGAAAACTACAAATAATAGAATCACACTTTAAGGTACATTTATTTTTATTCATTCAAAGCTTTAATTATAAATTAGTGAATTTAATTTTTTATATTTTTTATCTAGCTATTGAATTTTTCTTAGTTAATATTATTATTATATTTTTATTTATTAACAAAAAAATAAAAGAAAAAACCCTAAAATTAACCCATTTACCCCATTACCCCAACCCACCTACACTTACCCCATTACCCCCTAAACTTCTACCCCCACAACCTACCTATGGACCCCACAACCCACCAACACTACTAACATACACACTACTATATACAAAAACAATCCGCAAACAGAAAGAGAGGATTGAGCCAAAAAAAGGAGAAAAAGAAAAGAAGAACAAACCAAAGAAAGAATAAGATACGGACGAGCCAAAAAAGGAAAAAACAAACAATCAACACACACACACCAATACATACAGAAAAATCCATCAGCCTAAGAAAATACACACACACACGAAAGAAAAGAAAAACAATCCCATTTTATCTTATTTTTCTTTCAAAAAATTCACCATCACATTCACATATTTTCTTCCTTTCTCATTACTATTTTCATATAAACATCACATATACCACCACATATAACCTACAAACACTTGTGAGAGTTTTAATCGAGGTTCATTCAAGATTTTGCGGTATTCTACTTACCTTATCTCTTTAATTTATTTATGGAGTTTGATGTATTTTATGCCAAGTTTTTTTATATTTTTGTTTTATTAATAATTGATTGAAATGAACAAATTGTCGGTTGTTAAATCTCTGCTTAATGAATAATAGTAGCTTTAACAATGATTACTTTTTATTTTATTTATTTTTCTTTAGTTGTGATCTCTTAAAATTGAAAGGTCATGACATTGTTCTTATCTTGATTTAAATGTCAATAATGATAAAGTAGGAATTGTTTTTGGCTCAAACAATCATTGTTGTTTTATTTATCAAACAAAGAATGAGATTTATTTTAGCAATTTTTCATCATTTTGTTGGATTAATAAGAAATTACAACATGCGTATGCCTAATTTTTCCATCAACTTTAAGATAAAAAATAAAAATATAAGATGTGTAGCCTTAATTTGAACATTATTTTATTTTATATTTTTCTTATAACATTAGATGGGTTTTAGGCATGTTAAAAAATATCCATCTCAATTAAGAATGCGGTTCCAAATTTTTTTGAGATACTTAAGAAACTCAAGGATGCAGTTACGCACCTTGGCCAAATTCAAAGATTATTAAATTTAAATTAAAATTTGTAAATTGAGATTATTAGGTGTCATAAACTCGAGAGGGAATGATAGTTATGTCTCTAAATATCAAGATCGAAAATGCAGTTATGCATCCGGTTTAAGACTAATAAAATTCAACAATTAAAAATAAAGCAAATCATGGCATGAAGACACAAATTATCCAAAAATGTGTCAAGATAAGTATAAGTCAATAAAAGAGTTCGTTCTAGAACCACGAGATTTGAGGATACCTAATACCTTCCCCTCAGTCAACAAAATTCCTTACCCGTATTTCTAGTTCGCATACAAAAATTAAAGAGTCATTTTCTTTTGATGAAGGATTAAACAAAAAGGTGACTTGGAACACCATAACTCAACTCCAAGTGGCGACTCTGAAAAAATTAAAATAATTCCTAATCAATACTATCACTTTAAATTGGAAAAACCCTCCGCCGATGCGCGTAAAAAGAATGTGACATCACTGGCGACTCCGCTGGGGAATAACCAGAATTCGAGCTTTGTTATATTGACTCTTAATTTATTATTGTATTTTTTTTGAATATATTGTGTATAATGGCCTTATGTGCTACTTGCTGCCCATTTATTATTTTTTATATTGTTGAACTCTACTGAATTATTTTTTCTCGTGCACACCTTATGAGTCTCTAAAAACACTTCACACACATTCACATGAATGCAGTTATGTATCCTACTTTCTCTTGAGATAAGACTATAGTGTCTTGACACCAGTGAAGGATTTTTAGTAGCACATGTTAAGCGGGGTTGGACTAGCAATGAAGTCGGAATAGCGCTGCTATCGATAAATTGCCCCTCCTTGGCTCGAGTGGTCCACTCGGGTAAGCCAGTCTAGATACCTATCTTATTCAGGTTTGAATCTAGTAAAGCTAGAAGATAAACATGGTTATCCTAGAAGACTCGGCTTATTTGTATCATTTGCATGTGACTCAGTGAGCCTCAAAACAAGAGTTGGGTCCATCCAGGACAAGTACCCCTCTTTTACTTGACCAGTTAGATCATTTTATGTGCTACATGCATGAAAATGCATTTATTTAGAAAGTTTTTACAAGTTGACGCATTTTAGTGTGATTAAAAATTAATTTAAAAAAAAGAAGAGAAAAACACGAAAATTTCTTTTAAAAGTTATTATACATTTCTTAAAATAAAATAATTTTTTTTGCATTACTTGAAAAGAATAATAATATTTTTATTTACATTATTTTTTCATAAAGATTGTAAAAGAAAATTCAAAATATTTTACTTGTAATTGTCAAAAAAAAGTTTTAATATCTCAAAAGTTTTTTCTAACTTTCTTATCTGAACGAATTACGCACACCTAATACTCATCTTGATGAGATACTTAGGAAATTCTCTTTGGGTTCGGTGATGTTATTCAAAATTTTAAAAAAAAGAGAAAAGTATTTCTTTTTAAAAATAATGGTGTGTTCATGATCTCACCGAACTACGCACACATCATTCTCACCTTGATGAGATACATAGGCAACCCTCTTTTGGTTCGGTGATCCTTATTCAAAATTTCAAACAAAAAGATAAGTATTTCTTATTAAAAATAATGGTGTGTTTATGATCTCAACGAACTACCCACACCTGATTCTCACCCCGATGAGATACGTAGGCAACCTTTCTCAGATTCGGTGATCCTTATTTAAAAATTCAAAAACAAATCTTGATATTTATTTGAAAAATTCAAAAAAAAAACATAAATAATTTGTTTATCCATTCTAAAAAAGGGATCTGTCCTTAAAAAAAAAACCAAAAAATGTTATTACTCATATTTATGAACTACGTTTGACCTGATTCTTGCTTTGACAAGATGCATAGGTAGCCTTATTTTAATATTCGATTCAAACACAAAAAAATCTAAAAAAGTCCTCGTCACAAAAATTGGGGCAAAACAAAAAGTTTTTTTTTTTCATTTTTCGAAAAAAATTGACTTGGTTGATACCAATATTCTTAGAAGTGTGCATAAGAAAAATAATAAAGTGTTAAACTATTTGAAGAAGGACTAACTTTGTTGTGACCTATATACTTATTTTGGTATCTCTTGATATATTTATGTAATACTTGAGAAACTGTTTTGCTTAAAGTTAAGGTTAAGATAAATTTGACCTCATTGTTTCCTGTGCATTGTGTGGTGAACTTTAAATATAAAATTCAATGGAATGACTTTGGATCTAGAACTTGGCCTAAATGTTGGTTGAGGCGAAAGTTTTAGCAACATTTAGCTTGGAAAATGATTATATGCTTCCTTTTATCCGATTGCATCTTTCAAGCCTACCAAATGACATGTTATCCATCCGACTCCCATTTAACCTGAAATTTTTTTATTTGAATAACCACAACTTCGCATATATCATTTTTAGTGCATAAATGCACTATTTCTGAATCTCATATACCTGGGCGCACTATCAATTAGATACACAACGCCAAAGACCTAAGTTGGGTACCAAAGTGAAAAGATCAAATATGTGCAAGTTCAAGCAAAATTACAAAGAAAAGCTAGAATGAAAAAAACAAAAAAATCTCCAATAAAAAGGAGATAAATGAAAAAAAAAGAAGAAAAAAATGAATGGGGAAAAGATTTCAAGAAAACAAAGGTCAAATGCGAAAAAAATATTGAAAGTTCTGCAAATTTTAAAGAGGAAACAAACATTTTATCCCAAATGAATATCCAACCTTTTTGTATGCCTACATTACAAGCCAATGGGAAGTCCTATTTGATCTCATTTTTGTGTTCTCACATTAGTGGATTCTTACATAAGGGCCAAATATATGATATCTCAATCTTATGCATTGAACATCTTTCTGAGTGTGAGTTATCTCTAAAACGTCATAAGATTTGAACACTTCTATTGTGTGTGAAATAGGACTTCATTGGTTGCGAGAACACTTGAAACATGAGGATATGAATAATTCTATCCCTTAATTTATGCAAGATGAACTTATCTTGTAAATACGTAAATATGTTCGAGGTAACATTTGAAACTATAGTGATTACTCAAATCTGACCTCAAATTTGTCTGAAAGTAGTTGAAGGTGACTCATATGTATCATACTAATTGTTGGTATCAACTAAAGTCAAGACATTGTCAAACTCGAACCAATTCCTTTTTAAAAAACTCAAGAAAAAAGAAAATAATTGCTGATTTTTATGAACTACGTTTGACCTGATTCTTGCTATACAAGATATGTAGGCAAATTTACAATAGGGCTCGGTCTCATAGGATAAACTTTTATATCCTGAAGAAATGAAATTAGATCATTTTTTTGAAAAAATAACATAAAAAAATAATAAATTAAAAATAGTTTCAAAGTTTCTCAATATAAAAAAATGGGGTATATTTTTATCTGTTAAAATTTTTTACTGTCGTTTCTAGGAAACAAACAATCTGTCATCATTCATTTTTAGGGAAAAATCCCTATTTGCATATTGTCTTTCATTTTTCTTTTGGTACATGTATTTCTCCTTCATGCTAATAATTCATAAAAACTATTTGCTAGTGCAAACTAGGCTAAAAATAAAAAATATTGTGGTGATTTCAAATGATGATTATGTTTAGCAGGACCCTCCTCATAATGGGATTAGCATGATCCTCCTCATAATAGGATTTAGACTAGCAGAAGCCTCCTGGATAATGTGATTAGCAGGACCCTCCTTGATAATGGGACTAGTAGGACTCTCCTCATAATGGGATTAGCAGGACCCTCCTGGATAATGAATTAGCAGGACCCTCCTAGATAATGCGATTAGCAGGACCCTTCTAGATAATGAGACTAACAATCCCTCCTCATAATGGGATTAGAAAGACCCTCCTAGATAATGGGACTAGCAGGACCGTCCTGGATAATGGAACTAGCAGGACCCTCCTCATAATGGGATTAACATGACCCTCTTGTATAATGAGACTAGCAGGACCTGTCTCATAATGAGATTAGCAGGACCTTCCTGGATAATGGGACTAGCAGGACCCTCCTGGATAATGGGACTAGCAGGAATTTCCCAATAATGGGATTAACAGGATACTCCTGGATAATGGGATTGGGATTAGCAGGACCCTCCTAGATAATGGGACTAGCAGGGTCCTCTTTGATAATGGGAATAATGGGACTAGCAGGACCTTCCTCATAATGGGATTAGCAGAACCCTCCTAGGTAATGGGACTAGCAGGACCCTCCTCATAATGAGATTAATATGACCCTCTTAGATAATGAGACTAGCAGGACCTTTCTTGGATAGTGGGATTAGTAGGACTCTCCTGGATAATGGGACTAGCAGGACCCTCCTCATAATAGGATTAGCAGGACCTTCCTCATAATGGGATTAACAGGACCCTCCTAGATAATAAGACTAACAGAACCCTCATGGATAATGGGACTAGTAGGACCCACTTGGATAATGGGGCTAGCAGGATCCTCCTCATAATAGGATTAGTAGGACCCTCCTGGATAATGGGATTAGTAGTACCCTCCTGGATAGTGGAAGTAGCAGGACCATCCTCATAATGAGATTAGTAGGACCCTCATAGATAATGGGACTAGCAGGACTCTCATGGATAATGAGATTACTAGGACCCTCCTGAATAATGGAACGTAGTATAGAAATGACCCTCTTGAACAATGAGACATAGTATAGCAAGGACCCTCCTGAACAATGGGACATAGTATAGCAAGGACCCTCTTGGACAATTAAACGTAGTATAACAAAGACCCTCATGAACAATGGAATGTAGTATATCAAGGACCCTCATGAACAACGGAATGTAGTATAGCAAGGATCCTCTTGAACAACGGGACGTAGTATAACAATGACCCTTCTGAATAATGGGGCGTAGTATTAGCAGGACTGTCATGGACAATGGGATTAGTAGGACCTTCCTACATAATGAGATTTGGTTACTTTCTTCTAGGATAACACTTCCTCGTCTGAGACGTTATTTTATTTTTTCTCCTAGGATAAACACTTTCTAGTCTGAGTTTATTTGTTTATTTTGATTCACATTTGCTAATAACTCACAAAAATTTTCCAGTGAAAACTGGGGCAAAAATTTTGTTTATTTCTTTTGTTTGTGATAATTTCCAGGTTTCTTCAAGCGAAACATGTATTTGAAATTCAAGAACAAAGTTTCAATTCTTTTCAGAATGATCAATCCCCATGATCGCCATAAATC
The DNA here is from genome assembly GCA_016801875.1 of Solanum sitiens. Classification (NCBI taxonomy): domain Eukaryota; kingdom Viridiplantae; phylum Streptophyta; class Magnoliopsida; order Solanales; family Solanaceae; genus Solanum; species Solanum sitiens. The sequence goes on along the minus strand of JABWTJ010000118.1, from coordinate 1,294,311 downwards.
TGCTTCTGCAATGCATGTAGCATCCTGACTTCCTGACGTATATATCTATTCAACTACTGATTGAGAAATATGCAGTCATTCAAGAACATATTCAAATTTGTCATTTTGAAGAGTGTCAAACTCACTCTAAGTGGAAAGTTAAGTATCAAATTCATTCAAGATCACGATACTCACCAAAATCAAGATGATATCTGAAAGTCAAGACCTAAGTGAAGACTCAAGAGAAGCTGCATTGATAGGAGCTTGTACTTTTATTTTCCTTTTTACTATTAGTTTTCATTTTTATGTAATTAAGTATAAGAGACGCGATCTGGAGCCTCGATGGAACCTCACTTAACTTCCAATTCATCACCTCATCTCCTTGAACTACATATGACCTGATTCCTTTACAACCCAGGATATGTAGGATGTCCATAACCAAGACTCGATTGCATATTTATATATTTTTTTTCAAATAATAGTCCAGTCAAAACTTGTCACTTTGTCTACTTCTTTGTCTGAAAACTCTCGTGTTTCCCGTCAAAGAGGGGAAAACTATAGACACACAATTTTTGCCGAACCTAATTTTACACCATTTTTAGAATTTAAATATTTTTAAAATCCAAATTAAATATTTTTTTATTTTACCCTATTTTATTATTTTATTTTATTTAAAAGATATGAAAACTACAAAAAATAGAATCACACTTTAAGGTACATTTATTTTTATTTATTCAAAGATTTAATTATAAATTAGTGAATTTAATTTTTTATATTTTTTATCTAGCTATTGAATTTTGTTAGTTAATATTATTCTTATATTTTTATTTATCAACAAAAAAAATAAAATAAAAATCCAAAATTAACCAATTTACCCCATTACCCCAACCCACCTACACTTACCCCATTACCCCCTAAACTTCTACCCCCACAACCCACCTACGGACCCCACAACCCACCAACGGTTCAACATAAACACCACTATATACAAAAACAATCCGCGAACAGAAAGAGGGGATTGAGCCCCAAAAAAAGAAAATAATAGAAGAACAAACCAAAGAAAGAAAAAGAGACGGACGAGCAAAAAAACAAAAAACCAAACGATCAAAACATACACACCAATACATACAAAAAAATCCAGCAGCCTAAGAAAATACACACACAAAAGAAAAACAATCCCATTTTATCTTATTTTTCTTTCAAAAAATTCACCATCACATTCACATATTTTATTCCTTTCTCATTACTATTTTCATATAAACACATCACATATATCACCACATATAACCTACAAACACTTGTGAGAGTTCTAATAGAGGTTCCTTCAAGATTTTGCGGTATTCTACTTAACTTATCTCTTTAATTTATCTATGGAGTTTGATGTATTTTATGCCAAGTTTTTTATATTTTTATTTTATTCATAATTGATTGAAATGGATAATTTGTCGGTTGTTGAATCTCTGTTTAATGAATAATATAGCTTTAACAATGATTACTTTTTATTTTATTTATTTTTCGTTAGTTGTGATCTCTTAAAATTGAAAGGTCATGACATTGTTCTTATCTTGATTTAGATGTCAATAATGATAAAGTAGGAATTTTTTTTGGCTCAAACAATTATTGTTGTTATATTTATCAAACAAAGAATGAGATCTATTTTAGCAATTTGTCATTGTTTTGTTGGATTAGTAATAAATTACAACATGCGTATGCCTAGTTTTGCCATTAACTTTAAGATAAAATATAAAACATAATATGTGTAGGCTTAATTTGAACATTAACTTTAAAAGTAAATAAAAGTAAAAGGATACAAAATAATCCAAAATTTTATATTGTATTATAGAAGTTCAAATTTATTTTATTTTATATTTTCTTATAACATTAGATGAGCTTTAGGCATGTTAAAAAATATTCATCTCAATTAAGAATGCGGTTCCACATCTTTTTGAGATACTTAAGAAACTCAAGGATGTAGTTACCACCTTGGCCAAATTCAAAGATTATTAAATTTAAACTAAAATTTGTAAATTGAGATTATTAGGTGTGATAAACTCGAGAGGGGAGGACAACTATGTTTCCAAATGTTAAGATCGAGAATGCAGTTTTCATCCGATTTAAGACAAATAAAATTCAACAATTAATAATAAAGCAAATCATGGCTTGAAGACACAAATTATGCAGTAATGTATCAAGATAAGTATAAGTCAATAAAACGACCCTGCTAGAACCACGTGACTCAAGGGATGCCTAATACCTTCCCCTCGATCAACAAAATCCCTTACCCGAATTTCTAGTTCGCAGAGAAAAATAAAGAATAATTTTCTTTTGATTAGGGATTATACAAAAAGGTGACCTGGAACACCATAACTCAATTCTAAGTGGCGATTCTGAAAAAATTAAAAATAATTCCTTATCAATACCGTCACTTTAAAATGGAAAAACCTTACTGTCAACGCACGCAAAAAAGGTTGTGACAATTGCAAGCTTTTAGATCTAGGTTTTAAGGGCTCTCGTTGCACTTGGTCAAATCAGTGTAATAAAAAGGGATTAATCCTCGAACGGTTGGATCGATACCTTGCTAACAAAGATTGGTTACTTTATTATGAAAATATTGGTGTGACCCATTTGCTTACGACCCTTTCTGATCACACTCCTATTCTACTTAACCTTAATACTACTCATACCAACACTAAGAGAAATTGTTTTTGACTAGAATCATATTGGTGTGGCCATCAGGAATTTCAGGGTTTGATTCAAAATTGCTGGACTAATCAAAATTTTATCCATGCAAATCACGAATTCCAGGAAGTTCTAAAATTTGGAGCAAACACACGTTTGGGTTATAAAAAAAAAAGAAGGCACACATTCTAGCTCGCCTAACTGGAATTTAAAATTCTAGGAACTTCCCTACTAGTATCTTCCTTCAAAATCTGGATCAGGTACTTAGAAGTGAGTATAATAATATTCTCAAAATTGAGGAGGATCACTGGAAAATGAGATCCTGTATAAACCGTCTTAATGACGGGGATAATAACTCGAAATTTTTCCATCTTTCAATAATTAATAGGCGTCGTCGTAATAAAATTTCCCTTTTGTGGATGAGCAGGGAAAATGGATTTTTGACTATAATAGTATTTTACAACATTCTTTCAAATATTTTCAGGAAATCTACACCACGTCCCGTAGGGTTTCCTTGTTGAGCACTACGTCTAGAATTATTACCTCATTTAAAAATATCAATCTTAATGATATAGATCTCCCTTTAAAGGGTTCCAAGATTAACTTTGCTATCAACTTTTTCCAGCTGTTTAAAGCCCATGGCCCAGATGGACTTCATCCTTTCTTCTATCAATTTTTTTGGCACATTATTCGTTCGTCCGTCAAAAATCTTGTTCATGAGGTTTTTAGAACTTTAAAAATCCCTTCAACTATAAATCAAAACTAACTTTGTCTCATTCCTAAGATGAAGAATCCCAACAACCTTAAGAATTATCGACTTATTGGTCTATGCAATACAATTTACAAAATTATCTCAAAAATCGTGGTCATTAGGTTGAAACCCTATCTTCAAAAAATCGTCAGTCCGTTTCAATCCAGTTTTCTTAGGGGCAGAAGGCCTGTGGACAATGCTATTGTCATTCAAGAAATTATCAATAGTTTTAGGCACTCCTCGGTAGGAAATTTTATGTTTAAGTTAGATCTTGAGAAGGCTTATGATAAACTTGAGTGGTCCTTTATCTATAGAGCCTTAAACTATTTTAAATTCCCTCCCAATATATCTAAGCTTATTATGTCTTATGTCACCACTTCGTCTATGGCTGTTCGCGTTAATGGATCTAGCACTAAATATTTTTTCCCCTCTAGAGGTATCCGACAGGGGGATACCCTCTCCCCATATCTCTTTATCCTTTATATGGAGATGTTGTCCAACTATATTAACTACCAAGTAGATATTGGGATGTGGACCCCTATTAAGCTATCTACTCGTGGACCCTACATGTCTCACCTATTTTATGCTGATGATCTCACTCTTATGTCCAGGGCTAATAAAAAATCCATCCACTCTATTGCCCAAAGTATTGATATATTTTGCCAGTTATCGGGAGAGTGTGTTAATAAAATCAAATCCAAGATCATTCCCTCAGCAAAGTGCAGTGCTAGAATTATTTCTCAACTCACTACTACTTTTGGGATTAGTAATACTAAATTTTTTGAGAAATACCTTGGCTTCCCTATTCTTAACAAGTGTCGTAGACCCAAAGATTTCCTTTATATTTTGGATAGAATGAAACAAAAACTTGGAGACTGGAAGATTAATCTTCTTACTATGGTAGGAAGAACGACTTTAGCAAAGGCCATGTCACATCCGGGGAGCATCCCTAGACGTAACCGGCGTCGTCATCCTCAAAGAGGACTTAGACAAGCCCTTAGCATTCATCATTACATGTCATAGGCTAAAACACGGAAAAATTAAAACTTTTTACATATACGTAGTGAAGTGTACTTCGACTTCTCACATATCATATAGGGAGTATATATAGACTCCTCGCATAGGAAGCTTACTTAGGCTTCTCTTTTAAACAACATAACCAATATACAAAAGATAGTCTACTAAGATTGATACGCTCAAATTATACTTCCCTAAAGAAGTATAAGCAGTCATATCAAGTAAAGAACCCAATTGTTAGGTTGGGGTCGATCCCACGAGGAAAATGGTTCAGACTTAACTTTAATCTACGATTACGTCTATTTAGTCAAGTCCTTTCTGAAAACAGTTAAATAAAAGGAGGAGTTTTGTGTAATAAAAATGTTCAATTATGTCTAAGTAAACAAGTAGCAATGTTAAAACTTTTGTTTTTATCAAGTGATGAGAGAAACTAGGGCTTAAGTGTTCCCCATAGGTTCATTAACACGATAATCCTAGCTATAACAAATCTTTCCTAGTGTCTTGCATGCAAAGTGGTAAGTTATATATCTCTAATTCCTTGGTCCGGCAACTAGAGAATTTCACCCCGTACCTTGGTCCGGCTACGCGTGTTAAATTACTAACCCTTACCCTTACCTCATATTAAGCATCATATTCAATGTATGACTAAGTTACTACTTTGCACCAATTGAGACTAGCCTATTAGATAGTGTATACTAAATCTATGTCGATAATTCTTTTCCTATTAACTACCCCCTTGGTCTGGCGAATAGAAATAGGGCAAGTTCTAACGCGTGCACTCGTTAAAAAGACTTCTAAACGAAAGAATTATCAATACATGCAAGAACCTATTCTAGAATTGTTATTTAGATAGTTTTATCTTGTTAATTACCTATGGTTCCCACAACCCTAGTTGTGGATTTAGTTACCCATGCTTAGAAATACACAATTCATAATTGTTTGATAAAAATTCATGTACTTACTTTGATAAGTTTGAAGAAAATCCAGAAATATCACTTGAATTAACAAAAAAATTGTAATAATCGATTCTGGAAATTTGAAGTAATTCCCAAAATCCAAAGTTCAACTTCCAGTAACAAGAGTATGAAAAATAATAATAAGTCTAACCCCCCAAACAAGGTTTTTAGTCCTATTTATAATAATAAAGTCCTAAAATGAAAAGGAGTTCTAAATAAGGAAAAATCTGTCCAAAACACGTCTTCAGTCGACGACCCAACTGATGGTCTGTCGACAGCTTCCGTCGGTCCACACTTAAAATCTTTTTCAGCCTCCACTTTTGCATACTTTCTGTTACCATCGACGGACCAATAACACGATCCATCGAAGGACCTACGGTCCATCGATGGCCTCCGTTTATCCATACTTAGTGGTTTCTTCAAGTTGAGTACTGGGACTGCTTTCTGTTACCATCAATGATTTGCCATGACGGTCCATCGATCAGTCGAGGACCGTCGATCCTTCTGTAGCCCCACACTTGGTCAGAATTCCCCGATTTGATTTTAGCAGCTTGAACCTCCAGTCGACGATCATCACCTATGGCCCGTCGATGGGTCGACGGACCATCGATGGCTCCGTAGGTCATCACTTCTGTACTGATTTCAGCACAGTCTTCTGCATTTTCGTTCTGGACAGTTTTCCTGTAAACATAGATAAAAATATGTTAAAATTACTACAAAAAGGCCTTAGACACACACTAAACTTAAGGAAAAAGCATTAAAAGTATAGTGAAACCACGGTACATCAACACCGTCAACTTAAATTCGTTGTTTGTCCTCAAGCGACGCACTATGACTCACCACAACATCTTTGTACAAACGTATACTCTTTTAAGCTTTTGCAATCATATGGCTATGAATCCCAACTATTTTCATTACTTTAATGCATGATTTCACTCTTAGGCTCACTAGGCTCATTTATGTGGATCAGACCATGACGCAGACTCACCACGCCGACACCTCTTATTCTTTTATCTCTCACAAAGGCACCAACTTTCCAATATTGCAACTAGTGTTCTCGCTTCAAAAGATATCCTCCTTTTTCGCTCAGTGATTTCAAGTTTGGGTATAAGGATCATTAGTCAACAATCACGCTCAAAATGACTTCACATCTAGTTGGTACTTGTCTCCATAGGCTTGCCCTTATTTTCACTGCTTAAGCTCATCATATTAGACTCTTAGGATCACGATAGGACTTTCTTAGCTTGTAACGTAGGCTCAGGGTCAGGTATGGTACATATAGATTCATTTTAGTGACTTGTTACCCTCCTTGACATTACGGCTAAGCATCCTACCTCTTTCATTTTCTATTATGCCCTACTCTTCCTTTTCTTGTATTCGTTGCCTTGTTATTCTCCTTTCTTTTGTTTTCTTTCTTTTGAGCAAGTGACTCTTGTTTTATTTTCATTTTTTTTATTTATTTCTTCAAATTCTTCACTTGCTCTCTACTTTTATTTCTTCTCCACTATTTTTTTTCTTTCTCATTAATCCTTTCAACCCCCTTTTTCGGGCTATTACTCATAGTAGCCACCCTCAACTCATGGCTTTTACACAATACCCAAGGTTGGGTCAGGGCTAAGACGAAATCGGTTTCTGCATTAGCCACCCTCAACTTATGATTTTGGCCTAAGTTGAGGTGCACATGTCCAAGGAGGGACCAGTGCCAACACATTATACCCAAAAAATTTGGTGGGGTCGAAAAGAAAGGTTCATTGTAAGCTCAAGATATTTGGATCAAACAGGGATTAATTTCATTTGGTTTTCTTCCATTTAGGCTAAAGATTGACTATTTTGAACAAGGGCCTATGATCCTTTCCTAATTGTCTAACACAGGTTACTTTTTGCCGGGCAAGTTCTAGCTAGGTACCAACGATGGACTATTCAGCTTTCCTCACACTCACTTAACACCTCATTACCCCACCAGATTATCGAACACCTAGTTCAAGCGTTAGATCGAGGGTCATCCAATGGTGTATCTCTATGTCATACTTAGAGCCAACATTTTTACATTTACTATGCCTAATCATGCAAGCATTCTCTTTAGAATGGGACATCATTGTATTTAGCCATCATGCTTAAGATTTCATATTTATACTTTGTACAAGATAATAAACAGGCCGGTTGAGCAGTAAAATAATCATTCTCTTAGGGCAAAAGAACACAGGCAAGAAAACCCCAAGAGAGGATCGTGAGATGGGATACTCAGAATTCACCCTAACACCCACTTTCCATTTACCCCACCCCTAACAAGAAATCATGCAATTGTCCCCAATGCATAAGAAAAATAATAAGAAGGTGGCAGGTGAAGCAAACCTGAGGCGCATAGCGCCGAAGATCAATAAGCGGGCAGGTCTGGTTGCTCAGAACCCACTCCATAAGTGGGAGGGACACCATCAGTAGTGTCCGCAGCAATGTCAGCACCCTCAGTAGTGCTCCTCGCAATATCAAAAATCCTGGAGCTAGACGCCCTAGCAGCCAACTCATGAGTCCTCATCTGTCGTGCCTCCTCATCCATCAATGAGGCTCTCCTCGCAGCCTCTAACTCAGTACACTCTCACATTCTAACATGAGCCTCATCACCCTCTCTGTTCCGTTGCCTCTTGGCATGCTCACGTGGCAGAGGCGGTGGCGCAGCGGTGGTCTGGAATAGTGCAGCAAACACCGTATCCTCAGCAGGCTCTGCAGGTGTGGCCTCAGGCTCAGGTACACGCGCATCCAGAATGGCATCCATATCAGCCCTCAGACTCGCCACAACAGCCTGGAGAGTCGTCAAGTCAATAATAGGGGCTGGCCGGGCGAGAACTCTCAATCAAAGGCGTCAAGGCGCTGGTGGACTGCCATAATCTGCCTCTCAGTCTGGTGGGCAATCCTCTTATCGATCCGATCCTCCGCCTCAGCAATGGACTTCTACATCCACGGCTGGATATGATGCAGCAGTGTGGCCATCTGGGCCTCTTACTTCTGGACCCTAGCAATCGGGACCAGTTCTGCAGATGGAGTGGAGCGGGAGGAACTCGGAGCTGTGTTAGTACCCGAGATAGACTCAATCAGGGTGGTGCTGGTAGACTCTGATGTAGCCTGATCAACCCCTTGGGCTTGCTTTACCGTGTCCAACAAATTCTCTCCTAGCGGCTGCACCTCCACTTTAGGCCCTCTGTTGGGTGTCTCCTCATTGGCCTCATCCCGGATGAGACCGATATCAACTGCCCCAGTAGGAGTCCTGAGAACATCAATATGCCATATGGGCACTCCAGCAGACCTGCACAACTCAAAAATCATGCACGGAAAAGGGTACGTGGTGGTGGCCTTAAAGGCCCTCTCATGAATGACTGCCAGCAACAGTCTCGGAACATCCACCTCGAACTCTGCAACCATAGCAGCTAAAAATACTGCTCTATCCCATGTAAGAATTTTGTCGGCAGCAGTGGGGGATAGGCAGTGACGGACCAATAGCCAGATGAATTTGGCCGTGAATGTGAGGTTGGCCTTCTTGATAACACCTCGGGGATCCAGCACCCAATATGCACCCTCACCATCCACGGAAATATGCTGGGCTATCCACCTCTTGGTGGTCTCTCTCACCCCCATATTACGCTGGAAATGGCCCTCCTTAATCAGCTTCCACCGATAGTCAAACTCGGGGGTAGGGGGCTCCCTGGTAGCATCTGTATTAGCACCGTATAACACACGGCGAATGGTGGGTACATAGATGTCCACCCTGCGGCCACAGACTCGAACATGATCAAGTGGTGCCTGTTTGGCGGGATTAGATCGCCTATCCAATGAAGACCGGAGAGTCGCTACATTAGAAGCGTAGAACTCTCTCACCACCTCCTCGCTGTAGCGTCCTATGCTCCTAGCCATCCAGTCTAGTCGATGGCGGGTGAAAAGAGCATGTATATCAGGGACAGAGTGGAGACTCCCTGTAAGAACTCGCCGCTCGACTGTCAGAGTCCGAGTCATGACCCTCTTATCATTGAGCAGCTTCGCATCCCTGTACACTTGGTATTGGCCTTCTACGCACCACCAGTTGGGCTGATCAGCAACTGGTGCAGGGACGTCGGTCAGGGGTGCTGGAGTAGAATCCGCACTATCGGCCTCATTAGATGAGGCAGAGTGGGCATGTGCAGCAGGAACAGTGGCACCATGCGATCCAGACGCTCCCTTAGACCCAGAAGCCTCCTCAGAGCCGGACTCTCCCTCAGACTCGGAAGCCTCCTCGGAGCCAAACGCTCCTTCAAAAACCACGGCAGACCCAGACGGTGTGCCAATCAGTGTGCGCTCCTCATCAGACTAGGAGGCAGTGACTACGCCGGACGCCACCCTCTTGAGCGTGCTCCGATAGGTCCTAGGAGTACGTGACGGTGTCTGGGTGCCTGGTGGCACGTATTCGTGGTCGCATTCATCGTCGGACAAGCCAATCACTTGCCGGCGTGAAGGGGCGACAAACTTGGAACGTCCTCTAGAGTAGACTAAGTCTTGCTTGGGGGCCACTGGTACCTGCAAAGGAGAGTTATTAGTTTCATTGTAAACATCTGACACACCCAATAGAAGCAAGACCAAATTTGAAACACAAAACACAGTCAAGTTCAGAACTGCAGAACTGACTGACGGGTACTACAGACGCTCCGTCGATGGAACAACGGTCCATCGGTGAACACTTAGCAAATATTTTGAAGGCTTTAGGAACAAAGGTTCTATTAAAGACGACAGACTTTTAGGATGGTCCGTCGATCAACCGACGGACCATAGACCTAGTCCGTCGTTGGACACTAAGAAAAAAAATTAGAATGCTTGACATGCAAAGGTTCTATTAAAGACGACAGATGTGCAGGATGGTCCGTCGATGAAACGACGGACCGTATATCACTTCCGTCGGTAGGCACTTAGACAAAATTTTTTTAGACCCTCAGCAAACAGGGTTCTGTTAGGTCGATGAACGTGCAGGACGGTCCGTCGGTCAGTCGAAGGACCATAGGCCTAGTCTGTTGTTCAAGAGTTGATTAAAATTAGGTGTAGCTATCGACGAACCCCATCGACGGTCTGTCGATTGACCGACGATCCGTAGACGGGGTCTCGTACTGTCGGTCAGAGACAGATTTTGGTAAGCCATATTTGGCACCTCCAATTGACAATGTAAAGCATATTAAGACACATTGTGTTCATATATCAATTAACACACCATTTCGTCATTCCTAGGGCATCGATTAGTGCAATTTCAATCCTAGAATCTAAAGTACCAAAAAGCCCTAAGTCGGAAAAACTACAAAACTCAAAACACAGTTCATTTAGACATTAACACCCCCAACCCATTCTCTTTTTATCATTTTAAGGGACTAGGGACCCAAGTTCAATAGTTTAATCATGCAATTTCGTCCCGAAGTCAAGACCCACATACAAATTTCATCAATTTTGCATGCTAACATTTAGGTTTCCAAACAAAGAACATGAAATCAGTAGCAGATGAGATGAACATACCTGTGTACTGTAGTGGAGTGAATGGGGAGATGACTTTATGCACGAAACAACACCGAGCCCGCCTTTGAACACCGACCGGAAGGAGTATGGAAGAAGATGGGAAGTGGGGATAGAGAAGTTTTTGGTATTGAGGGGAATTCTGGGGAAGATGGGAATCAGGAAATGATTAGTGGGTAATAGATGTGTGAGTGAGTGGGGGAGTTGAAGGAAAATGGGGAGGGAAACAGTTGGAAAGGGTATTTGAAAAGGTGGGAGGCAACTAAAGAGTTTAAAAATCATTGTATAGCCGGTCGGGTCAGGTCAGGTTATTGGGTATGGGAAACTAATGATTCCCCGTAGATGAACCGTAAGTGAATCAACGGTCCATCGACTGCTCCATCGACTGTGCCCTAACTTAGACAAAATTGAAAATCATACCTCAGATCCACGGATGCCATCGACGGACCGTCGATGGAACAATGGTCCGTCGATGGAACGACGGTCCGTCAATGGAACGATGGTCCGTCGATGGAACGACGGTCCGTCGGTTGGTCCGTAGATCAGTGCACCAGACCAATTTCTGCAAATTTCTAGTGGTTTGGTCCCTGTACATTGAATACCCAATAAGCTAATCTTTTTGTGTTTTCTGGACACTTTTTAGAAACGGACCCTAAACTACTCTCTAGCCAACAGACTTAAAAGAAATAAAAGAAAATTTACACAGGACAATAAGTAAAAATCAAAATAATGCTACTATTCTTACTAAGACAAGAAAAACCTAGTGTTGGCTAGAAGATACATATTGGGTTGCCTCTCAATCAGCGCTTGATTTAACGTCGCGTCACGACGCAAAAATCTTGATTACTCAGACTTTATCGAGATGGTATGCCTCAACCACTTCATTCGCATTCTCCGCATGCCCAAGGTAAACTTTGATTCTTTGTCCATTGACCTTGAACCGTGCACCCTCCTTGTTCTCCAACTCAACCGCACCATGAGGGAACACTTGAGTGATCAAGAATGGACCAGTCCATTTGGACTTGAGTTTGTCCGGAAACAAGCGCAACCTAGAGTTGAACAAAAGCACCAAATCCCCAACCGCAAATCC
>JABWTJ010001178.1:18648-111053 GCA_016801875.1 Solanum sitiens | reverse complement strand
TGCCTACATACTTGTTAGATAATGATAATAATTATATGATGTTATTGTTTTATATATTGAAAGATATTGATGTTGATACTCGAATGATAATTTATGATATGTTAATTATGCATGAAATAATCGAAACAATGACTTTAGGTTGGTCTGAGCTGATAGTTGATGATAATTTAGATATAGATGATTTATTCGATGATTTAGAACTATATAGAGATCAATGATAAATTTTAGATATTTGAGGTTATGGAAAGAAACTAAAGAAAAGATAGATATTGAAGAACAATTATTATATGAAAATGTAAATAAATATATATATCTTCGAAACGAAAGATATTTAGAGTATATAGAAACTAATGCAAAAGAAATCCAGCAATTAAATAAATTAAAAAAGGAATATTATGACCAAATATTTTCCTAAAAAATTATAATGAATCAAAGGATAGAAAAACAACTTATAATTGAAGAAATAAATAGATTACAGTATAGACATGATTTTATGAAAGAACAACTAATAGTAAATATAGTTGCAGGAGTATGTAAAAAATCAATTCTAATACAAAAGAAACATATATTTGAATTGAAATTGAAAATAGATTGTTTGGAATATAAACTACAACATAATCTATTTCATAACAATAGTAATAATGAATAAAGAAGAATTTATAGTTGACGAAAAAACCTATGAAAATTACGAAGGATTAACTATAAAAATAGTTTTTTCAAATCTAGGTAGAAGATATAAAAAAATAGGAGATAAATTATATCTAATGTTAGAAAAAGAATCTGCTAAACTAGAAGATAGTTTAACCGCTATGATAAGAATAACAAAAGAAAATGAAGATATTGATAAAGCTAAAGAAATTGATAAAATACGAACTGAAGCTACTCAAGAAATTAAGAAAATTGAAGATATTAAAAATACTAAAATCGAAGAATTAGAAAAAGAATTAGCTTACTTAAAATTACTAGTTGAAGAAAAACAAAAAGAAAAACTAGCTAAGGAAATAAATGATATGAAACAAATACTTATTGAAACTGAAAATTTCGAAATTAATGAGATAAATGAGAATGAAAATAATAATGAATCTGACTTATCAGAAAATTTTGACACTAGTGATATTAGTGAAACATATACTGAAATTTTAAAACAAACAAATAATTTAAAATTAGAAATTAATACAAACAATGTAAATAAACCAGGAACATCTAGAGTTAAAACTCCAGATAATAGCCCTAGGAGAAATCCTAGAGTAACTACACCAATTTACTATACAGAAAGTTATGAGAATTCTGATCGTACTAATGCAATATGGAATAGTAGATTAAATACTAAATGGAAACCTAAGAAGATAATCGAACAAACTAACTTTTTAGATTTAGACTGTGTAACAGATATAAATAAAATAATCCTTTTATGGATAGGCAATTTATCAAAACAATTAATCGATAATAAAATTACAATAAAAGAAACACCCGGATATATAGAAAGAACCTTAATAGGAACAACAAAACTATGGATAGAAAATTTACCTAATGAAAGCAAAGCAGCTTTAAGAAGTGACAAAAAATTAGACGGTTCATTAACTACATCTAATATAGAAATTTTAGAAAAATACGAATTAGCCTTAAGAAATGAATTTGGAAGTATGACTTCTGATATAAAAGAACAAACTAAACTAAAACTAATAAATAGACAATTAATGACAAAATTATCAATACATAATATGTGTTATATAGAAGAATATACTTGTGCTTTTAAAGAATACTATTACAAAGCCCAATATAATATAAATGAAGCTGAAGAAATAAAAAATTTATATTTTACAAAATTACCAGAACCTTTTAGTACAAATATAATAAAAGACTGGAATAATAGTGAGACTACGAACACTTTAGGAGCTAGAATAAACTTTTTACATCAATGGTTCATACAACTATGTGAATCTCAAAAAGAAAAGTTAACAATGGAAAAGGTTTTGTTAAAAAATCTAAACTGTTGTACATATATAACTGCACCCCAATTTGGATATAAAGAAAAAAGTTATAAAACAAACCGTAGAATTAAAACTAAAAAATATCGAAAAAGAAAAACAAAATATAAGTACAGAAAACCAAGAAAACGTTATTACATAAAAGATAATAAACGAAATCGTACATCAAGACCAAAGAAAGATATATCAAATTGTAATTGCTACAATTGTGGTAAACTAGGACACTTAGCTAAAGATTGCAAATTACCTAGAAATATAAAGAAAAAGCAAATTGCAGAATTTACACTTGATGATGATAAATATAAACAAATAGATTATTTAGATTATGATTTAGACGATAACGATAGTATTTATGAATTTTTAGATAACAAAATAAATGATTATTCAGAAATAGAAGAAGATGTTTATGAAACAGAATTAGAAAATGAATCAGATATAGAATATGACTGAAGAAACTATAAATGTTATTACAACTGAAGAATATAATGATGAAGAGTCTGTTGAACAAAAGATAATATTCGATAACAATGTTTTTCAAGAAATAAGAAATAAAGAATTAGACTTAAGTGTAGAAAAGGTACTAAAAATACCTTTATTAAATCAATTCTTTAAACGAAGTAAAGAAGAATACTATGTAGTAAGTCAAAAAGAACATATTATAGATTGCAAATATACTAAAGGAAAAGCTCAAATCCCTATACTCAATAAAAGAGTAATTAATCAAGAAATACAACAAATAAAATCTAAAGCCCCTATCAAATATGTACATTTAGGAGGAACAGAGATATTATTAAAAGCTTGTTTTAGAGAAGGAATAGATACACCAATAGAGCTATACTTAGCTGATGACAGAATTATACATCCTATAGAAAAAAGTATTATAAGTGCTATAAAAGGAAATCTAATATACCAAAAATTTAAATTTATAATAAGCGCTAATTATTCTATTGCTTTAACAGATAAAAATATTGATAAATCCTTAATGTTATATTGGAAATTATCAGGTATAGAATTAGAACCTGGAAGTAAGATATTTACAGTAAGATGTAAAAATCTATATATTTTAACAACAAAACATAAAGTTATTGCCAAAAATAAAATTGATAGAATCAAGATCGACAACCCTTTCGATCAAATTCTTACAATCATAGATAACAATGATTATAGTTACAATGCAATGAATGTAAATGATGATTTACAGATAATACAAGAAAGAGTAAATACCCCTAAACTATCTAGAACTAACTCATCACGAGCTAGTACTTCAAAAAGAAAGTATGAATTCCCTGAAATACAATATACAGAAGATGAATTAATAAACTACTACTTTATAGCAGGTATTACTGATGACAAAAAATATAAAATCTTAATAAATACTGGTGAAGAGGAAAATTATATAAATAAAGAATTAGTTCCAGAAGATGAATTAACAAAAACAGGACATATTTGCCCTGGATTACCTTCAGAAATAATAATTTGTAATGAAACTGTTAAAAAAGATATCATAATAGGAGGTTTGAATTTTACTATAACATTTAAAATTTACCAAAGTGAACATGATATAACCTTAGGATTAAAATGGCTAGAACAATTTATACCTTATAAAATAGAAGACAGTAAATTAATACTTACTTGTCAAAACAAGAAAATTATTATACAAAGAATAAAATGAAAATATATATACTTGCGAAAATTATTGTAGCAGGATATTATAATAGATATTATACACCTATGATAGATACAGGAGCTGAAACAAATATATGCAAATATAATTGTTTACCAGAAGATAAATGGGAAAAATTACAAACACCTTTGATAGTAACAGGATTCAATAATGAAAGTAGCATGATTACTTATAAAGCTAAAAATGTTAAAATACAGATATGGGATAAAATCTTAACAATAGAAACTATATATTGCTTTGATTGTAAAACAAAAGATATATTACTAGGAATGCCCTTTTTAGAAAAACTATACCCCCATATAATAACCAAAACGCATTGGTGGTTTACAACACCATGTGGTTATAAAATAGGAGCAAAAAGAGTTAACAATAAACTAAGAAAATCTACAGATTGGATAAAAGGAAATGAAAAAATAAATCAAGCATTAGAAAATGTAAAAGATATTAATAATTTTGAAATTATTATACTTACAATAGATAAACTAAAATCAATCACTACTAAATTAGAATCTTTATACAATGATAATCCTTTAAATGGATGGGAAAAACATAAAACTACTGTAACGATTGAATTAATAGATGAAAATAGTATAATATTACAAAAACCATTAAGATATAATTTTGATGATCTTAATGAATTTAAAATTCATATAGATGAATTATTAAAAAATAATTATATACAAGAAACAAATAGTAAACATTGTAGTCCGGCATTTATTGTTAATAATCACAATGAACAAAAACGAGGAAAAAGTAGACTGGTCATTGACTATAGAAACTTAAATGCTAAAACAAAAACATATAATTACCCTATTCCAAATAAGATATTAAAAATCAGACAAATACAAGGTTACAACTATTTTAGTAAATTCGATTGTAAATCGGGTTTTTATCATTTAAAACTAGAAAATAAATCAAAACAGTTAACCGCATTTACTGTACCCCAAGGATATTATGAATGGAATGTATTACCTTTTGGATATAAAAATGCACCAGGAAGATATCAATGTTTTATGGATAACTATTTTAGTCAATTAGAAAATTGTATAGTATATATCGATGATATATTATTATATTCTAAAACAGAAGAAGAACATATTAAATTACTAGAAAAATTTATTCAAATAGTTAAGCAATCCGGAATTAGTTTGAATAAAAGGAAAATAGAATTAATGAAATCACAGATAGAATTTCTCGGAATTCAAATAGATAAATCAGGTATTAAAATGCAAACGCATTTAGTACAAAAAATTATTGATTTAGATGAAAATATAGATACAAAAAAGAAATTACAGTCCTTTTTAGGATTAGTAAATCAGGTAAGAGAATACATACCTAAATTAGCAGAATATTTAAAACCTTTACACAAAAAACTGAAAAAAGATGTCGAATATCATTTCGATAAAAAAGATAATGAAAATATTAAAAATATTAAACGATTATGTAAACACCTACCAAAACTAAATTTTCCTGATGAAAAAAGGATTTTCACATATATAGTTGAAACTGATTCTAGTGAACATAGTTATGGTGGATTACTAAAATATAAATATAATGATGAAAAAATTGAATATCATTGTAGATACCATTCAGGATCATATACAGAACCCCAGATAAAATGGGAAATTAACCGTAAAGAGCTATTAGCACTATATAAATGTTTATTAGCTTTTGAACATTATATTGTGTACAACAAATTTATTGTTCGAATAGATAATACACAGGTAAAATGGTGGCTAACACGCAAAATAGATGATTCAGTAACGACAAAAGAAATACGTAGATTAGTATTGAATATATTAAACTTTACTTTTACAATTGACGTAATTTCTACTAATAAGAATCTTATTGCAGACTACCTCAGTAGAAACAGATACGATGAAGCAGCTATTAACCATGATGACAAGTCTTTGTCAAAAGGTTGATAAAATAGATAATGAAGTGAAACTGCTAAAAGAGCAAGTTAATAGTCAGCAGCATGACTTAAAACATGCGGAGCTACGTCTTCAGGCAGACGGAAAAAAGCCAGAGATAAAAGGTGACGATGAGAAACACCATAAAACTCAAAAGATAAACGGTGACGATGAGAAACACCTTAAAACTCAAATTATTAACAAATTATCTATTACAGGTATTGCAGGTACTGGCAAAGAAGTTATGGAGCTATCCAAACCAAAACCTATAAACTTAAACAATTTATTCAAAAAACCTTTTATACCTAAACTTCAGATAATTGAGTCTTCAACACCACAAACATCTACCTATGCAGCTAGCTTAAACAAGGAAAAGAAGATGTACAACCACATCGCTCAAAACTATATAGAAAACATATACCAAATAGTGACCTTCTTGAACACGAAACCAAGATCAACTACCACCAAAGAAAAAACCGAAGATTATATTACCCAGAAACTTCAAGGATATAACAAGTTAATCGCACAACCAAAAACTAACCCAAACCTAGTTAAAACTTGTTTTAATTATGGATTGTTAAATACAGTTTATACATATACAGGCGAAGAAGTTAGTGGAATTAAGGGGGGCGGAATTCTATCTTGAGGTGGTTGAGAGAAGGTTCTAGAGAAGCAAGAGGATTGTGGAAAGCCTGTGTTTATTATGAGGTCTGAAGCCTCTATTTATAGTACAAACTCCCATAATTGGTCAGGATAATGACCGACACTATTTTGCACACTTGGCAGATTATAATTCTGCCGACACAACACGATAAATAACTTTAAGACTTAGTGGCCTAGCTTTACAAATTGGCCGACAAACTTTAATAAAGTCAAAAAGTAAAAGCTATCTACTTTGGCCTACATATGGCCGACAAAGACTAAAGTACAAATGGCCTATATTGGCCGACAATTCCAAAATAACTTTTGACTTATCTTCTTCTCTTTTCCATTATCTGCTTTTGGCTTTATTCGAATAAGACGTCTGGTACCGTCTTATCTCCTTCATTGCATTTAGAACAAATATGTTCTGGATACTTATGTCCGATTAACTTGCAATATCTTGTCAATAAGTCTTCGGAAATAAATCCTCTTTTAATAGCTCTTGTAGTTGGCATATCTTCTGGTTTGATTAAGGACAATATCCATTTCTGGACTTCATCCATATCTGCTTGCCTTATCTCGCGCGAATTTGCATAAATCATTAAATGGTCTCTTGAATAATAACTCCAAATTGCGTTACCTTGTAAATAATTATTTGCTAATTCTTGAATAATTGTAGATAATCCAATTATCCTTTTATTTGCAAAGAAATTTGGTAACTCAATTTTAGGTATTTCTGGTTGTTGACCAATATCTTCGGGTATAATCATATCTTTTGTTAATCCAATTTTGACAACTTGGATTATTGGTTTTATTTCGTTGAATAATATCTCCGCTGGTGCCGTATAACATCGTATAAAGAATAAATTTCCTTTGGTTATCTTCTTATATATGAGAAATGCTCTGTGGATTTCTGGGATTCCACTAACTTCTTCGCCTGTATATGTATAAACTGTATTTAACAATCCATAATTAAAACAAGTTTTAACTAGGTTTGGGTTAGTTTTTGGTTGTGCGATTAACTTGTTATATCCTTGAAGTTTCTGGGTAATATAATCTTCGGTTTTTTCTTTGGTGGTAGTTGATCTTGGTTTCGTGTTCAAGAAGGTCACTATTTGGTATATGTTTTCTATATAGTTTTGAGCGATGTGGTTGTACATCTTCTTTTCCTTGTTTAAGCTAGCTGCATAGGTAGATGTTTGTGGTGTTGAAGACTCAATTATCTGAAGTTTAGGTATAAAAGGTTTTTTGAATAAATTGTTTAAGTTTATAGGTTTTGGTTTGGATAGCTCCATAACTTCTTTGCCAGTACCTGCAATACCTGTAATAGATAATTTGTTAATAATTTGAGTTTTAAGGTGTTTCTCATCGTCACCGTTTATCTTTTGAGTTTTATGGTGTTTCTCATCGTCACCTTTTATCTCTGGCTTTTTTCCGTCTGCCTGAAGACGTAGCTCCGCATGTTTTAAGTCATGCTGCTGACTATTAACTTGCTCTTTTAGCAGTTTCACTTCATTATCTATTTTATCAACCTTTTGACAAAGACTTGTCATCATGGTTAATAGCTGCTTCATCGTATCTGTTTCTACTGAGGTAGTCTGCAATAAGATTCTTATTAGTAGAAATTACGTCAATTGTAAAAGTAAAGTTTAATATATTCAATACTAATCTACGTATTTCTTTTGTCGTTACTGAATCATCTATTTTGCGTGTTAGCCACCATTTTACCTGTGTATTATCTATTCGAACAATAAATTTGTTGTATACGATATAATGTTCAAAAGCTAATAAACATTTATATAGTGCTAATAGCTCTTTACGGTTAATTTCCCATTTTATCTGGGGTTCTGTATATGATCCTGAATGGTATCTACAATGATATTCAATTTTTTCATCATTATATTTATATTTTAGTAATCCACCATAACTATGTTCACTAGAATCAGTTTCAACTATATATGTGAAAATCCTTTTTTCATCAGGAAAATTTAGTTTTGGTAGGTGTTTACATAATCGTTTAATATTTTTAATATTTTCATTATCTTTTTTATCGAAATGATATTCGACATCTTTTTTCAGTTTTTTGTGTAAAGGTTTTAAATATTCTGCTAATTTAGGTATGTATTCTCTTACCTGATTTACTAATCCTAAAAAGGACTGTAATTTCTTTTTTGTATCTATATTTTCATCTAAATCAATAATTTTTTGTACTAAATGCGTTTGCATTTTAATACCTGATTTATCTATTTGAATTCCGAGAAATTCTATCTGTGATTTCATTAATTCTATTTTCCTTTTATTCAAACTAATTCCGGATTGCTTAACTATTTGAATAAATTTTTCTAGTAATTTAATATGTTCTTCTTCTGTTTTAGAATATAATAATATATCATCGATATATACTATACAATTTTCTAATTGACTAAAATAGTTATCCATAAAACATTGATATCTTCCTGGTGCATTTTTATATCCAAAAGGTAATACATTCCATTCATAATATCCTTGGGGTACAGTAAATGCGGTTAACTGTTTTGATTTATTTTCTAGTTTTAAATGATAAAAACCCGATTTACAATCGAATTTACTAAAATAGTTGTAACCTTGTATTTGTCTGATTTTTAATATCTTATTTGGAATAGGGTAATTATATGTTTTTGTTTTAGCATTTAAGTTTCTATAGTCAATGACCAGTCTACTTTTTCCTCGTTTTTGTTCATTGTGATTATTAACAATAAATGCCGGACTACAATGTTTACTATTTGTTTCTTGTATATAATTATTTTTTAATAATTCATCTATATGAATTTTAAATTCATTAAGATCATCAAAATTATATCTTAATGGTTTTTGTAATATTATACTATTTTCATCTATTAATTCAATCGTTACAGTAGTTTTATGTTTTTCCCATCCATATAAAGGATTATCATTGTATAAAGATTCTAATTGAGTAGTTATTGATTTCAGTTTATCTATTGTGAGTATAATAATTTCAAAATTATTAATATCTTTTACATTTTCTAATGCTTGATTTATTTTTTCATTTCCTTTTATCCAATCTGTAGATTTTCTTAGTTTATTGTTAACTCTTTTTGCTCCTATTTTATAACCACATGGTGTTGTAAACCACCAATGCGTTTTGGTTATTATATGGGGGTATAGTTTTTCTAAAAAGGGCATTCCTAGTAATATATCTTTTGTTTTACAATCAAAGCAATATATAGTTTCTATTGTTAAGATTTTATCCCATATCTGTATTTTAACATTTTTAGCTTTATAAGTAATCATGCTACTTTCATTATTGAATCCTGTTACTATCAAAGGTGTTTGTAATTTTTCCCATTTATCTTCTGGTAAACAATTATATTTGCATATATTTGTTTCAGCTCCTGTATCTATCATAGGTGTATAATATCTATTATAATATCCTGCTACAATAATTTTCGCAAGTATATATATTTTCATTTTATTCTTTGTATAATAATTTTCTTGTTTTGACAAGTAAGTATTAATTTACTGTCTTCTATTTTATAAGGTATAAATTGTTCTAGCCATTTTAATCCTAAGGTTATATCATGTTCACTTTGGTAAATTTTAAATGTTATAGTAAAATTCAAACCTCCTATTATGATATCTTTTTTAACAGTTTCATTACAAATTATTATTTCTGAAGGTAATCCAGGGCAAATATGTCCTGTTTTTGTTAATTCATCTTCTGGAACTAATTCTTTATTTATATAATTTTCCTCTTCACCAGTATTTATTAAGATTTTATATTTTTTGTCATCAGTAATACCTGCTATAAAGTAGTAGTTTATTAATTCATCTTCTGTATATTGTATTTCAGGGAATTCATACTTTCTTTTTGAAGTACTAGCTCGTGATGAGTTAGTTCTAGATAGTTTAGGGGTATTTACTCTTTCTTGTATAATCTGTAAATCATCATTTACATTCATTGCGTTGTAACTATAATCATTGTTATCTATAATTGTAAGAATTTGATCGAAAGGATTATCGATCTTGATTCTATCTATTTTATTTCTAGCAATAACTTTATGTTTTGTTGTTAATATATATAGATTTTTACATCTTACTGTAAATATCTTACTTCCAGGTTCTAATTCTATGCCTGATAATTTCCAATATAACATTAAGGATTTATCAATATTTTTATCTGTTAATGCTATAGAATAATTAGCACTTATTATAAATTTAAATTTTTGGTATATTAAATTTCCTTTTATTGCACTTATTATACTCTTTTCTATAGGATGTATAATTCTGTCATCAGCTAGGTATAGCTCTATTGGTGTATCTATTCCTTCTCTAAAACAAGCTTTCAATAATATCTCTGTTCCTCCTAAATGTACATATTTGATAGGGGCTTTAGATTTTATTTGCTGTATTTCTTGATTAATTACTCTTTTATTGAGTATTGGAATTTGAGCTTTTCCTTTAGTATATTTGCAATCTATAATATGTTCTTTTTGACTTACTACATAGTATTCTTCTTTACTTCGTTTAAAGAATTGATTTAATAAAGGTATTTTTAGTACTTTTTCTACACTTAAGTCTAATTCTTTATTTCTTATTTCTTGAAAAACATTGTTATCGAATATTATCTTTTGTTCAGCAGACTCTTCATCATTATATTCTTCAGTTGTAATAACTTTTATAGTTTCTTCAGTCATATTCTATATATGATTCTATATCGGATTCATTTTCTAATTCTGTTTCATAAACATCGTTTTCTATTTCTGAATAATTATTTATTTCGTTATCTAAAAATTCATAGATACTATCGTTATCGTCTAAATCATAATCTAAATAATCTATTTGCTTATATTTATTATCATCTAGTATAAATTCTGCAATTTGCTTCTTTTTTATATTTTTGGGTAATTTACAATCTTTAGCTAAATGTCCTAGTTTACCACAATTGTAGCAATTACAATTTGATATATCTTTCTTTGGTCTTGATGGACGATTTCGTTTATTATCTTTTATATAATAACGTTTTCTTGGTTTTCTATACTTATATTTTGTTTTTCTTTTTCGATATTTTTTAGTTTTATTTCTACGGTTTGTTTTATAACTTTTCTCCTTATAACCAAATTGGGGTGCAGTTATATATGTACAACAGTCTAGATTTTTTAACAAAACCTTTTCCATTGTTAACTTTTCTTTTTGAGATTCACATAGTTGTATGAACCATTGATGTAAAAAGTTTATTCTAGCTCCTAAAGTATTTGTAGTTTCACTATTATTCCAGTCTTTTATTATATTTGTACTAAAAGGTTCTGGTAATTTTGTAAAATATAAATTTTTTATTTCTTCAGCTTCATTTGTATTATATTGAGCTTTGTAATAATATTCTTTAAAAGCACAAGTATATTCTTCTATATAACACATATTATGTATTGATAATTTTGACATTAATTGTCTATTTATTAGTTTTAGTTTATTTTGTTCTTTTATATCAGAAGTCATACTTCCGAATTCGTTTCTTAAGGCTAAGTCGTATTTTTCTAGAATTTCTATATTAGATGTAGTTAATGAACCATCTAGCTTTTTATCACTTCTTAAAGCTGCTTTGCTTTCATTGGGTAAATTTTCTATCCATAGTTTTGTTGTTCCTATTAAGGTTCTTTCAATATATCCTGGTGTTTCTTTTATTGTAATTTTATTATCGATTAATTGTTTTGATAAATTTCCTATCCATAAAAGAATTATTTTATTTATATCTGTTACACAATCTAAATCTAAAAAGTTAGTTTGTTCGATTATCTTCTTAGGTTTCCATTTAGTATTTAATCTACTATTCCATATTGCATTATTACGATCGGAATTTTCATAACTTTCTGTATAGTAAATTGGTGTAATTACTCTAGGATTTCTCCTAGGGCTATTATCTGGAGTTTTAACTCTAGATGTTCCTGGTTTATTTACATTGTTTGTATTAATTTCTAATTTTAAATTATTTGTTTGTTTTAAAATATCAGTATATGTTTCACTAATATCACTAGTTTCAGAATTTTCTGACTTATCAGATTCATTTTCATTTATCTCGTTTATTTCAAAATTTTCAGTTTCAATAAGTATTTGTTTCATATCATTTATTTCCTTAGCTAGTTTTTCTTTTTGTTTTTCTTCAACTAGTAATTTTAAATAAGCTAATTCTTTTTCTAATTCTTCGATTTTAGTGTTTTTAATATCTTCAATTTTCTTAATTTCTTGAGTAGCTTCAGTTCGTATTTTATCAATTTCTTTAGATTTATCTATATCTTCATTTTCTTTTGTTATTCTTATCATAGCGGTTAAACTATCTTCTAGTTTAGCAGATTCTTTTTCTAACATTAAATATAATTTATCTCCTATTTTTTTATATCTTCTACCTAGATTTGAAAAGACTATTTTTATAGTTAATCCTTCGTAATTTTCATAGGTTTTTTCGTCAACTATAAATTCTTCTTTATTCATTATTATTATTGTTATAAAATAGATTATGTTGTAGTTTATATTCCAAACAATCTATTTTCAATTTTAATTCAAATATATGTTTCTTTTGTATTAGAATTGATTTTTTACATACTCCTGCAACTATATTTACTATAAGTTGTTCTTTCATAAAATCGTGTCTATACTGTAATCTATTTATTTCTTCAATTATAAGTTGTTTTTCTATCCTTTGATTCATTTTAATTTTTTAAGAGAATATTTGGTCATAATATTCCTTTTTTAATATATTTAAATTCTGGATTTCTTTTGCATTAGTTTCTATATATTCTAAATATCTTTCGTTTCGAAGATATATATATTTATTTACATTTTCATATAATAATTGTTCTTCACAATCTATCTTTTCTTTAGTTTCTTTCCATAACCTCAAATATCTAAAATTTATCATTGATCTCTATATAATTCTAAATCGTCGAATAAATCATCTATATCTAAATTATCATCAATTATCAGCTCAGACCAACCTAAAGTCATCGTTTCGATTATTTCATGCATAATTAACATATCATAAATTATCATACGAGTATCAACATTAATATCTTTCAATATATAAAACAATAACATCATATAATTTTCATCATTATCTAACAAGTGTGTAGGCATTTTTAATTTAATTCAATTTATTTTCACTTAATCAGTTTTATTCCTTCCAATTTTTTCACGGTTTATATGTATTCATCATGAATGATAACAACATAATATTCATCTCAGCTAGATTATTACTATGACATTTTCATTGAATCAGTTATCTTAACAGCGCCTCAACTCTGTGTACTTCCCCAAACGGCTTCCTCGCCTACCGGTTTCCACTTTAGGATGGCATAGTCTAGACTTACTAATTCTCAGAATAATTTCATAGTAAAAACTTTCTAAAGACGACTATTATAACATTATCAGTTCATAATAACTACTTATAATCAGGAAAAAACTTTCAGGAATAAATCAATTTAGTTACTCATAATTGATTTCAAGTATACCTGTTCTTGTAGATTGCTTGTAGATGCTTTGTTTTCCATTGCTGTTCTATTGATAACTTAGTTAATAATTTAATTTGTATAGCTCTGATACCAAATAAGGGCGGAAGTCTATATTTGTTATATAGAGAGAGAATTGATAGAGAAGAGAGAGGATTGGTTGAAGCTTGTTTTATTTCTGAGGATTAACACCTCTATATATACTACAAGCAATCACTATTGGCCTGACAATGGCCGACACTAACTTTAGACACTTGGCAGTCTCTAATTCTGCCGACGCAACACGACAAATAACTTTACTATTTACTTTTTGACTTAGTGGCCTAACTTTACATATTGGCCGACAATACTATTTACTTTTGACATTAGTGGCCTAACTTTACATATTGGCCGACAAACTTTACATATTTTCAAACGATTCTATCTTCTTCGTCTTTTCTTCGTCTTTACAACTCTATCTTCTTCGTCTTTGTCACGACTCTATCTTCTTCGTCTTTGTCTTTCTCTTCTTATCTTCTTCTTCTTTTGTTGTTTATTCCAAAGTTACATCTGGAATTAAATTATCTTTGCTTCTGTTGGAACCATAGTTGTTTGGGTATCTATGTCCAATTATTTTGTAGTTGGTTGCTCTTCTGTCTTTAATGAAATGCATTTGTTGAACTTCGTCCATATTTAATCTTTATTTGTTGAACTTCATCCATATTTGACCTTCAATCTTTATTTTATCTCTTGTCATAGAGTATTTCAGCACTACTTTATAATTCTGCTGTAATTTTTTGATTGTACTTAATACTTCATCATTAGATGTATATACGATATTCAAATGTCCGTAGTTGTAACATGTTTTTACTAAATTTATACTAATTTTGGTTCGTGAAATAAGTCTGTTATAGCCTTGTAATTTCTGGGTATTTTCTGATGTATTTCTTTTGTTTGTTTCTGCAATGGTATTTTCTGGTGTATTTCTTTTGTTTGTTTCTGCAATGGTATTTTCTGGTGTATTTCGTTTGCTTGTTTCTGCAATACCTGCAACTATATCTCCTTTGCTTATTTCTGCAATACCTGCAACTGCAACTAATACATTTTTGTTAAATTGAGTTTTTAGGTGTTTCTCAACGTCACCTTTTATCTCTGGCTGTTTACCGTCCGCCTAAAGACGTAGCTCCGCATTTTTATAGTCATGCTGCTGACTGTATAGCTCTGCATTTTTATTTCCAGCTTTTCCATTTACTGACAAAATTTGTCATTATGGATAATAGTTTGCTTATTGTATTTTTCCCTTCTTTGGAGATAACCTGTAATAAGATTTTTGTTAGTAGAAACTGCTTTAATTGTAAAATTCAATATATTGAATATATTTCGTTCGTTGTTACAAATTCTTCTATTCTTGTTGACCTTCAGTCTACCTGTGTATAATTTTCTTCTGATAATAAACTTGTTAGTCACAATATAATGTTTCACAATATAATGTTTAAATAAACATATTAATAAATCTTTTTGTGAAGTCTTAATTATAAATATAAAGTTCAATACCTTTAATACCAATCTTCGTATATCTGTCATAGAATTATAAATGATATTTTATATTATCATCTTTATATTTTAATACTTTTACTTTGCTCAGTAATTGTAATTTTTTCTTTTTACAAGTTAATATAATAATTTCTGATTGGTTAGTTTCTTTTATGTTCTTCATTTTTTGATTTATCATTTTACTCCCTTTAATCCAGTCTGTGGGTTTTCTTTGTTTATTATTAATTCTTTTTGCTCCTATTTTGTGTCCATCTGGTGTAGTAAACCACCAATACGTTTTGGTTATAATATGTGGGTATAATTCTTTTAAAAAAGACATTCCAAAAAGTATATCTATTTTATTACAATCAAAACAATATATATCTTTTATTATTAAAATCTTATCCCATATCTGTATTTTAACATTTTTTGCTTTGTAAATAATCATACTATTTTCGTTGTTAAATCCAGATACTATCATGGGTGTTTGTAATTTTTCCCATTTATCTTCTGGTAAACAATTATATTTGCATATATTTGTTTCTGCTCCTGTATCTATCATAGGTGTGTAATATCTGTTATGATATCCTTCTACGATAATTTTCGCAAGTATATGTATTTTCATTTTATTCAAATGTTTCATTTTCTGAGTCAATTTCATATTCAGTTTTATCGGATTCTAGTTCAAAATTATCTGAGTCAATTTCATAATCAGTTTTATCAGATTCTAGTTCAGAATTATCGGAGTTAGTTTTATAATTAATTTTATCAGATTCTGTTTCAGAATTATCTTCTATATCTGAAATTTTATTATGTATACTATCATCTTTTAATTCATCCTCTAAATGATTTATTTGCATATATCTATGTTCGTTTAAATTTGTGATTTGTTTAGTAGGTAATTTACAATCTTTTGCTAAATGACCTAACTCATTACAATTGTAACATTTACGTTTTGATAAAGGTTTCTTTGTTTTTAATCTCTTTTGTTTTTTATCTTTACAATCTTTTGCTAAATGTCCTAGCTTAGCGCAATTGTAACAATTATATTTCGATAAAGATTTCTTTGGTCTAGATAATCTTTTTTCAACTAATAATTTTAAAAGGGCTAATTCTTTTTCTAATTCTTCAATTTTAGTATTTTTAATTTCTGTAATTTTCTTAATTTCAGTTGTTGTTTCTTTTCGTATTTTATCAACTTCTTTAGCCTTATCTATTTCTTCATTTTCTTTAGAAATTCGTATCTTAGCCGTTAAGCTATCTTCTAGTTTTGCAGATTCTTTTTCTATCATTAAATATAATTTATCTTTTATTTGCTTATACCTTCGTCCTAAATTAGAAAAGACTATTCTTATAGCTAATCCTTCGTGATTTTTATAGATTTTTTCATCAACTATAAACTCTTCTTTATTCATTATTACAAGTATTATATTTTATATAGCGTTTGTATTTTGTTTTCTAAACAGTTTATTTCGAATATCTGTATAAATATCGATTTATTACTTACTTTTGCAAATATATTATTAATTAACAGTTTTTCTTCCCATAACCTCAAATATCTAAACATGATCATTTTAGTTTTTAAATCATCGAATTATAATTTATATTGTTAATATCTATCAGCTCAGACCAACCTATTATCTCATTCATAATCAATTTGTAAATTATTCTTCGTATTTTAGCATCAACATCAATATTTCTCACTATGTAAAACAATAGCATCATATAGTTATCAGAATTTATCTAACAAGTATATAGGCATATTCGATTTATTTTCACTAATAATGTTATTCCATCTAATCTTTTCGCAGTTTATACGCATTCATTATGAATAATAACAGTATAATGTTCATTTCGTCTAATCACTACTATAGCCTTCTTCTTTAATTAAGTACCCTAACAGCACCTCACCACTCGTGTACTTCCTGACGGCTTCCTCGCCTATTGGTTTCCACATCAAGAGGGCATAGTCTTAGGCTTACTTAATTCGCAGAATATTTCCATAGTAATTACCTTCTAGAGATGACCATTATAACATTATTAATTCATAATAAACTCTTATAATCAAGAAAAGACTATCAGGAATAAAGCAATTTTAGTTACTCATAAATGAATTCGAGTATACCTGCACTAGTAGATTCCTGGTAAATGCTTTGTTTTCCATATCTGGTGTTGATAGCTTCACGATTTTCTAGCTTTATCTAGCTCTGATACCAAATAAGGGCGGAAGTCTATATTTGTTATATAGAGAGAGAATTGATAGAGAAGAGAGAGGATTGGTTGAAGCTTGTTTTATTTCTGAGGATTAACACCTCTATATATACTACAAGCAATCACTATTGGCCTGACAATGGCCGACACTAACTTTAGACACTTGGCAGTCTCTAATTCTGCCGACGCAACACGACAAATAACTTTACTATTTACTTTTTGACTTAGTGGCCTAACTTTACATATTGGCCGACAATACTATTTACTTTTGACATTAGTGGCCTAACTTTACATATTGGCCGACAAACTTTACATATTTTCAAACGATTCTATCTTCTTCGTCTTTTCTTCGTCTTTACAACTCTATCTTCTTCGTCTTTGTCACGACTCTATCTTCTTCGTCTTTGTCTTTCTCTTCTTATCTTCTTCTTCTTTTGTTGTTTATTCCAAAGTTACATCTGGAATTAAATTATCTTTGCTTCTGTTGGAACCATAGTTGTTTGGGTATCTATGTCCAATTATTTTGTAGTTGGTTGCTCTTCTGTCTTTAATGAAATGCATTTGTTGAACTTCGTCCATATTTAATCTTTATTTGTTGAACTTCATCCATATTTGACCTTCAATCTTTATTTTATCTCTTGTCATAGAGTATTTCAGCACTACTTTATAATTCTGCTGTAATTTTTTGATTGTACTTAATACTTCATCATTAGATGTATATACGATATTCAAATGTCCGTAGTTGTAACATGTTTTTACTAAATTTATACTAATTTTGGTTCGTGAAATAAGTCTGTTATAGCCTTGTAATTTCTGGGTATTTTCTGATGTATTTCTTTTGTTTGTTTCTGCAATGGTATTTTCTGGTGTATTTCTTTTGTTTGTTTCTGCAATGGTATTTTCTGGTGTATTTCGTTTGCTTGTTTCTGCAATACCTGCAACTATATCTCCTTTGCTTATTTCTGCAATACCTGCAACTGCAACTAATACATTTTTGTTAAATTGAGTTTTTAGGTGTTTCTCAACGTCACCTTTTATCTCTGGCTGTTTACCGTCCGCCTAAAGACGTAGCTCCGCATTTTTATAGTCATGCTGCTGACTGTATAGCTCTGCATTTTTATTTCCAGCTTTTCCATTTACTGACAAAATTTGT
This sequence comes from Solanum sitiens, assembly GCA_016801875.1. Lineage (NCBI taxonomy): Eukaryota > Viridiplantae > Streptophyta > Magnoliopsida > Solanales > Solanaceae > Solanum > Solanum sitiens. The sequence continues at coordinate 92,454 of JABWTJ010001178.1, read as the reverse complement.
CATTATGGATAATAGTTTGCTTATTGTATTTTTCCCTTCTTTGGAGATAACCTGTAATAAGATTTTTGTTAGTAGAAACTGCTTTAATTGTAAAATTCAATATATTGAATATATTTCGTTCGTTGTTACAAATTCTTCTATTCTTGTTGACCTTCAGTCTACCTGTGTATAATTTTCTTCTGATAATAAACTTGTTAGTCACAATATAATGTTTCACAATATAATGTTTAAATAAACATATTAATAAATCTTTTTGTGAAGTCTTAATTATAAATATAAAGTTCAATACCTTTAATACCAATCTTCGTATATCTGTCATAGAATTATAAATGATATTTTATATTATCATCTTTATATTTTAATACTTTTACTTTGCTCAGTAATTGTAATTTTTTCTTTTTACAAGTTAATATAATAATTTCTGATTGGTTAGTTTCTTTTATGTTCTTCATTTTTTGATTTATCATTTTACTCCCTTTAATCCAGTCTGTGGGTTTTCTTTGTTTATTATTAACTCTTTTTGCTCCTATTTTGTGTCCATCTGGTGTAGTAAACCACCAATACGTTTTGGTTATAATATGTGGGTATAATTCTTTTAAAAAAGACATTCCAAAAAGTATATCTATTTTATTACAATCAAAACAATATATATCTTTTATTATTAAAATCTTATCCCATATCTGTATTTTAACATTTTTTGCTTTGTAAATAATCATACTATTTTCGTTGTTAAATCCAGATACTATCATGGGTGTTTGTAATTTTTCCCATTTATCTTCTGGTAAACAATTATATTTGCATATATTTGTTTCTGCTCCTGTATCTATCATAGGTGTGTAATATCTGTTATGATATCCTTCTACGATAATTTTCGCAAGTATATGTATTTTCATTTTATTCAAATGTTTCATTTTCTGAGTCAATTTCATATTCAGTTTTATCGGATTCTAGTTCAAAATTATCTGAGTCAATTTCATAATCAGTTTTATCAGATTCTAGTTCAGAATTATCGGAGTTAGTTTTATAATTAATTTTATCAGATTCTGTTTCAGAATTATCTTCTATATCTGAAATTTTATTATGTATACTATCATCTTTTAATTCATCCTCTAAATGATTTATTTGCATATATCTATGTTCGTTTAAATTTGTGATTTGTTTAGTAGGTAATTTACAATCTTTTGCTAAATGACCTAACTCATTACAATTGTAACATTTACGTTTTGATAAAGGTTTCTTTGTTTTTAATCTCTTTTGTTTTTTATCTTTACAATCTTTTGCTAAATGTCCTAGCTTAGCGCAATTGTAACAATTATATTTCGATAAAGATTTCTTTGGTCTAGATAATCTTTTTTCAACTAATAATTTTAAAAGGGCTAATTCTTTTTCTAATTCTTCAATTTTAGTATTTTTAATTTCTGTAATTTTCTTAATTTCAGTTGTTGTTTCTTTTCGTATTTTATCAACTTCTTTAGCCTTATCTATTTCTTCATTTTCTTTAGAAATTCGTATCTTAGCCGTTAAGCTATCTTCTAGTTTTGCAGATTCTTTTTCTATCATTAAATATAATTTATCTTTTATTTGCTTATACCTTCGTCCTAAATTAGAAAAGACTATTCTTATAGCTAATCCTTCGTGATTTTTATAGATTTTTTCATCAACTATAAACTCTTCTTTATTCATTATTACAAGTATTATATTTTATATAGCGTTTGTATTTTGTTTTCTAAACAGTTTATTTCGAATATCTGTATAAATATCGATTTATTACTTACTTTTGCAAATATATTATTAATTAACAGTTTTTCTTCCCATAACCTCAAATATCTAAACATGATCATTTTAGTTTTTAAATCATCGAATTATAATTTATATTGTTAATATCTATCAGCTCAGACCAACCTATTATCTCATTCATAATCAATTTGTAAATTATTCTTCGTATTTTAGCATCAACATCAATATTTCTCACTATGTAAAACAATAGCATCATATAGTTATCAGAATTTATCTAACAAGTATATAGGCATATTCGATTTATTTTCACTAATAATGTTATTCCATCTAATCTTTTCGCAGTTTATACGCATTCATTATGAATAATAACAGTATAATGTTCATTTCGTCTAATCACTACTATAGCCTTCTTCTTTAATTAAGTACCCTAACAGCACCTCACCACTCGTGTACTTCCTGACGGCTTCCTCGCCTATTGGTTTCCACATCAAGAGGGCATAGTCTTAGGCTTACTTAATTCGCAGAATATTTCCATAGTAATTACCTTCTAGAGATGACCATTATAACATTATTAATTCATAATAAACTCTTATAATCAAGAAAAGACTATCAGGAATAAAGCAATTTTAGTTACTCATAAATGAATTCGAGTATACCTGCACTAGTAGATTCCTGGTAAATGCTTTGTTTTCCATATCTGGTGTTGATAGCTTCACGATTTTCTAGCTTTATCTAGCTCTGATACCAAATAAGGGCGGAAGTCTATATTTGTTATATAGAGAGAGAATTGATAGAGAAGAGAGAGGATTGGTTGAAGCTTGTTTTATTTCTGAGGATTAACACCTCTATATATACTACAAGCAATCACTATTGGCCTGACAATGGCCGACACTAACTTTAGACACTTGGCAGTCTCTAATTCTGCCGACGCAACACGACAAATAACTTTACTATTTACTTTTTGACTTAGTGGCCTAACTTTACATATTGGCCGACAATACTATTTACTTTTGACATTAGTGGCCTAACTTTACATATTGGCCGACAAACTTTACATATTTTCAAACGATTCTATCTTCTTCGTCTTTTCTTCGTCTTTACAACTCTATCTTCTTCGTCTTTGTCACGACTCTATCTTCTTCGTCTTTGTCTTTCTCTTCTTATCTTCTTCTTCTTTTGTTGTTTATTCCAAAGTTACATCTGGAATTAAATTATCTTTGCTTCTGTTGGAACCATAGTTGTTTGGGTATCTATGTCCAATTATTTTGTAGTTGGTTGCTCTTCTGTCTTTAATGAAATGCATTTGTTGAACTTCGTCCATATTTAATCTTTATTTGTTGAACTTCATCCATATTTGACCTTCAATCTTTATTTTATCTCTTGTCATAGAGTATTTCAGCACTACTTTATAATTCTGCTGTAATTTTTTGATTGTACTTAATACTTCATCATTAGATGTATATACGATATTCAAATGTCCGTAGTTGTAACATGTTTTTACTAAATTTATACTAATTTTGGTTCGTGAAATAAGTCTGTTATAGCCTTGTAATTTCTGGGTATTTTCTGATGTATTTCTTTTGTTTGTTTCTGCAATGGTATTTTCTGGTGTATTTCTTTTGTTTGTTTCTGCAATGGTATTTTCTGGTGTATTTCGTTTGCTTGTTTCTGCAATACCTGCAACTATATCTCCTTTGCTTATTTCTGCAATACCTGCAACTGCAACTAATACATTTTTGTTAAATTGAGTTTTTAGGTGTTTCTCAACGTCACCTTTTATCTCTGGCTGTTTACCGTCCGCCTAAAGACGTAGCTCCGCATTTTTATAGTCATGCTGCTGACTGTATAGCTCTGCATTTTTATTTCCAGCTTTTCCATTTACTGACAAAATTTGTCATTATGGATAATAGTTTGCTTATTGTATTTTTCCCTTCTTTGGAGATAACCTGTAATAAGATTTTTGTTAGTAGAAACTGCTTTAATTGTAAAATTCAATATATTGAATATATTTCGTTCGTTGTTACAAATTCTTCTATTCTTGTTGACCTTCAGTCTACCTGTGTATAATTTTCTTCTGATAATAAACTTGTTAGTCACAATATAATGTTTCACAATATAATGTTTAAATAAACATATTAATAAATCTTTTTGTGAAGTCTTAATTATAAATATAAAGTTCAATACCTTTAATACCAATCTTCGTATATCTGTCATAGAATTATAAATGATATTTTATATTATCATCTTTATATTTTAATACTTTTACTTTGCTCAGTAATTGTAATTTTTTCTTTTTACAAGTTAATATAATAATTTCTGATTGGTTAGTTTCTTTTATGTTCTTCATTTTTTGATTTATCATTTTACTCCCTTTAATCCAGTCTGTGGGTTTTCTTTGTTTATTATTAATTCTTTTTGCTCCTATTTTGTGTCCATCTGGTGTAGTAAACCACCAATACGTTTTGGTTATAATATGTGGGTATAATTCTTTTAAAAAAGACATTCCAAAAAGTATATCTATTTTATTACAATCAAAACAATATATATCTTTTATTATTAAAATCTTATCCCATATCTGTATTTTAACATTTTTTGCTTTGTAAATAATCATACTATTTTCGTTATTAAATCCAGATACTATCATGGGTGTTTGTAATTTTTCCCATTTATCTTCTGGTAAACAATTATATTTGCATATATTTGTTTCTGCTCCTGTATCTATCATAGGTGTGTAATATCTGTTATGATATCCTTCTACGATAATTTTCGCAAGTATATGTATTTTCATTTTATTCAAATGTTTCATTTTCTGAGTCAATTTCATATTCAGTTTTATCGGATTCTAGTTCAAAATTATCTGAGTCAATTTCATAATCAGTTTTATCAGATTCTAGTTCAGAATTATCGGAGTTAGTTTTATAATTAATTTTATCAGATTCTGTTTCAGAATTATCTTCTATATCTGAAATTTTATTATGTATACTATCATCATCCTCTAAATGATTTATTTGCATATATCTATGTTCGTTTAAATTTGTGATTTGTTTAGTAGGTAATTTACAATCTTTTGCTAAATGACCTAACTCATTACAATTGTAACATTTACGTTTTGATAAAGGTTTCTTTGTTTTTAATCTCTTTTGTTTTTTATCTTTACAATCTTTTGCTAAATGTCCTAGCTTAGCGCAATTGTAACAATTATATTTCGATAAAGATTTCTTTGGTCTAGATAATCTTTTTTCAACTAATAATTTTAAAAGGGCTAATTCTTTTTCTAATTCTTCAATTTTAGTATTTTTAATTTCTGTAATTTTCTTAATTTCAGTTGTTGTTTCTTTTCGTATTTTATCAACTTCTTTAGCCTTATCTATTTCTTCATTTTCTTTAGAAATTCGTATCTTAGCCGTTAAGCTATCTTCTAGTTTTGCAGATTCTTTTTCTATCATTAAATATAATTTATCTTTTATTTGCTTATACCTTCGTCCTAAATTAGAAAAGACTATTCTTATAGCTAATCCTTCGTGATTTTTATAGATTTTTTCATCAACTATAAACTCTTGTGTAAGGGTCATGCCCGAATTGTTTTATTCCTTTTAGATGGATTTATATGAGACATACCGATTAAGACTATATTGTGTATATTGTATATGTGACATAAAAGTACAAGCCTATGTAAGTATCTTATGTGAAGAGTCTAAGTAAACTCCATGTGCATATACGATGTGCATGCGAGAGGTTTATGTAAACCTCATGATGTATATGCCGATGAAAAGTTTTAATATTCCACACTTTTAACTTATGATTGTAATGATGAATGGTAAGAGGCTAGTCTTCTTCCTCTCCGAGGACGAAGACGCCGGTTACGTCTTGGGAGTGCTCCCCGGATGTGACAATACCAATCAATACAATTTCATTATAAACTCTATATAATATAAAGGAATTGGGAAAACTTACCACCTTCCAATCATCAACATCGCCATTCCTTAGCCTTTTAAATCAATTCACTTTACAGAGGCTTTTACCATTAGCCGTGAACTCAATACTGACCATACAGTTAATTCCATATCAATGATTCAACAAAATTTCCTATGAGTTCAAGATACCTAGTGAAGTAGCTTCGGTTCATATAGTATTTCAAGTTTCCGTGCTCAAGAAAAATATAGGTGACTCAGCGTCTATTCTACTTATTAAAGGTTTTTGGGTGAATGAGAACCTTTCTTATGAAGAGGTTTTGTTTGAGATCCTAGATCGTCCAGTCAAAAAGATTAGGAACAAAGGGGTGGCCTCCGTAAAAGTTATATGGAGAACCACCTAGTTGACAGTGCAACATGGGAGACCGAGGCTGACATGAAGTCCCGCTATCCTCATAGTTTTCATATTTGAGGTTAGTAGTTCCTCTTAATAATAAAAATAATGAATATTGTGTATTTGACATGTTTACTAAATAGGTGCATATTTTACTAACGGTGTTTTCCAAAAATGAGTAATTCATTAAAAAAATGTGTTTTGTGTTAAATTGCACTTATATGTGAAATATGAGTATATGTTGCCTACATGAGATTTTGTTGTTTTGTCTTAAGAAGTAGGATAGCATTGTAACTCTTTGATGTATTTTGAGCTCATGTTGATATAGAGAAGGTAGTTTGTCATTACGTGTTATGAAATTTTGGGCTTTTATATATATTGTCCATTATGAAATGAGTTGTTATGTGTAATGTTGTTGATACATGTTGAATGGAGCTGTAAAGTACTCCAATGAGTTGTGGATCATGTTGATTTTATGTTGTTGTTGGTTGGGCTACTAGTATTGAGTCTGTCCTTTCCCTTCAAAAAGATTTTAGTGTCATTCGGGGACAAATGTTCCTAAGGGGGTGGGGGATAATGTAACACTCTGAAAGTCCATGACTTAGTATAGAGCCTGACTTGTTGAACTAAGACTTGAAACCCTATTTCTAAGCCTAAAATAATGTATTCTAACTAGTTAGGTAGTGTTAGAGTTAAAACGTCAAGTAACGTACATGACGTCCGGAGACTAGTGAAATAGAAATTAGTAAGCCTTGGCATGTTTCATGGATTTTAGGAGTCACAATTCGATGAAATTTCATAGAAATGTGTCAAACATATATTAGAGTGTGCATAGGGTCCAAACGTATGGTTATGACTCCCCAAGGACAACCCTAAGGGTCCTTGAGTACGACCCTTCCATTTGAACCCAAAAGCTATCAATTGAAAATGTCCATCTACGAGTCAAACAATGAGTCATCGTTTGATCGAAGAGTCATCGATGGATCCTTTTGTAAAAACTTAGCCAAATGGAAAAACTGTTCCAAAAGACCAGTCTCTGATCCCATCGATGCCTTGCCAGTACGGGGCCATCGATGGACCTACGAACCATAGGTCGGGGTCTCGTAGGTTGGGGGGATGGTTTTGCTGTCTAATTTTTAATTGAGTGAAAAATTAGTTATTTTGTTAATTGGTTAATTAAGGGTTAAGGGGTGGTTAATTAAGTTAGTTGAGGGACTATATAACACCTAAACTTCATTAAACTAACCTAACACCCCACATTTCCCAAACCCAATTCTCTCAAACTTCTTTCTAATTTCTCTCACTTCTCAAAGACTCCATAGAATACCAAGATTTAAGGTGCATTAGGGCTCAAAGATTACTCTTTTATCCATCAATTCTCAAGGAAATATTATGGTATAGAAGCTATTAACTCTTGGAAACCCTTTCCCTAAGAGGCTCTTCTAAAATATGATTTCTATGTTTTTCTAAAGATGGGTTTTCTTCAAATTTCATAATTTGTCTTTCATGTTTATTTACGATTATGTTATACTGATTATTATTTATAGATTAGGATTTATTAATGGTTAATTGTTGTAGTTCATAGTCATTGACTTAGTTTCCATGAAATATACTGAATTGAACCCTTCTTCCTAACCCTAGTTATGAATTGGACTTGTAGATTATTAAGGTTGATGGAATTGATTATGTTATTGTTAGTTTTAAGTCATACTTAACCCATTTCCTTGGAAAAAACCAAATACGCAATAAAAAATGAAATCACAAAAGCTCTCTTCTCTTCCAAATTCTCTCAAACCTTCATTGGAGGGAAAATTAAAGCTAAAGCTAGAAGATCAATTTTGGAGTGCTTTATTCTCTAATTGTATGGGCTTTTCTTCTATTAAGGTATGGTGATACTTTATCCTTAGTTAACCATTCATCTAAGGAGTTCCTTCAAAGGTTTTCAAAGAAGATTTCATGTTCAAAATTGGTATGTTTGAATATAGCCATGAGTTCTTTCTCAAACTGATTTCAAAAGCATGCTTATGATAAATTGATGATTATATAGTGTTTCATAGATGAATTTTAATATATTTTCATGGAGAACCGATGATCCTCCTAAATTCTCAACTCAACCTATAATGTGGGTATTGTTATCTTGAGTAGATGATGAGTGATTTATGACTCGATTATGTTTATTGCCTTATAGCTACTGTTTTCTATATGAATTGCTTATGAATTGTTGGTAATTGATCATTGATGATCAATGCTTTGAGAAATGGTGAGTTGACCTAGAATACTCTACTTTTTATAGAATTGGTAGTTGAATTGGCCTTGAATGACATTGTGTGGTAAGGTCCACTTATGGTGGTGGTGTTTACATTCTTATCAATCTACATATGTTATGATCATGGCCTTGAAGGAAAATTGATGTATTATGAATGTGTGGTTATGACGATCACACCTATGAAGTTATATGCCTAGTCTTTCTATCTTGTATCATCTGCTAGGTGTTGATGGTGTCTTATACGTGTGAATGAAGTTGTTAGGGTTAGGTATTGGTATACATGTTTATCATTGATGAATAACCCATACCTATGTGACCCTAAATGAATTTGTAATCTTGACCAATGTTAGGAGTCTTAGATGCAATGTTGAATGTGTCTTGTCTCCGATGCTATAATGTTGATGCGTGAGGTCTATAGTCCCTACTACTCTATATGTGATGTGTATATGGTTTAAGGGACATGAATATTTGTTGTGATCGTAAAAGGGTTGCTGCCTCAATGTTATGATTGTTGACATTCTGTGATTCTGTTGACCTATGTGTACACACACCTCGTGAATATCTATGAGTAGGATAGATTCATGGTGATTAATGAAAGTATAGTTCTCATATGCACCTAATGTCTACTACTATGCATGTGAAGTATATGTTCATGAATGTATGATAGTATATCTTAACTAGGATGACTTGATAGGTGTACTAGTATGGACAAGGGTATGGAACCTTGTCTATGCATTGCACATGTGTGCCTTGATAGGATTGTTCTTAGGATGATTCTCTATGTACATGATTATGAATGCATGAGTAAGATATGAACAAGACTTATATTTTATGATGTTAAGTATATGATATGATAATGTATGAATATGTGTAGTGTCTAAATGTGTTTATATGAAAGGATTGCTCATATATGTACAGCTATACACTTATGCATGAATGAAGTGAAGTATGAATATGTGTGGTCGTAGAGTGTCTAAGTGAAAGGTTTTCTCACATATATGTCCACACACATGAATTGTATTAATAAAGCATATTATGATATTCTAGTAAAGTAGGGTTCTATTAAAAGGTTTTCTCAATTGCACTCTAATCTAGACTATGCTTTATATGTGCTATGTCCATGTGGAAGTTTTTCACACATGAGCTAGGTTGATGGAAGGCATTATCATATATGACTTAGAGCTATGCATATGAAGGGTTTATCTCCTAAAGCTTATTTTATAAAGTAATGTTAATAAAGACTTTTCAATAAAGGGAAGTTAGCTTAATACCGAGTGGACTTAATGATGTGGGGTGTCCCTTCCCAAAGGGAAGGGTTGTTCACCATAGTGTTCACGATTTGGATAACTATAATGCCCAATTGGCATACAGGTTTTCTTTTATATATATACCTGCATGTTCCATGAACTATGTTGCCCATAGGACCTAGCAAGTGGATCCACTTAAGATTCTAGCATGATTTTCGTGTCTTACCTTGAAAAGGAAGATACCCTCTTTGATGAGAGGGGATAACACCGAATTCCATATTTATCACACATTGTCTTAATGTCGGTTAAGAATATCCTTTCCCTGATGTAAAATGGACAATAGACAAAATGTAAGGAACCCTATCTAGGATAACCTAAGGGAAGTTTCTTAGGATAGGATAGAGTAATGAACTTACATATGCATTGCACAAGTAGTTTCTTGAAGGGAGTTCTAGGAACGAGTTCTATATGTATATGTATATGTTTAAGATCCTTATGCATGACATTTAAGAGTTGTCTTCCTTTTATGGTAATATGCAAAGTATTAATCCTATTGAGTCTATATGATGAGGTCTTACCTTATATGCATAATGTTGGTCTTAGTGACTATATGATGAAGTTCTTACTTGGTATGTGTCAAGTTGTCTATACTTGCCATATTGATGCATGAAGTAAATTTTAAGGCTTGTAGTCTCTTTGTAGGTTTACTTAGTATGTGTAAGGTTATAGGACTTCACATGTACATTGAACTAGTAAGCTCATATTGTCATTATGAGTAGAGTTATATGATGTATTTATGACGTGAATTCCAAGAATGTTATTTTTTGACTATTTCCTCTTATGATGTCATTGGTAGTGTCGACTTGTATGTTATCTTGGAAAGAGTCTTCAATGTTGTCCATAAAGATGTTGGGTCAAATGTGAGTATGAGTTTTAGGATATGCTGTATTTCTATTAATGTGTAAATTTGAAGTAATGAAAGTTGTATGAATGTTCACCTTTGTGGCCTGAAGGTGATGCTTGAGTGTGGATGGTGTAATGGGACACTATTCATGCATTGATCCAAGTATCACTAGAGGGTTACTTGGGAGTTAAGGAGTTAAGGTAAAAGAAAGAAAGTGTTATGAAATGCTAGATGTGCCCTAAATGTAATATGTGGCTTCATGTGATGTTGTGACTATTGTACATGTTTATATGAAGTATGTGAACTATATTGTACTTATTGTATCATTATTCATGAAGAAGACATGATGAATGGTTTATAATAAAATGTCCACTTTAAATACATGTTTTGCATGATAATCATACTTAGTGAATTCTTGTACTAATACCATTCTTCTTCATTTGTTTTAGACAAAGTGTAGGATACCTCTTAAAGTGAACGACGTGGATAGCTTACCCAATTTAAAGGAAAGGGATCCTAAAGATTCAAGGATTACCTATGTCATGTTTTATTCATGTCAAGTAATAGCATAGTAATTATTTTATGTTGTGTGAGTCGTGTACCTTATATACTTTAATGATATTGAGTCTAAGATGGCACAGAGACTTAAAGTCTAACTATGTATTATGATATTATATATATATATATATATATATATATATGAAGTGATGATTCTAGAAATTATGTGCTATCAATGTTTTAAATTTTCTGCTAAATTTCGTATGACAATGCGATATATAATAACTATGGACTTGTATAAGACCTCCGAGAGGTCAATGTCACATCCCGAGAGTATACCCTAGAAGGTATGACACTCTTGGAGTTAAACATGGTGTACTTGACCTCTCTGAGGTCTTGTACAAGCCCTTTCATATCATTCATCGCATATACATTTATAAAAACCAGTGCGGAATTAAAACTTTTCACAACATTTAAATAGTCTTTAAAAATCTCTTTTATATAAAACCGAAGGAAATACTAAGTCTCATATCATCAAATCTTAGACTCGAGAATAATTGGGACACGACCCATACAATCGAAATATAATACTACTATGTATATTATAATGCTTCGAAATAAGAAATCAAAGATATTTATGCCCTCGAGTCAAATGGGGACATACTTAAACCTTGCTTGAAAGATTCTATAATCCAAGCTTTTCTCCCAAAATTCCCTTCACCTATAAATCACTTTAGAGACAGATAAAAGTATGGAATTAGTACAAACACATGTACTAAGTATGTCATTGTAAGACCCCAAAAATGAGTTAGGGTGTCTAGAGCTTAAATTTTTTGTAATAAGGTTCTAAGGTCCTAAAATAGTTTATAATATGGTATTGAGGCAGTGTGTAAATTATTAGGTGATTTGAAAGTCAAACATCAAGGGACGACAAAGACGTTCGACGACTAGTCACTTATGTGCCTCATGTGTCTATCCATTCTTATATTTGTATGTAATGATCTTATGAAGTCTTAAAATGAGTTATAATAATATTTATAGGATGTACATGGAGTTTCATGAACTTTGGAGCCCAAACGTCTAAGAACGTCTAAGACGTTCGAAAGATAGTCCTTGAGACATGCATGTGTGTGTCTTGATGGGCCTAGCATGTTTGGACGTGTTGCGTATAATTGTTTTGGGTGAAACTAATGTGGAAGGTGCTTGACTTATTAATGTTCATATTTACATTGTAAACATCCGGGTACGACTTCTCAAGGGTCACGCAAAAGGTCCCAAAAGAAGGACCCAAAGGCTGTCGACACACTGCCTTGGCAGTGTCAATCGATTAAACCAAACGATGTCCCATTTGTCGAAAAAAGGCCCGTTGGAGGTGAATTTGTTGATGGTCACTTATCCTGGATAAGTCTCATCTAAAGAACAGCCCAAGAGCCCATCGACCGAAGCCACAGACGGATCGTCGATGGACCTACTGGGCGTCGATGGTGGCCTGTAAATGCTGCCTAGCGACTTTTTCATTAAAGGGGTGAATGGTAAATTCACCCACGTCACCCTACTGGATTTATTTCATTGTTTTTGGGTGTATATAAGTTATCAAAAACGTGATCAACCCATTCCCAAACCAATTCACACAAAATAAACTTTCTCTCCAAAACCAAATTCTCCCGAGAAACCTCCATTGATGGTGAAGCTCAAAAGCAGATTGGATCATGGATTTCAATGGATTCTTAATCAAGTTTTAGAGTTTTTCATCTAGATAAAGGTATGGCGATCCTTCATATCTAAGTAACCTTTCACTTGGAGAATTAATCTCAATGTTTTCAACGAGAAAATATAATCAAATCTCTTCTTCTTCAATATAGCCATGGGTTCTTCCTAAAAATGTTTTAATGGCTTAATTATTATGAATTGATGATAATGTATTTTTTTTAACATGAAATTTAATCCAATTGAATGATGAACACATGTCCCTTCCCAATCTCAATTTAGCCCTTGCATGGGCATTGTGATCGTGGCTTGTCATTGGTTAAATTGTGATTCTCTTACGTTGAATTTCTTATGTTTACTGTTATTTACATGTGTTTATGATCAATTGATGATGAAGGATCCATGTGGATCAATGTATGAAGATTTGAACATTCCTAGCTTAGGTCTCTATAAGATCACTGTAACATTGATTTTTAAAGGTATAAAAGTGGAATTCGATTATATTAACATGCTTGTATCTACTGCATTAGGTTAATATCATGATTGAATTGTTAGTATAACTTTTGTATGATCAAAGTGAAGAAGGCTTAGTATGAGTTGATGTAGGTTCTTCTAGTCTATGAATTGATAATGCTATGTATGTGATGTGATCTATATTCTATGATTAATAAAGCATGTTTAAGACTTGATTTCTATCTCCTAAGCTACTGCCTATCATGTACTTTATGGGTTAAATATTATTGATGGTCAATACTTTGGGAAATTGGTAAGATGGCCTACTTCCTCTACTCAATATTGGATTGATAGTTAGTGCATATGGTTGTATCTTGATCTTGTAGTAATTTGAGTATGGTTTCGTTTATGTTGATGTATATTTAGCTACTGCCACATACTTGAATTTTTTATAAAAGGCTTGTATTAATCAATGATGAGTAAAGGTTGATGAATTGGTAAGAATGTCTCTTTCCCTCTACTTTTCTGTAGTATCGTTAATTGATGATGCCTTGTAAGGCATTGTGTGGTATGATCCACTTATGGTGGCGTTGTTTACTTCTTTTCAATCTATATATGTGTTGATTATGGCCTTGAAGATAAATTGATGAATACATGATTGTGTGGTTATGATGATCACTCTATGTGAAGCTTATGCCTACTTTCCTATTATAGTTGTGATCTAGGTTGTATGCCTATTGTATAAGCATGTGTATATATATGTTAGGGTAAAGTGTAGGTGCTTCCATTGATGAGTTAAAATGATTAATAATCCCTTACCTATGTTCCCCTATGTGAATGCATGATTAGCAAAAGTTAGGAGTCTTGAGTGTAATATGAAGTTGACTTATCTCCAATGCTATTTTGTGTTGTGTGGTCTATGATTGAAAGTGTATTGTGGTCTTAAGAGGGTGGCTGCCTCAATGTGTTGTTGATTGACATGATGTGATCATTTTGACCAATGTACACACACTCACACTTCATGCATGTTTAAAGTAGTAAAAGTTCATGGTGTCTAAATGAAAGGGTAATTCTTATATGCACTAATGTCTACTACTATGCATGTAATGTATATGTATGTGAAGTATGTTATGTATCCCCTAACTAGGATGACTTCATAGGTGTACTAGTATGGGCAAGGGTATGGGACCTTGTCTATGCATTGCACATGTGTACCTTGATAGGATAGTTCCTAGGTTTTGTTTCTATGTACCTATATGATATGATATGTACATTGAAAATGAATGTATAGGCATATTATGAATATTACTTATATGATATGATGGAAGTATGAATGTGTATAGTGTCTTAGTTTATTTATATGAATGGATTGCTCATATAGTTATACCTATAGACTTAGGCATTGATATATGAACATGTGTGACAATTATGTGTTATGTGAAAGGTTTGCTCACATATAAGTACATACACACATGTATGAAGATCCAGTCAATAGAGGGGCCTTGAAAGGTGTGCCCAAGAGAACTCTAAAACTAGATAGGTGCTTGAATATGTTATGAGCATATGAGGAACAAATATCCTAAGCCTATATTTTATCATATAATGTAATAAAGGCTTCTCAAAAATGGAACTTAGCTTAGAAATGAGTGAACTTGACAATGAGAGGTGTTGACTTCCCTTGGAGGGAGATTCACCATTTGTTCCTTATAGAGTGTTGACTTCCCTTAGAGGAATATTCACCTAAGGATCAACATAAGGTGGTGGCTTCCCTTTGAGAAAGGTTCACCCATGTTTTCTCATGAGGTGAGGCCCCAATTGCTAAATGGTATGTAAAGGGATCATACCTATCTCTTAGTTCAATAAACTATGTTTTCCACATAGGATATAGCAAGTGAATTCACTTAGGATGCTAGGATAAGTGTTAAGGTTCTACTTTGGCTAAGTGGAACACCTTCCGTTGGTGTGAGCCTCTACAACACCAAATTCAATGTTTAGTACCCATGGTCTTATTGTCGGTTAAGTCTATAGTTTCCCTAAAGATAAATGGAAAATGGAAGTAAATGACTAAGGACCCTAACTAGGATAACCTAAGAGAAGATACTTAGGATAGAGGGAGGAATGAACCCACCTAGACATTGCACAAGTATCTCTCCAATAGAGTTCTAGGAAAGTGGTCTAATGTATCTACATATGTTATGGTTCTCTTGCATGACCTTGTGTTAGTGTCTACATGATGATATGATATGCATAATGGTGGTATTATTGACTATATGGATTGGATGTTAAGTCTTGTGGTCTTATGATAGGTTTACTAAGTATGTGTAAGGTTATGGGGATTCACATGTACATTGTACTAGTAGACTTATATTGGGATTGTGAGTAAGGTCTTTGAATGTTCTATGTGAAGTGAAATTAGTATATGTGAATAATGAGTAAAGTTCACTGTAATGCCTTATGGTCTTTACTTGAATGTGTCTTGTAATGGGCTATACATCTATGATGGTATGTGTTGGCACTTGTAGGTTGTATGTATGCTTTCTTTGTAGACTTTAGGAGATGCATTGCACCAAGTATCACTAGAGGGTTACTTGGAAGGTTAGTGAGTAAAAGAAAAGATAGCTCACTATAAAGCAAAATAGCTCACCGTAAAGTGAACCTAAAAGTGGGTAAAATTCTATATATGATTTTAAATGATGTTTGACTTTTGAATATGTTTGTATGAAGCATGTGAATGATATAAATGATATTGTATAAAGGTTTTATGAAGATTTACTCAAAAAGGCATGAAGTATGATTTCAAGAAAATGTCCCTTATAGATGCATGTTTTTGCATGGTTGTCATACTTAGTGCATTCTTGTACTAACACCATTCTTCTCTACTTATTACACAAAGTGTAGGTTATAGATGCTTAAAGGATGTCTCTATAAATGAGGAGCTTGATATGTGATTCAAAAGCTCAAGGAAAGGAATCCTTAAGTCCAAGGATGTCCTAATGATTAGTTTATTGCAAAGTGTATAAATTAGTACTTATGTCTTATGTTTTAAGGACCGTGTCCCTAATGTACTCTAATGTTGTTCAGTCTAAGATGGGAAAGAGACTTAGAGTGTAAGTATGTAATATGATATTTTGTATATATGAAGTGATGTTTCTAGCATATTATGTGCTATAAAATATTTTAAATTTTCCGCTAAATTTACTATGACACTGCGATGAATGATAACTATGGGATTTTATAAGACCTCTGAGAGGTCAAGTACGACATGTTACTTCTATGGGGTGCTCCCTGGTTGTGAAAAAGATGGTATTAGAGCATGAGATTTTAAAAGTGGTTTTAGGTTCTAAAAGTCTCATATTGATACGTTTTATAGAGTCTCGTATCATTGGTGGTGAGTCGCGACACCTCAAATGGTACGGGATGATATAGGACGATAGAGTTTCCCTTCTTCATTATTTTCATATCGTGCCATAGAACTTAACTCTATAAGATCTCTCTCTTATATTTTCTTGTCCGTTGGTCTTTTATATGTGATTGCTTGGATGAGATTTTACTTTATGCTTGAGGGAGAAAAGGTGAGTTTTGATGTTTATCTTGGTTTTATAGTTCAACAGAGTTTGTGTCAAGGTGAATTTTGGCGTGTTTTGTTGATACGATACCATTTGTGGCTATATATGAAGTCTATGTGAAATGGCATGTTATTTTTATAAATGTATGTCATGATATGATTAAAGAATGTTAGAAGTTATTTTGGTTAAAATGAGTTTCTTTTGGAATGATGTGTTACTATATGATTTTACATGATGGTAGCCTAATGATATGATTTGAGTTTGAAATGCTTAGTGACTACTTATGTGTCACAACCCGACACCACACACTAGAAGTCAGGGAACAATCTCGGATTGTGGTACGGCGTACTCGACCTCTCACACTTAACACATAGCCATAGCATAACATGATTTCCTAAATAGCATCAATAGAATAACTCATACTTTCACCTATAGATAATTATAATATACATCACATAATGAACTACACAAATAGTCATATTACTTCAAGTAGTGCCGAAAAGGCCATGATCATCAATATACTTAAAATAACGCCGACAAGGCCACATCAATTCACATAACTCCTCCACCATAAGTGGACCAAACCAATCACAACATAATTGAAGTCTAATTAACTTTAAATAAAGTAAAATAGGGTATCGTACCACCACTTCATCCCCAACACTTCAAGCCAATGTCGAATCATCCAATTCAATCTCATAAGACCCTTACTCATCGCCATGAACATCAATTCAATACATAAATTATAATACTCAATGAAATATAAGGCAATTAATTATAGATTCAACAATCTAAGACCAATTAGTTAACAATTGAATACAATTCTTACATCATTAGAAAACCCATAGGAAACTACACATTAATTCATAAACATTAGACCAATATCAAGTAACACATAAATTAGTCAAAAACTAGGGTTCATCAATTACATGTGTTCATAGGTTAATTGAGTTAAAATCACCTTAATAACCACAATTCAATCACTAAACAATAATTAAAAACCATTAATGCAAGAACCCATGGTAGATCATGAAATAGGTCCATTCATCTTTTGAAAACTTTAGAAAACATCTTTGAAAGTTGGGTTCCTTGTTGAAATGAGTTTAAAGAATAAAAAACATACCTTAACAATGCCAATCATTCAATTTGATGAATAATCTCCACTCAAATCACCAAACAATCTATTACTTGAGTTTTAGCTTTAATGGAGTCTTAGGGAATTTCCAAGGGATTTTGGGGTTTTGATTTTGAAGAATGAAATCTTTTAAGTGTTAAAGACTTATAAACACCTTTAAAATACCCAATAGATCCCTTAGGAACCACTAAACCTTCTATTTGGAAGTGGGGTGAAATTACAACTTCACCCCTCAACTTAATAGTGGCCTACGCAGGGAACCAGTGCCCATCGATGGTTGCCCATCGATGGGATGTCAGTCCACCTACGGACCATCCTATCCTCCGTCAATGGGTTCAAGGACTGGCCAACAGGAGCTTAGCTCCCCAGGCTAAGTCCCGCACGACGGCCTCCTCACCGACGGACCGTCCCTTGACCTACGGACCGTCCTTTGGTACGTGGTCTGGGACTAAGTGTTGACGTTGGTCCTTCCTCCCCCCAAGACAAGTCCCAATCGACCAACCTATGGGGCATTGACTGACCCACGGGCCTTTGATTGCCTCTCGTGGTTTGGGCTATCTTGGGGAGCCTGGGTACCAACTTTTGGTCCTTCCTCAAGGACCCTTGGATGGTGTTTGGGGATAATTTTCCCAGACGTTTCCAACCCAAACATGACCGTATACGAGTTTAGGACCTACCATATGAATTTAACCCAAAACAAACACGTAAAACTCGACGATTCATGCTTAGACATACAAGGTCATTTCAAGGCACATCTTTCGTACGTCATTGACATTCTTGAGCGTTTGACCTCCAAACTTCATGAAACTTGACACACTACCTATACACATCATATTAACTCATTTAAGGACTATACAACCTCATGAATCACACATAATCACGTAGGACCACATACGAGGAACTTAGGTAACATTGTCGTCAAACGTCTTGGTCGTTCCTTGACTTTTGACTTCCAATGCACCTAAACTCTTAGCTACTGACTCAATACAACATTATAGACATATTTAGGACCTTAGACCATTATGACAACAATTTTAGGCTCTAGTTTACCCATGTCATTTTCTCGACCTTACATTCTCCCCCACTTGGACAACATTCGTCCTCGAATGACACTTGCCACTCTCCGAACACTTCCAAGAATAAAGATTCAACTAGAATATCAAGACCATAATATACAATACATTATAAAGGAGAAAATATCAATTTCACATAGTCAGGAGATTCACAACACAACAAGTAGCTAGAATACATTTTTGTATAACTCATCATGCTACAAAACTCACATGCTTCATTCCAATTAGTAAAATCTCATTTTACATTCATTAGTATACCCATACAGATCAGTTCTAACCACATTACAACAATTTTATACCAAAGAATCAATTAGTCACATTTTAAAAAATATCACAGTGAACCTGTCAAGCTACAATGATTTAGGCCATTATTTTTTTTTAAATGTAATTTTTAGGCAATTCGTGATATAGACATCCTAATATGCAAGGTAACATCATATAAACACCTTTTATAACATGATCATGGCTTAATAAAACACACTATGCAAGAAGTTAATGAAATTCAATTTCAACCAAATTCCTAAACATCATGCACATGCAACAAACTAGCACACCTGTCTAGCCATACTCCCCCACTTAGAAGGAAACATATGACAACAAAAGAAATAAAACTTACTAACATCATCATCACTCTCATCCGGCTTGTCTCCTCTAGTCCAGAGTGCATAGAAACGCCTCTTTGTTGGAGCATCTTCCCTTGGAACACAAGGATCAAATTTCTTACCCTCTTTTCCTCTAGAAGCAATGTTAGGACAATCTCTAACCTTGTGTCCATCTTTTCCATATCCAAAACAAATTCTGGAACCCACTAGACACTCACCATAATGTTTCCTACCACAAGTGTCACATGTAGGTTTGCCATTTTGAGAACCACCTCCTTTCTCAAACTTCACCTTAGAATCACTAGGTCTATCTTGAGTTTGAGCCCTCTTTTTGAACCTAGGTTGCACTTTATCACTAGCACCAATACTTTTTAAGTTTCTTGACATCCTCCTAAGTTTGGAGTCTTCAATTGATTGTGCATACACCATGAGTCTAGCTAAGGTCATATCATCATGTAGCATAGCTGTTCGGCATTCTTCCCTCACTAAGTCGGCGACCCCGATCACAAAACGACTCATTTTATCCCTTGGATTAGACACTAGGGATGGTGCGTATCTAGACAATGTTGAGAACTTCAAAGAGTATTCCTCAACACTCATATTGCCTTGCTTGAGATTGATAAACTCCTCTACTTTCACTTCCCTCCTCTCACGGGGAAAGTACTTATCAAGAAAAGCTTCCGTGAATTCTTCCCACTCAATAGGATCCGACTCCACCGGCCTATTATCCTTCCATTGAGTGTACCAAATTTGATACACATCTCTCAATTGATACGAAGCCAACTCCACCTTCTCCCTAGATGTAACCCCTATAGCACTCAATACCTTGTACACACCATCAAGGAACTCTTGGGGATCTTCATCTACCTTAGATCCAACAAAGATTGGAGGATTCAACCTCACAGTCTCTCAACGTAGATGTCATAGTTCTCTCCACAACATTCACCCTAGGCACCATACTCAAATTGATTTGAGTAGTCACGGCTTGGGCTATAGCAAGCAAAGCATCCCTAATCTCCCTATTAGACATCTCCGGAACCTCCTTCACCATTAAGGGAATGATCACCTTGGGGAGGCACTTGAACATCTTGAGCACCTTGGACACCTTGCCCATCTTGAAGAACTTGCTCAACTTGCTCAACTTGAGTAGGAGCTTCCTCATTCACCCTTTCCTCTTCCAACCTTCTAGCGGCCATCCTTCTAGTATTCATCTCCTACAAACACAAGGAAACACATTTAGAAGGATACTCATAACATTTACTCTACCGCACGACATAGGTGTAGAAAAGAAGGGAAACTCTATCACCCTATAGCCTCTCGCCCATAGATGTGTCGTAACTCACACCGATGATCAAGACTCTACTAGACGTGACTTTTTGATTCCTAAGCCTACTTTTACCAACCTATGCTTTGATAGCAAACTTTGTCACAACCCGAGATCACACCCTAGAAGATTGGGCACAATCTCGGATTGTGGCACGACATACTCAACCTCTCGGAGGTCTCATACAAGCCTCTCATATCATTCATCGCATATACATAATTAAAAGTAGTGCGGAATTAAAACTTTTCATAAAACAATATCATAGTCTTTAAAAACTCTTTCATATAAAAGTAATAGTAAATACTAAGTCTCAGTCTCATCATCTTAAGACACAAGAGTACTTGGGACACTGCCCATACGAAATACAAAACATCGTACTATTAAGTTTATTATAATACTTCATAAATGAAACATAAAAGACATATATGCCCTCGAGTCAAATGAGGGCATACTTCAACTTCTCTTGAACGATCTTCTAAATCCAAGTCTTCTTCCCAATATCTCTTCACCTACCAAGAATTATATAGATATATAAAAGCATAGAATTAGTACAACCACATGTACTAAGTATGGCTTATGCATAAAAGTCATGAAAACGGACATTTATTGGAAATATGCATCTTTTCATTTAAATACCATAATATCATCATAAGAACAACATTTATCAACTTAGAGTCACATAAGAAAACATTAGAACCAAGCATCATATTTTTAGAACTCTCTTTATAGTGAGCTCAATTCACTGTACAGTGAAGTACCTCACTGTTACAGTGAATTCCTTTACTTCCGTACTAAGCATCTTCTAGCATGTAGTTTTCTCACTAAAGTTATCCTAAGATTCACTTAAGTTACACAAAGAGAGACAGCCCACACACCCTCTTTAGATGTGCCTAAACCATCCTAAATATTACTCATAATGAGACACATACACACCTATAATACACCAACATACAAAACATACATAATATGACAATCTCCCCTACCAAGGCTACAAAAAGACTTACTTAAGTACTCCTAGAAGAGAACGCCCATACACCCTCTTCCAGGCTACCTAAATAATCCTTAAGACTTCCTAATTTTAGATCATGTCAAACATATCAAGCAACTTCCCTAACTCGAGTCATTCTCAAGACTTCCATAGATAAGACATGAAGAGATCATCCTTTATGCCCTCTTCACACTTTAACTAATGAATCCTTAAGTCACTTTATATTAGGTACTTATTCATATACATACTCTATATCATTAATCCATTAGTTCATTATTTCATTTAAGAGACATACATACAATAAAGGACATTCAAATAATGGTCTTGGAGAAGGCCTAGGGACTCTTACTAACATCTTCAAAGCCTATTGTGCAATGTCAAGATAGGGTCCCATACCACCACCTAAACCTCATAGAACTTCTCTAATGCTAATAGGTATCCCATATGATGAGAATAGGCAATAACCGACATAGACCATGGTATCAAAACATGGAATCCGGAGTTCTATCCTACTCCGATGAGGTTGTTCTACTTGCCTATGGTAGAACTTAGACACATACCATGTAGGCACATGGTTAAGGAAATATGAAGGGCATGCTTTGTAATCTAGTATCATTATTTAACTAGAAATACTTCCCATACCATACTCACTCGGTGCTACCCTTCATTCTCATAGATTTAGTCACACTAAGGTTCATACAAAAGGGTTCCATATCAAGTTCATAACCCAATTACATTTACCCTACCAAAGAAAGGTTCAATAGGGCTACCTCCCTAAGGCGACAAGAAGCTCATCATGTCTTTGCTAAGGATTGATATGATGTCGTTCCATCCAATCAACCATAAGTCCATCATTCATTGCATGAAGGATACCATTACGGCTTTCGACTTCAGATTCATAACCTTACCACTTGGTTCAAGGTTTCACATAAAGGACCCTCTTATCACCATTCAAGGTCTCCCCTAACATTCATTCATTCAACTCTAAGACACTTTAGGTTACCAATTCAAGACCTCACATATTCATATTCATACAAGCATCAAGTAAGGGACAAAAGTCTAACTAAACAAGACGCAACATACTTCACTTTTAGCACATATAGCATACATTTTTTAGACACTTAGGAATGACCCCTAACATCATTTAGTCAAACTATTCATTACCTTAACATCATCAACATAAGCATTATAGACTCATATAGCCAAGTTAGGAACAACCATGTATCAACTCTAAGACTACACAGTTAACACATAGCCATAGCATAACATGATTTCCTAAATAGCATCAATAGAATAACACATACTTTCACATATCGGTAATTATAATAATACATGAAATAATCAACTACACAAATAGTTATATTGCTTCAAGTAGTGCCGACAAGTCTATGATCATCAATATACTTAAAATAACGCCGACAAGGCCATATCAATTCACATAACACCGCCACCATAAGTGGATTAAACCAATCACAACATAATTGAAGTCTAATTAACATTAAATAAAGTAAAATAGGGCAGTGTACCAACACTTCAAGCCAATGTCAAATCATCCAATTCAATCTCATAAGGCCGTTACTCATGGCCATGAACGTCAATTCAATACATAAACTGTAATACTCAATAAAATCTAAGACAATTCATTATAGATTCAACAATATAAGACCAATTAGATAACAATTGAATACAATTATTACATCATTAGAAAGACCATAAGAAACTACACATTAATTCATAAACATTAGACCAATATCAAGTAACCCATCAATTAGTCAAAAACTAAGGTTCATCAATTACATGGGTTCATAGTTTATTTGAGTTAAAATCACCTTAATAAACACAATTCAATCACTAAACAATGATTAAAAACCATTAATGCAAGAACCCATGGTAGATCATCAAATAGGTCAATTCATATTTTGAAAACTTTAGAAAACATCTTTGAAAGTTAGGCACCTTGATGAAACGAGTTTCAAGGATCAAAAATCATACCATAAAAATGGTAATACTTCAATTTTATGAAGAATCTCCACTCAAATCACCAATCCAAGCTCTTCATTGAGTTTTAGCTTTAATGGAGTCTTAGGGAATTTCTAAGGGATTTTGGGGTTTTGATTTTGAAGAATGAAATCTTCTAAGTGTTAAAAACTTAGAAAACACCTTTAAAATACCCAATATACCAATTAGGAACCGCCAAACCTTCTATTTGGAAGTGGGGTAAAATTACAACTTCACCCCTCAACTTAATAGTGGCCTGCGCAGGAATCAGTGCCCATTGACGGTTGCCCATCGATAGGACATCTGTCCACCTACGGACCGTCCTGTTCTCCGTCAATGGGTTCAGAGACTGGCCAACAGGATCTTAGATCCCCAGGCTAAGTCCCGCACGACGACCTCCTCACTAACGGACCGTCCCTTGACCTACGGACCGTCCTGTGGTCCGTGGTCTGGGACTAAGGCTTGACCTTGACCTTTCCTCCCCCAAGGCCAAGTCCCAATCAACTGACCAGCCTACATGGCGTCTAGTGACCCACGGGCCGTCGATTTCCTCCCGTGGCTTGGGTTGTCTTGGGCAGCCTAGACACCAACTTTGGGTCCTTCCTCAAGGATTCTTGATGGTCCTTAGGGATAATATTCCCGGACGTTTCCAACCCAAACATGACCGTATACAAGTTTATAACCTACCACATGAATTTCACCAAAAATGAACACGTAAAACTCGACGAGATATGCTTAGACATACAAGGTCATTTCAAGGCACATCTTTTGAACGTCATGGACGTTCTTGAGCGTTTGACCTCCAAACTACATGAAACTTGACACACTACCTATACACAGCATATTACTCATATAAGAACTATACAACCTCATGAATCACACATAATCACATAGGACCACACATGAGGCACTTAGGTGACATAGTCGTCGAACGTCTTGGTCGTCCCTTGATTTTTGACTTACAATGCACCTAAACTCTTAGATACTGCCTCAATACAACATTATCGACCTATTTAGGACCTTAGACCATTATGACAACTATGTTAGGCTCTATTTCACCTATATCATTTTCGGGACCTTACACTATGAAAGCATGCTACCCTAAGAATATGTGCTTAAAAGTGTTCAATGTTTCCCTTTGTATATATGTAGTCCTTTATAGATCCTTAGTATGGATTGAAGTCCTTTTATAGACTTGACACTAGATGTTAAGGTAGTATTCTTGTCGTTGTAGGGTGATGATGAGGGTTTGATTAACCTAGAAGTCACCGTACTGTAATGTCCAAATATAAAGAAGAAATTTTAAGGCTAGTCTCCTATATTGTTTCCCCTAATGTTGTATGACCTTGATGTCTATTGTATCATATGAAAACCTTATGTCGTTGGATAATATGACTTAACTTGAAAGTTTGGAGATAATTTGCATAGGTGATAATGTTTAGAATGCCTTTGAAGCCCTCATGGTAAGTTATTGTAACCTCTTTTTTGGTTGAAAGGATAATAACCTCTTGAAGATTGGGTGAAGTTGCTCTTAAATTGGGTTTAGCCTAAGTGGGGGATGGTGATGGAGTAGTAAGGTTGTAGATATTTCCTACCTTGTCCTTCTATTTTTGCTTGACCTTGAATCTAATGAATTTTGGTAATCTTGTTCATGAATAGGGTTTTGCATAAAGTATGAATTGCATGACTTTTATATGTTTGGTAGATATTGATTGACATTACCCTAAATATATTGTGAAGATTCCAAAGTGCATGACAATTTTTTTTTATAAAAATCCATGTTTTCTCATGTTTATTGTGCATCTTAAAATGCTAGTTGTGAATTTGATTTCATGAGGTAAGATAAGATACATGGTTGTAGTCACTTTTGAGGTGTAATGTTTAGCCTTATAATGAAAGTTGAGCCTCTTTAAAATAAAAAGTCTTAAGTCTCTTGAAAACTATGTGACTTGTATGGTTTGGGAAACATGATTGTAGGCTCACTCTTAAAAGGTGAAAGCATGTTTAGCTTGTATTATTTTCCCAATTGATGCTTACTGTGAAGGGGATTACTATGTTATAAATAGACATTATGTGAAATGGTTTCCTATTTGTTGTGATATACTTGGTGTGACTTACCATTTAGACTTAACTAGGAAGGAAACATGAGCATGCCTTGGTTTAAAAGTTGAGAATTTCTCATTTTTAAAAAAAGAATTGACTTTGTGCTTTGATTGGGTGTGAGCTCGTGTACATGTAAGTGTGTGGAGGAGAAGGGCATTCCTACTTAAGCATGACTAAGCATGGTATGGTTGAGTATGACCCTCATGGAATTAGTACAAACTAATAAGAATCCTTTGTCAACCAATCTTACTCAAGTCTATGTGCATTGAAGTATGAGTGCCTACTTGTTCTTGAGTGTTGATTGAATCTGCCTTAGTATAATTTAAAGAAGGGTGCATAATCCGTTCTTAATTAATTGAAATATAATGACCATGTTATGATTAGGAGAATGATGTTCCTCCTATGAACACAGGAAGTTCCTAAGTGTTTGATATGATGAGCATGAGTGAGTGAAAGTGTGGCTTGATTGAGTACATAGAGTGCTAAGTGGGTTGAAGTTGTGTTACTTGTATGTTTGGTGCATTGACTTCTATGTGATGATGTTATGAATGTTATGACCTGCTCTATGAGTCATTAAAGTCCTAATGTGTTTAAAATTCCCAAGTGTCATTCGAGGACGAATGTTCTCAAGTGGGGGATATTGTAAGACCCCCAAAATGAGTGAGGGTGTATATAACCTAACATGTTTGTAATAAAGTTCTAAGGTCCTAAAATTGTTTATAATATTGTATTGAGGTAGTGTGTAAAGTTTGAGGTGATATGGAATTCAATGATATGTATATGATGATCTTACTTGTTGATGGCACAATATGATGTTGAATTCACTTATGAATATATGTTTGGTCTCTATTGCTAAAGTATGATGTTATGTACTCTTAATGATATGATATGTGAAGTTGGACATTGGTTATGGTTCTTGTTAGGCTTATTTGATTGAGTAAGGTTATGGGGCTTTGCTTAGTCATTGCACTAGTGGACTTAATGAGGATTCATGAGAAATGATGTCTCTTTGGTTATGTTGTTATTAACTCTTATCTATGCTTGTTGATGTGATAACTTGATGATAGAGCTGTCTTGGTTATGTGCTGAAGTATGTGGGTATGCATGATTGACTTGACTAGACTTAGTATGGTTGGTCTTGTGATGAACATGGTCTTGACTTAATGAATATACATTAATGACTTGTATTGTTTCTTGAATGTGCATAATGCTCTTCAACGTAAATTAGCATGATTTAATGAAATGGCCCTTTTTACCATGATTTCTATGATGTGTGTGCATATGGTCTCATACTTAATACATGTGATGTGCTAACCCCATTTTCTCCCTTTTCCTTAACATTTTATGTTCCGGTCATTGAATGGTTTTGAGACGACTTTGAAGGAAGACATGGAATATTTACTCTCCAAGTTGGGTAGATCCACACTTTCCAAGGGCAATGCCACTATCAACCTATTGATGTTGTTCTAGTTATAAGACTTCTAGTTCTTTCCTTTTCATTTGAGTACCAAAGATTGTATAGCCTATATGTGGCTTTATTGTATTGATGTATGGGCTATGCCCAATTGTTATACTCTTGTTTAGATGTTTCTGAGATGAGATATCCGTTTTAAGACTATGTTATATCTTATATATATATAGATGTGCAATGAAAGTAGAAGACTATGTAATCTTCTTATACGAAGGGTCTATTTATATTCATATGAATATATTATGTGTATGCGAGAGGTCTATGTAAACCTCATAATAGATAGATGAAAAGTTTTAAATTTTCTGCAAATTTAACCTATAAATGTAATGATGTAAGCTAATAGGCTAGTCTTAGTCCTCTACAAGGACGATGACGTCAGTTACTTCTATGGGGTGCTCCCCGGATGTGACAAACTTCATATCACAGCATGTGGTTGAATATCTTTAGAGTCGATGTCTCACTCGACCACGTCTATGTAGATTTTTACTCATAATTGTGAAGCGTGCCATACTTATGAATAGGAAATAATATGATGCTTAGGAAACTCTCACTTTCTTGGAAATCAAATATCGTTCCTCTAGAGTCTTGACTCTATGTGCCCTTAGCATCTTACCCATTTATTGTGATAATAGGAACTGAATACACGAAGAACAACCGCTCGAAGACTTGATGAAGATATTGCCAATGCAAGAGTTTCTCCCCGTAGCAATCAAGTCCCTCCTCTTCAAGAAGTTGATAATGATGACCAAGGTTCGGTAAATCCTCCGCCTTTGACAGATTGTGACATAAGGGCAGCCTTTCTCCAAATGGCTCAAGCCATTACTACACAAACAGAAGTCGTCACCACTCAAACACAAGCCATGAAGGCCCAAGCTAATCAGGAGGTGGTACCCCGAGAAAACCAACATCTCAGCTCCATGGCCTCCTGTTTGAGGTATTTCACTAGGATGAATCCTCCTACTTTCTATGGGTCCAAAGTTGAGGAAGACCCCCAAGAGTTCATTGATGAAACTGTAACGCTCTAAAACAAACTATGGTGAACTAGAGCTTCATGGTTGTTCCTTGAGTTAATTTCAAGTTAAAATGAGTTATTGTATTGTCCTTAGGCAGTGTGTGTAGTTTGGTTAAGTTTGGAGGTCAAACGACCAAGAATGTCCATGACGTTCGGAAGGTGTGCCCGAGAAAGTACTTGTGTGTCTTGAGGTGTTTGAATG
This sequence comes from Solanum sitiens, assembly GCA_016801875.1. Taxonomy (NCBI): domain Eukaryota; kingdom Viridiplantae; phylum Streptophyta; class Magnoliopsida; order Solanales; family Solanaceae; genus Solanum; species Solanum sitiens. The sequence goes on along the minus strand of JABWTJ010001178.1, from coordinate 63,863 downwards.
AGTTTTACGTGTTTGTTTTGCTTGAAATATGCATGACATTTTCTTAAGACCTAGATGACATGTTTAGGGGTTTAACGTTCGGGCACGACCCCACATACGACCCGCAAGGGGGCCATAGAGAAGGGCCCAAGACTTGGACCAAACTGCCAAAGTAGTGACCAAACGACGACCCGAAGGACGGTCCGTTGGTCCACCAACAGTCCATCGACCATGGGCATCGATTGGACCAGCAAGGCAGGATGGCCAAGCTCCAAATGGGGATAAGTCTCAACCAACGAGACTCAACCAACGGACCGTCGGTTGACAAACGATATGTCGGTCCCCTTCCGTTGGTTGGACTTGAGGGCCTGCAGGTTGGTGAGTTGCAGTCCCAACCAACGAGACCTCACCAACGGTCCGTCCATTAACAAATGGACTGTTGGTTGGTCCATCAATGGTAACTATCCCAAAAGCTGCAACGTTGCCTGTGAAGTCTTGGGGTGTTTGGTAAATTCACCCCAAGTCCTTTATGACCCTAGGATAATATTTTTAGGGCTTTTAAGTTATATTATATTAGTTTTAAGTCCTAGACCTAGAAATGACCCCTCACTTCAAAATTCAAACTCTCTCTCTAAAGATAAACTCTCTCAAAGTCACCATTGGAGCTAGAAGTCAAGGAGAGCTAAGAGGGATGGTTTTGACGTGTTTGTTCACCACAAATCTTTGGATTTTCTTTAATTTGAGGTATGGTATCCATCCTTGAACTCTCTTCAATGCAAGGAGTCCCTTCTAATGAATTTTCAAAAAGGGTTTTCAACCCTAGTTTCTACTACTTTCAACTCTAAGTATGGATCTTGCATGAAAACATTTCTAATGACTAATTAATTATGTTTCTAATGTTAGTTGATGATTTTAAGGTTAGAAAATCAATGAAATCATGTTAAATCTTTCATTCAAATGTTGGCATAAGAAATGGGTTAAATGAGCATGTTTGTGTAGAAAATGAACTTTGGTTTTCTTGTGTTGTTATGTTGGTTTAGGTACTGCCCTAAGAGCCTTATTATTAAGAAATATTGAGAAAATGTTTATAGGTTTTGATGGCTTGGCTAAATGGTGAGTTGCTAATATTGTATAGTTTTTATTATAAATTGATCTTGAGTGGTACGGTCAATCTTCTTGGTGGCGGTGTTTACTTGATGAATTTGGTTATGTGTAGTATGTATTGAGAATGTGTTTTTGAAGGCCTTATATGTGAAATGAAGTGATATGGGAAATGGGTCTTGTATTGTGTTTTGTGAAGCTTGAATTGCATGTTTGACCTAGATTATGTCTAAATGGAATATATGATTATGTGAAGCATGTAAAGTGTGTGAGTTGATGAATGAAGGTCTAAATTATTTATAGAAGTAATGTACATAAAATGATGCTTAAATGAAAGGTGTGCTCACCTGTACACACACACACTTAAGTGAATGTATGAAGCTAAGTTGAGTAAAAATGGGAGTCTTGGGGTGGACACTCTTCGTGAGTTGAGATGAAGTGTCTACTAGCAACCTCACTGTTCTTAATGAGCTTTCCAAGATAGGTCGGAGGATGAATGCCATTCTTGAGTTGAGATGTGGTATTCACTAGTAATCCTTAACCTATAGTTTATAATTTTGAGAATTCGTGGGGAGTTATGCCTAGCATCGAGAGGATATGAAGAAGAGGTGGATTACACTTCGTGATTTGAGATGTTGTATTCCAATGTACCTCTTCATATGAGTACTCCTCGTTAGTAGAGAATGAGTTACTTAGTAGAAATCTCCTTATCCCTTAACTATGTGCCCACATAGGTGTAGCTATTGGGAAAGGCATGTAGAAGCTAAGAAGTATGACCTTACTCTAGGCAAGTGAGGATCCCTCATCCGATAGATGTTAATATAGAGATTCCATGTCTAGCTCTAATGGTCTTTGTCGGTTAAGCTAACCCCCCACAAAAGTAATGAAAGTAATAAGTCTTCTAAAAGCATGTGCTACTTATGTCAATTGAAGGAACTAAGTCTTCTAAAGAACGTGCTACTTAGGGTAGGTGGTGGTATGGGACGCTATCTATCAATTGCACTATGTAGGACCTTCTGAAAGGGAAGACTTGGTGCCAAACCTTCTAAAAGAGTGTACTACTTAGGGTAGGTAGTGGTATGGGAAGCTAGCTACTCATTGCACTGAGTACGTATTACGAAAGGGAGGTGTAGCTAATGAGAGGATCCCTCCCTGTGTTGACCAAGTTCCTATTGTTGGCCTAGAGGAAGAGAATGTGGACGTTCCTCTGCAAGAGCCTCGAGTGCCTCCGGAACACCAAGGGCCTCAAGTGCCTCCTATGCCTCAAGCTCCTTTTGTTGATGGTAACATGACTAATTCGAAGTTGAGGGCTGCCCTAATGAACTTTACCCAACTCATGACGGCTCAAGCTCATGTCGTCAACAATCACTTTGTTGCTCAAGCTAATCAAGGAGATAGATGACAACCAAATACTAGTACTCCTGCTTCTAGGACTCTGGATTTCATGAGTATGAACCCTCCCACTTTTCATGGCACTAAGGTGGATGAAGATCCACAAGGTTTCATAGATAAGGCTTTCAAAGTGGTGGATGCTATGGGTGTGACCCCTAGGGAGAAAGTGGAGTTAGCTGCTTACCAACTTAAGGATGTTGCTAAAGTGTGGTATGAGCAATGGAGGGGTGAGAGAACCTTAGAAAGAGGTCCGGTTCAATGGGAGGAATTCAAAGAGGCTTTCCTAGATAGGTTCTTTCCCCTAGAGTGGAGAGAGAAGAAGATGGTGGAATTCATGAACCTTTTTCAAGGGGGAATGAGTGTACAAGAGTACTCTCTCAAATTCACTCAACTCTCTAAGTATGCCCCAACCATGGTAGCCAACCCTAGGGATAGGATGAACAAATTTGTGATGGGAGTGTCTAGCTTGGTAGAGAAAGAGTGTCGTACGGCAATGCTTCTTAATGACATGGATATTTCTAGGCTCATGGTTTATGCACAACAAATTGAGGAGTCCAAAATTAGGGAGATAAGGCAAGGGGGTAAAAGGCCTAGGTTTGATCATTCTAGTCACCAAAATCCTAAGAAGAGGTTCTATCATCAAGATTCTTCCATGGGTAAGAAGGATAGGGCTCCAAACCAACATTCTCAAGGTGGTGGCCATACTTTTGAAAGGGCTAGGTGTCCTACTTGTGGAAAGCAACATTCGGGTATGTGTCTTGCCGGAACGGATGGTTGTTTTAGTTGTGGTAGCAAAGGCCACAAGATGAGGAACTGACCTAACTTTAAAGCAAGAGGAAAAGATGTCAATCAAGCTAGATCATAATGCTCCCAAGAAGAACCCTTCCTATGGGATGGGAGCTAAGAAGGATAACTAATCCTGATTGATGGTCTTGGTGAGTCTTAACTCTTTATGATTGTTGTTTTAATGTTATGAAATGAGTTTATATAGTTGTATAGTTCATATCATCATGCCATATTGATGAATTGCTCAAAGGATGGATTTTTGAAATTTTGACCATGTTGGGCAGTGTTAGAGTGATGCTCACTGTAAAAATTGAGTTTTGAAAAAAAAATTGCCTTGCCTTGATTGAAATTTCACTCTGTGCAAAAGTGTTATATATGAGCATGTTTAATGTTGGAGAAGGTAGTTCCTCCATAAGAGAAGGTTAATAATGAATTTTGACATTATGAAGTTTGGAAAAAGTTGCTTATGTTGCTAAGTGTATGAAAGTGTCAAATTATGCTCTTTGTTAGTTGATGCTTTGATTTTTGATGTTTTGATCATGATTGTAATGTTCTATGTGAGTCTAAGTGAGTCCTTTATGGTCCTAGAGTTTTAGTGTCATTTGACGACGAATGTTATCCCAAGTGGGGGAGAATGTAACGCCCTAAAATGAACTAAGGTGAACTAGAGATTTGAGGTTGTTTATTTAGTTAATTTTAATTTAAAATAATTTACTTTAATGTCCTTAGTCTGTGTGTGAAGTTTGGTTAAGTTTGGAGGTCAAATGACCAAGAACATCCATGACGTTCGGAAGGTGTGCCCTAGAGAGTACTTCTGTGTCATGAGGTGTTTTAGTGAGTTTTACGTGTTGTTTTTGATTGAAACATGCATGAGATGTTCCTAAGACATAGACGACCATGTTTAGTGGCTTAACGTTCGGGCACGACACCACATAAGAACCCGTAGGGGGACCTAGAGAAGGGCCCAAGACTTTGACCAAACTTCAAAAAGAAGTGACCTAACGACGACCCAAAGGACGATCCGTTTTTCCACCAACGGTCCGTCAACCATGGGGGTCGATTGGACCTACAAGGCAGGATGGCCAGGCTCCAAATGGGGCTAAGTCTGACCCAACAAGACTAAACCAACGGACCATCGGTTGACAAACGGTCCGTCGGTCCCCTTACGTCGGTTGGACTTGAGGGCCTGCAGGTTGGTGAGTTACAGGCCCAAAAACCGAGACTTCACCAATGGTGCGTCCATTGACAAATGGACCGTCGGTTGGTCTGTCGATGGTGACTGTCCCAAAAGCTGTAACGTTGCCTGTGAAGTCTAGGGGTGTTTGGTAAATTAACCCCAAGTCTTTTATGACACTAGGATGATATTTTTAGGGGTTTAAAGTTATATTAGATTAGTTATAAGTCCTAAACCTATACAAGACCCCTCACTTCAAAATTGAAACTCTCTCTCTAAAGACAAACTCTCTAAAAGTCACAATTCAAGCTAGAAGTCAAAGAGAGCTAGGAGAGATGGTATGGATGTGTTTCTTCTCCAAAAATCTTTGGGTTTCCTTGAATTTGATGTATGGTTTCCATCCTTGAACTCTCTTCCCTTCAAGGAGTCCCTTCTAATGAATTTTCAAAAAGGGTTTTCAACCATAATTTCTACTACTTTCAACTCTAAGTATAGGTCTTGCATGAAAACATTTCTAATGACTAATTAGTGATGTTTCTAATGTTATTTGATGATTTTAAGGTTAAAAATTACATGAAATCATGTTAAATCTTTTCTTCAAATGTTGGCTTAAGAAATGGGTTAAATGAGCATGTTTGTGTAGAAAATGAACTTTGGTTTTCTTGTGTTGTTATGTTGGTTTAGCTACTGCCTTAAGGGCCTTATTATGATGAAATATTGAGAAAATGCTCATACGTTATAATGGCTTGGCTAAATGGTGAGTTTTTTATATTGTATAGTTCTTATTATAATTTGATCTTAAGTGGTACCATCTTCTTGGTGACAGTGTTTACTTGATGAATTTGGTTATGTTTAGTATGTATTGAGAATGTGGTTTCGAAGGCCGAATAGATGAAATGAAGTGATATGGTAAATGAGTCTTGTATTGTGTTTTGTGAAGCTTGAGTTGCATGTTTGACCTAGATTATGTCTAAATGGAATATATGATTATGTGAAGAATGTAAAGTGTGTGAGTTGATGAATGAAGGTCTAAAGCATGTATAGAAGTAATGTGCATGAAATTATGCTTATGTGCAAGGTGTTCTCACATGTACACACACACACTTAAGTGAATGTATGAATCTAAGTTGAGTAAAAAAGGGAGTCTTGGGGTGGACACTCTTCGTGAGTTGAGATGAAGTGTCTAGTAGAAACCTCACTATTCCTAATGAGCTTTCCAAGATAGGTCGGAGGATGAATGCCCTTCGTGAGTTGAGATGTGATATTCACTAGTTATCCTTAGCCTATAGATTATAAAGTTGAGAATCCGTGAAGAGTTATGCTTAGCACCGAGAGGATATGAAGAAGAGTACCTCTTCAGATGAGTACTCCTCGTTAGTAGAGAATGAGTTACTTAGTAGCAATCTCCTTATTCCTAAACTACATGCCCACATAGGTGTAGCTATTGATAAAGCCATGTAAAAGCTAAGAAGTATGACCTTAGTCTAGGCAAGTGAGGATCCCTCATCCGATAGGGGTTAATATCGGGATTTCATGTCTAGATCTCATGGTCTTTGTCGGTTAAGCTAAACCCCCACAAAAGTAATAAAAGTAATAAGTCTTCTAAAAGAAGTTTCTACTTTTATGAATTGAATGAACTAAGTCTTCTAAAAGAACGTGATTCTTAGGGTAGGTGGTGGTATGGGACACTATCTATCCATTGCACTAAGTAGGACCTTCCGAAAGGGATGACTTGGTGCCAAACCTTCTAAAAGAGTGTACTACTTAGGGTAGGTGGTGGTATGGGACGCTATCTACTCATTGTACTAAATAGGAATTCCGAAAGGGAAGTCCTTGATATTTTGTTGGTTTCTCTTCTAATGTCTTGTGATTGAGTGGTGACTCGTTCTCACGAGGCGAGTAAGCCGAAAGGGGTAGTCTTGAGGATCGCTTTGGTGTGCATTGAAAGGAGTGTTTAGACGTTTTCTTCATTTCTTACATTGGAGAGTCTTAGGATTATTCTTACGTAGGGAAACTCCTATGAAAATGAGTTCACTTCCTCATTGGCAATACCTTGGGAGTTTATCATTGTTGGATTCTTTAGCTCACTGTAAAGTATTTTAACTCACTGTAATGTTTTCTATGGTTCACTGTGATGTTGGTTATGTTATTGTAATGTTCTGAATCCATGGGGATCCATTAGGAGCACTAAGTGGGAGTAGTAGTATGGGATTCTACTCTCATATTGCACTTAGTGTGACCTAAGAGTCCTATTGCGGAAGAGTACCTTCCTGAAGTCCGTATGAAAAATTAGGTTCACTGTAAAGTGAAGAAGTTCACTGTAAATGCCCCTTTTTGGATAAAATTATGGAAATCCTTCTTTAAGTGTTAAATGATGATTCTTATGTTGTTTTGCTTCTAAATTCATGAATGTTATAATTATTTGGCATGAAAGACTATTTTTCTAAAATGTCTCTTTTTACATGTTTTTGCATATGCCATACTTAGTACATTGTTTGGACTAACCCCATACTTTTCTATACCTTATAAGTATAGGTAGATGGAAGCTTTTGAAGGTTTGAAGGTGAAGCTTGGGAAATCTACTCTCTCAAGATTTGGTATGTCCTCATATATTCGAGGACATAGTCCACATTTCCTAGTTTTAGTATTAAGACTTATAATGTATTTTCTGTAATGTAAAGGTCTGTGTCCCTAAGATATTATGTTATGTATTAAGTGTGCTTGTAACGATGAGATTCTCTTAGTATTTATGAAAGACTTCCTTTATTTAATTATTCTTGAAAATTTTTAAATTCCGCACTACTTTTCAGGTCTTATGTGATGAACGATAGTTAAAGGTCTTGTATGAGACCCCTAAGGGTCAAGTACGTACGGTCACGGTCCGAGGATTATCCCTAGTTTCTAGGGGGTGCTTTCAGGTCGTGACAGAAATCTAAAAGATTCTCTATGATATTGGGTTGACTACAAGAGAGAAAGCCGAGTTAGCCACTTATCAACTCAAAGATGTGGCAAAAACTTGGTACGTCAAATAGAGACACAATATGCCTTTAAGGGGTTGACCGGTGACAGGGGAGATCTTCAAGAAGGCTTTCCTTGATCGGTTGTTTCCTAGAGATAAGAGGGAAGCCAAAGTTGAAGAGTTCATCAACCTTCTTTCAAGGAGGTATGAGTGTACTTTGACTACTCTTTGAAATTTACTAGATTGACAATGTATGCTCCTTTCTTTGGTTTCTGCCCCTAGATATTAAATGAGCCGCTTTGTGACAGGAGTATCAGATGACATGAAGGAAGAATGTCGTTCAGCTATGATACATGATAATATGAACATTTCTCGTCTCATGGTTCATGGTCAACAAGTGGAAGAGAAGAGGATTAAGTGAAAGAGTAGAGATGGAAAAAAGGCAAGGTTTTTTTATGGTGGTTCTACAAAGGGTAGGCTTGATAACCAAGACAAATCTAGTTTAAAGAAGAGGTTCTGTAATCATGTTCCTTCAAAGTTCCAAAAGGCTCGTGATCATAAGGTGTCTAACCCTATGTCTCAAAAGGGAAGGGGTACTAGTGTCACAACCCAAAACCATACCCTAGAAGTTAGGGTACAGTCTTGGATTGTAACCGGCGTCGTCGACCTCTCGGAGGTCTAAGACAAGCCCTTTCATATCATTTATTGCATATACATAGTGAAAAGTAGTGCGGAATTAAAACTTTTCACAAAATATAACATAGTCTTTAAAATCTCTTTCATATAAGTAGGAATAGGAAAACACTAAGTCTCAATTTCATCATCTTAGACACAAGAATATTTGGGACACAGCCCATACTTCAATACAAAAATAGAAATACATAGTCTATTACAATACTTCAAAGAAAACATAAAAAGACATATATGCCCTCGAGTCAAGTGAGGACATACTTCAACTTCTCTTGAACGATCTTCTAAGTTCAAGTATTCACTTCCCAAAGCTCTTCACCTACCAAGAACTATATATATAAAGTAAAGCATGGAATTAGTACAACCACATGTACTAAGTATGACATTATGCATAAAATCATAAAAACGGACATTTATTGGAAATATGCATCTTTTCATTTTACTAATCATATTTTAATCATAATAACATCATTAATCAATTTAGAAACACATAAGATAATAATTAATCAACAATATCAAATTTAAAGATCACTTTACAGTGAACTAAATTCACTGTACAGTGAATTAATTCACTGTTACTGTGAATTACTAAATCCTCTTAGAACTCAACTTCTAGCATGTAATTCCCTCAGTGAAAGTCATCCTAAGATTCACTTAAGTCACACAAAGAGAGACCGCCCATACACCCTCTCTAGATGTGCCTAAACGACTCTTAAGATTACCTATAATGAGTTACATACACACTTACAAAGCAATCATAAACATCAATGGTAAACATCTACCAAAGGTCATTTCCAAGGTTCACTTGAGTGAGTGTGGAGTGACCTCCCATACAATCTCTATCACACACACACAAGGGATCCTATAGACTACCTAAAATAGAATCATTCTCACTAAACACACAAACACGTAGATGATATGACACTCTCCTTCGAAAGGCTATCAAAAGACCTACTTAAGTAAATCAAGAAGATAACGTCCATGATTGACCTCCTAAAGATTACCTAAATAGTCCTTAAGACTGCCTAAAGCTTAGATCATGTCAACAACATCAAACCTTTTCCCTAATTAGAGTCATTCTCAAGTCTTCTATAGGTAAGCTATGAAGAAATCATCCTTTATGCCCTCTTCACAATTTAACTAAAGAATCCATAAGCCACTATAGATTAGGTACTTATTCACTTACATACTTCATAATGTAAGTCATCGGTTCATTTATTCAGTAGTCCATTTATTCATTAATTCATTTAGAGACTCATACATAACATAAGGACATTCAAGTAATGGTCTTAGAGAAGACCTAGGGACTCTCATTAACATCTTCAAAGCCTATTGTGCAATGTCTAGATAGCGTCCCATACCACCACCTAAACTTCATCGAACTTATCTAATACTAGCAAGTATCCCATATGATGAGAATAGGCAATAACCGACATAGACCATGGTAGCAAGACATGGAATCCAGAGTTCTATCCTACTCCGATGAGGTTGTTCTACTTGCCAATGGTAGAACTTAGACACATCCCATGTAGGCATATCGTTAAGAAATATGAAGGGTTTCTTTGTATTCTAGTCTCATGTTGAACTAGAACTACTTCCCTTACCATACGCACTCGGTGCTAGCCTTTGTTCTCATAGATTAATTCACATTAAGGTTCATACAAGAGGTTCCATATCTAGTTCATAACCCAATTATATTTACCCTACCAAAGAGGATCTCTAGGGATTTCCTTCCAATGGCGACAAGAAGCTCATTATGACTTTTGCTAGGGAGATATGATGTCGTTCCATACAATCAACCTAGGTCCATCATCCCACATGAAGGATACCCTTACGGAGTTCGACTTCAATTTACATTACTTTTACCCTTGGTTTCAAGGTTTCACATAAAGACCTTCTTTTCATCATTCAAAGTCACATGTCATTCACACATTCAAGACTCTTAACATACTAAGTCAAATCATCACATAATCATATTCATCTAAGCATCAAGAAAGATATACAAGTCAACCAAGACAAGACATCACATACTTCACTTGAACTCATAATGAAAGTCATTCTAGAAACTCCTAGAAACAACCTAACATCCTCAAGTCATCCTATATATCATCATAACATCAATAATGTACTCCATATAGACTCACAAAGCCAAGTAGGAATAACCAAGACTTAACCCTAACACTATACTCATAATGTCAAAGTCATAGTCTAACATGATCACTTAAGGCAATATAAGTAGAAGAACACACATATAACTTCACATGTAGATAGATAATGTCATGCTTCACATAATCAACTACACAAATATCCACATTACTTCAAGTAGTTTCCAATAAGGCCATGCTCATCATATTGCATAAAGTAACGCCGACAAGGCCACGTCAATTGCAAGTAAAACACATAACACCGCCACCATAAGTGGGCCATACAAAGCACAATAGAATCAAAGTATAATTAATATAATATTAAAGAAAATGGGGCAGCATACCTTCATCCCATCATCCACACTTCAATTCAATGCGAAATCAACCAATTCAACATCACAAGGCCCTTACCCATGGCCATGAACAATAATTCAAACCAATAACCATAAGACTCAACGAATCTACATCAATTCAGTCTAGGTTTAACAATCTAAGATCAATTATATATCAATTGAATATAATTCTTATATCATTAGAAAGCCCATAAGAAACTACATAACAATTCATCAATATTAGCTTATTATCAAGTAACCCAATAAGTAGTCAAAAACTAGGGTTCATCAATTTACATGGGTTAATAGGTAATTTAAGTTAAAATCATCAATACAATATGAATTAGATCATAATTCAATGTTTAGAAATCATTTATGCAAGAACCCATGGTAGAATCCCGAAATTGGACAATTCACTTTAGAAAACATTGAAAAACATCTTGAGAGTTGGTCTCCTAGATGAAACAAGTTTCAAGGATCAAAATCCATACCTCAAGGATGATAATTCTTCACTTTGATGAAGAATTTCAACTCAAAACGCCACACCAAGCTGCTTCTTCAATTTGGACTTCAATGGAGTCTTTGGGATTTCTAAGGGACTTTGGGGTTTTGTTTTTGGAAGAATGAATTATTCTAAGTGTTAAACACTTATATACTCATTTAAAATACCCAAAAAGCCCTTAACAAACCTCCTAAACTCTTATTTGGAAGTGGGGTGAATTGGTCTTAGCAGCAACTCTGCGCGCAGGAGACAGCCTCACTGACGACTGCCTCGACGGGGCGTCACCACCATGACGGGCCGTCACTGGCCACCGTTGGTGGTTACAGAAGCTGTTCAAGGATTATTTCCCTCCCATGGTTAATTCCCCATAGACGACACCCTTTGACGGGGCTTCAACAGGCCTACGAGCCATCGACTGCTCCGTCGTCTGGGTGTTCCTGGGACTGCCATGCCAACAGTTTTGGGTCCTTCCTCAAGGACCCTTAGATGGTCCTTGGGGATAATTTCCTGGACGTTTCAAACTCGAACACGATCGTCTATATGTTTAACACCTCTAACATAAATTTCACACAAAACTAACACGTAAAACTCGATTAAACACGCCTAGACGTACAAGGTCGATTCAAGGCATATCTTTCGAACGCCATGAACATTCTTGGTCGTTTAACCTTCAAACTTCTCGAAACTCAACACACTGCCTATACATGCAATAGTAACTTAATTAAGAACCTTAAAACATCATGAAACCCACATAAACACATATAACCACATACAAGGCTTTTAGCTGACTTAGTCGTCGAACGTCTTAGTCGTCCCTTGACGTTTGACTTCCAACACCTCTAATACTTTTGCTACTGACTCTATACAATATATTAAACATATTTAGGACCTTAGAAAATCAATATAAACATGTTAGGATCTAGTTAACCTAATTCATTTTTGAGGTCTTACAATTAGTTCACCTACCAAGCAGCCTACTTGTGCGAAGTGTGGAAAAGGTCATTCTAGTGAATGCTTAGTTGGAACGGGAAATAGTTTTAGTTGTGGTAAAAGTGAGCACAAAGTTCGAGATTGCCCAAATTTGAAGGGGCAAGCCAAGGTGAGTGGACAAGCAACAGGTTTTATTGTTGATGCTTCGACGAAGAATCGCTTTTATGCTCTTCGCTCTAGAGGTGAGCAAGAGACTTTTCCTGATATGGTGACCGTTATGTTGAAAGTCTTCTTAATTTATTTATATGATTTAATTGGTCCCGGTGGTACCTTGTCATTTGGTACACCTTTAGTAGCTGAAAAGTTAGACATTTTGCCCGATATCTTGAGTGATCCTTCCTCGGTTTCAACCCTGGTGGGTGATTCGGTTATTGCAAAAAGAGTGTATACAAATTGTCCTATAATGTTTCCCTATAGATTTACTCATGTTGAACTAGTTGAACTTGATATGTTTGATTTTGATGTCATTTTGGGTATGGATTGGTTGCATACTTGCTTTGCTTCCATAGATTATATTATGTAACAAGGGTGGTGAAGTTTAACTTTCCAAATGACCACATTTTTAGTGGAAGGGGGGGGGGGAATTATACTCCTAGAGTTCATATGATTTATTATTTGAAAACTTGTAAAATGATCTCTAAAGGGTGTTTATACCATATTGTAAGAGTCAAGGATTTAGACTCCGAAATTCCTCCCATTGAGTCATTCCCCGTAGTAAGGAAATTTCCGGAGGTCTTTCCTAATGATCTTCCAGGTATTCCTCACGAACATGAAATTTATTTTGGTATCGACTTGCTACTGGATACAAATCCTATTTCAATTCCTTCTTATCGTATTTCTACGACCTAATTGAAAGAATTGAAGGCTCAACTCAAAGATTTACTAGACAAGTCTTTATTCGGCCTAGTATTTCTTCATGGGGTGCTCCGATATTCTTCATGAAAAAGAAGGATGGGACCCTTAGAATTTTAATCGATTATCAACAACTCAACAAAATCACAATCAAGAACAACTATCCTCTCCCGCGGATTGATGATTTATTTGATCAACTCCAAGGTGCGAGTTACTTTTCCAAGATTGACTTGAGGTCAGGATATAACCAACTTAGGGTGAGAGGTGAAGATACTCCAAGATGGCATTTCGAACAAGATATGGTCATATGAGTTTTTAGTTATGTCCTTTGGTCTCACTAATGCTCCGGCGTCATTTATGGACCTAATGAATAGGGTGTTTCGAATTTACCTGGATTCATTAGTTATTGTCTTCATTGACGACATCTTGGTATATTCCAAAAATGAGGGTGAACACATGGACCATTTGAGAGTAGTGTTGCAAGTGCTTAAGGAACACCAATTGTTTTCCAAGTATAGCACATGTGAGTTTGAGTTGACGTCGGTAGTGTTTCTTGGTCATATCATCTCTAGTGAAGGTGTAGAGCTTGATCCATGGAAGACCGAAGAGGTAAAATATTTGCCGAGATCTTTGGCTCCTATAGATATTAGGAGTTTCTTAGGCCTAGCCGGTGATTATAGAAGGTTTGTCGATGGGTTTTCATCTCTATCTTCTCCCTTGACAACCTTGACCTGAAAGAATGTGAAATTTGAGTGGTCGGAAGCATGTGAAAAGAAAGTCCAAATGTTGAAGGATAGGCTTACTTCTGCTCTGGTATTGACCCTACCGGAGGTTACTAAGGTTTTTGTGGTTTATTGTGATGCATCCCGAGTTGGGTTGGGGTGTGTTCTTATGCAACATGGAAAAGTTATAACCTATGCTTCTAGGAAGCTCAAAATTCATGACAAGAATTATCCGACTCATGACCTTGAGTTAGGAGTCGTGGCATTTGGCTTGAAAATAAGGAGGCATTATCTCTATGGGGTTCATTTTTATGTGTATACGGACCATAAAAGTCTTCATATATGAACTCAAAAGGAGTTGAATCTCCGGCAAAAGAGATGGTAAGAGTTGTTGAAAGACTATGACATGAGTGTTATTGATAATCCCAACAAGGCTAATGTTATAGAGGACGCTCTAAGTCATTTTTCCATGGGAAGTGTATCCCATGTGGAAGAATCCAAGAAAAACCTAGTGAAATATGTTCAAAGGTTGGCTCGTTTAGGGGTTGGAACTGAAGGTTCTCCAAATGGTGGTGTTGTGGTACATCATAAGTTCGAGTCATCTTTGGTGGTTGAGGTGAAGGCTCTACTCAACATCTTCATCCATTATTAATGGAGTTTAAATAATCGGTTCTTGGAAAGATGAATGAGTCATTGTCCTAAGGGGGGATGGTGTTCTTAGGTATCAAGGGAGATTTTGTGTTCCTAATGTGGATGATTTAAGGAGTAGGATCATTGAACAAGCTCATGGATCCCATTCCTCTATTCATCCGGGTTCTACAATGATGTACCATGGCCTTAGAGATATGTTTAGGTGGGATGTCCTAAAAAGGGATATTGCGGAGTCTGTTGCAAAGTGTCCCAATTGCCAACAAGTGAAGGCCTCACACCCAAAGCCGAGTTGTTTACAACAAGAAATCCAATTCCCTACTTGGAGGTGTGAAGATTATAACAAGTGAAGGCCTCACTAATGCTCCTTATATATTAAATTTGGACTGTGATCACTATATTGACAACAACAAAGCTATTAGCGAAGCTATGTGTCTCATGATGGATCCAACGCTTCAAAAGACAGTTTGTTATCATCATTTCCCTTAGATATTTGATGGCATTGATCGGAATGATCGGTATGCTAATAAGAATAGTGTGTTCTTTGATCTAAGTGCAAACTTGAACAATAAATGACTACATATTTTCTTAACATTTCTATGTACTTAAGTGAAGAGTATAATTGCATTTACATGAATCAAATTAATATGAAAGGATTGGATGGTATTCAAGGACCTATATACATTGAAACTGGATGTGTGTTCAGACGCCAGGCACAATATAGTCTCGATGCACCCAAGAAGAAGCATGCTCCATCAAGGATATGCAGTTGCTGGTTAATGTGGTGATGTTGTCAAAGTTGTTGCTATGAAAATAAAAAGAAAAATAAGAGCCTAAATCTGAGGTCAAGCCTCTTTTAAATGACGAAGACTCCCTGGCATTAACGGTCTCTCAAGAGGTCACAAAAGGTAAACTGATTCAGACATCCTTCTGCATACTATGCTAGTACCATTTAATTGAAGTTCCCCTCTAGCCTGTTCAATTGTTTTAAGCCTATGTGGCTGTAGTAGGTGCAAATCGAGCTCTTATTTCTAACTACAAGTTAGAAATTAAATTCGGACAATCTCGTGTTTTTATTGTATCAACACTGCTATATAATGGCGGGACTCTTAAAATTGCTAGTACAACTTCTCTATTAAAAGTAATCCATTTATATAATAAGTTGTTGCTATGAAGATGAAACAGAATGGTGAAAATAGGTACTAATTCTGATCCATCTCTTAAAATTCCGCTTTCAAATCATGTTCAAAATGTAGTGATTTCTTAATCTAACTACTTTGAAAATGCAGATTGGCTGGATATATGGTTTAGTCATTGAGGACATATTAACATGCTTCAAAATACACTGTCATGGTTGCAGACCCATATATTTTATGCATGTGTAATGAGTCTGCTGCTTCTGCAATGTTTCCTTAGGAGATTTTTGTATGTCCATGCTATGTTAAACCTGTAAGCTTTCCTCTTCTAAGTCTGCCATTCTTTATCAGGTGGCTTGGTGCTTGTTTTTCGTTTGTCCATGCTATGTTATTTCCTTATTTTTGGTGTTGCTGGTATTCTAAACGAGTGTTTACATCCTCTGTATTTGTGTATGGCATAGGTAGGTTTGTGGAATCTTGTTTGCCTTGTTCCCCTTTGTATTTGTTGTTCCTATCAGCCTCCAACTCTTTTTTTTTCCCTTTAAATTCCTCATCTCATTGCTTAATAGTACATACATGTAACAAGTGTCCCTGGTGTTTCCAATACATGCGGTAATTCAGAATTCGTGTGCTGATAAATGTTCTATATGATTTGATATATATATATATATATATATATATATATATATATATATATATATATATATATAAAGTCTTTGATTTGATTTGGTTGGCTTACAGTGAATACTTTCCAAGTATTCACTTCTACATCTATTTCAGTAACTTGTAATTTTGTTTTGAATGTGCAGGAAAATGTCAGTAATTGAATTTGAATTGTGGTCAGAATTAAACTCGACCTTTTGTGTTGAATGATTAAGAGTTTTTTTACAATTGTCATATATATTTGGATGCATTTGGTTTTGTGGAATTTTTTTAGAGGAGAAAACTTTAAGCAATCACTTTCTAAGTATTGGTTGTACACGACATGTTTCTCCATGTTTATTTGGAATACATAGCTTCAATTTAATTATTAGTTAGTTTGGTGCTTTTGGTCACTTGTATATTTAATTATGTGAATATTCAATATATGCAAATAAAAATTATATTATTAAAAATAAAAAAATTGTTGCTACAAAATTCTACACAACATTGCCACACTTCAAAAGTGTTGTTGTAGGACGTCCAAAAAAAGTTACACTTCATAAGTGTTGTTTTAGATGAGATATAAAAGGGAACAATTTTTAAGTGAGACCAGTAATCTAGCAAAGGCAACACTTTTAAGTGCAGTATAGTAAAACAAATGTGTTGCTAATGAATCACAACAAAACGTGCCCTTATATCTCTTTGGCCACGCTTTATAAGTGTAGCTATGATGGCAACATTTAAAAAGTGTTGCCTAATGTAAAAGGTTACGCTTCTTTAGGCCACCCCCTAAAAAGTGTTGCCTAAAGTCCAAAAGTGTAGCCTTTTATCAAAGGCCACACTTTTTGCTAGTTTAGGCTACACTTTACTGGCGTGGCCGTAGGCCTAAAATGGTGTAGTGACGGTTTGTTATGAATTACCTATGTGCCTTATTATATTATGATGATGTTAATGTTCTAATATCACATGTGAGGGTTGTATTTAAAGGTGTTCTTATGCAATTCCTATTGAGCTAATGACTATGACTATATAAGGAGGTATTATCCTATGACCTAAACTAAGTTATTATTATTAAAGAAAGACATTTCAAAAAGGGATGCTAGCATAGCACCGAGTGAACTAGTAGAGATGAGTGTCCCTTACCACATAGGGAAGGTAGGTTTACTATTGTACTCATGAGATTGGAGACTATAATTCATGTAGCATAAAGAGGGTCCCAAACACATCTCCTAGTTCTTGAACTATGTTTCCCCCATAGGAATACTAGCTATTGGATACACCTAGATGCTATGTTCATGTTTAAGTACTACTTTGGCAAGTAGTCCACCTTCTTTCGGTGTAGGGTTCCATGACACCGGGTTCCACATTAGCCCATGTGGTCTATATCTATTAAGGCAAGATCTTCCCAAAAGTAAAACGAAGTAATAAAGTGAACTCTAACTTGGAGGACTTAAGAGTTTGACTTAGTCTAGGTAGGGGTATGGGACTCTACATATAAATTGCACTAGTTGGCCTTGAGGGAAATCCTGGGAAGTCATTCTTATGTTTTTATGCTCTTATGAAATAAAAGTTATGCTTATGTTGATCGTTCATGTTAATGGTATATATTGTTAAATATGGGGATGAGTACTTATAATGCTATGTTATGTGAAGTTAGACTTTATTCATGACCCTTTGGTTAGTTTTCTTGGTTTAGTGGAGTTATGGGGCTTCACTTTACCATTGCAATAGTAGGCTTGGTAAAGGGTTATGGGTAAGGGTGTCACTTATGTTATAATGTTAGAACTCATGAATATGCAATAGTTAAAAAATGATGATATAGTTGCATTGGTTATGAATTCTATTATTATATACATATCTTGACTTTTCTTAACTTGAGTATATTGGTCTAGAGTTGAATATGCTTGTTTCAAAAGGGGTATATGAGCATTGCCTTATATGTGTTCTTGGTTTGTGCATAAGGATTTTCAAAGTAAATTGGCATGTTTTTATCAAATGTCCTTTTTTAGCATGATTTCTTTGTTGTGTATGGATATGTTTCCATATTTAGTACAAGTGATGTGCTAACCCATATTTCTCCCTTTTCCCAAACATTTTAGGTTTCTGTCAAAGGGTTCGTGACCACTTTGCAAGGAAGGATTGGATCATTTCTACAAGTGTGGGTATGTCCTCAAGTTCCGAGGATGATGCCTTTTATCTCACTCTAGCTATGTTACATTGTTATAGTCTAAAAACAATTATTGCACTCTTGTTGTTTCAAGTTATTGTTGTAAGGCCGAAGTTGCATTTATACAATTGTGTAAGGTCTATGCCCATATTGTTCTATTCCGTTTAGACGGTTTAATATGAGACATCCCCTTCAAGACTATATTGGGTATCTTATATATATTTGTGCCATAAAAGTAGAAGACTATGTAATCTTCTTATATGAGGAGTCTAATTAAACTAGCTATGAATATATTATGTGTAAGTGAGAGGTCTAAGTAAACCTCATGAAGTACATGTAAATGAAAAGTTTTTATTTTCCTCACTTTTTAACCTATGCATGTAATGATGAATGCTAAGAGGCAAGTCTTAGTCCTCTACGAGGACGTGGACGCCGGTTAGATCTGGGGTGCTCCCTCTATGTGACAATCTTTGTATCAAAGCATGAGGTTAAATATCTTTAGGATCGATGTCTCACTAAACCACGTCTATGTCAATTCTTATTCATAATTTTGAAGCGCGCCACACTTATGAACGAGAGACTATGTGATACTTAGGAAACTCTCATCTTCTTGCATTCCTATGTCGTGCCTCTAGAGTTTTATTATGTGCTTTCACCTAAACCTTGAATCATGGTTATAGGTATGAATACTCGAAGAGCAGCTTCTAGAAGGTACGAGGAATATATGGATAATTTGGGGTATCATGACAACCAAGTTTCTCTATAAGAAAACTAGTTGTCTCCACTTGAAAAAGTTTCTATGGGTGATCAAGTTTCGGTTGTTCCTCCACCGATGACTGATGGAGAGAGATAAGGGCAGGTTTTCTCAATTTGGTCCAAGCCATGACCTCTCAAGATAATGTTGTCACTTCTCAATTCCAAGATATAACGGCCCAAGTGAATATGGGGGTTGGACCTCGAGTACCTCAATATGCTAGCACTATGGCCTCTCGTTTGAGAGACTTTACTAGAATGAACCCACCAATGTTCTTCGGAGCAAGGTCGGATGAGGACCCTCAAGATTTCCTCGATGAGGTCTACAATAATCTCTATTATATGGGTGTGACTTCAATTGAAAAGGCCGAGTTGGTGGCTTATCAACTCAAAGATGTGGCTGAAACTTGGTACACAAAATGGAGAGACAATAGGGCAATAAGAGGTGGTCTGTATACTTGGGAGATCTTAAAGAAACCTTTACTTTATAGGTTCTTTCCTAGAGAGTTGAGGGAAGATAAAGTTTAATAAATCATCAATCTTTGTCAAGGAGGTATGAGTATACATGACTACACCTTGAAATTTACTAAATTTTCCAAGTATGCTCCATCCTTGGTTTCCAATGCAAGGGATGAGATGAGTCATTTTCTTATGGGAGTGTCCGAAGACTTGGTAGAAGAATGTCGTTCGTCTATGCTATATGATAATATGAATATCTCTCGTATCATGGTTCATGCTCAACAAGTGGAATAAATTAGGCTAAGGAGAAATAATAGAGACGATAAGAGGGTCATGTCTTATGATGGTGGTGCTTCAAAGGGGAGGTTGAAAATTCAAGACAAGCCTAGATTCAAGAAGAGGTTTTCTAATCAAGTTTCTTCAAAATATCCCAAGGCTCAAAAGGGAAGAGTGATGATAGAGTGTTTAACCCTAAGTCTCAAAAGGGAAGAGGTACTAGTTCACCAACTAAGAATCCAACTTGTGGAAAGTGTGGTAAGAAGCATAATGGTGAGTGCCTTGTTGAGATGGACAATTGTTTTTGATGTGGAAAGAGTGGACACAAGGTTAAATATTGCCCTAATGTAAAAGGGCAAGACAAGGGGAGTGGCCAAGCTCAAGCAAGTGGTTCTAATGTTGATGATCCCAGGAAGAATCTTGTTTATGCACTTCGCTCAATGGGTGAACAAGAGAATTCTCCCGATGTGGTGACCGGTATGTTACATGTTTTCTCTGTTGATATTTATGCTTTACTTAATTCGGGTGCTACATTATTTTCTGTTATTCACTTGATAGCTAGGGATTTTGATATCTTGCCCGATATTATAAATGAACCTTTTATGGTAACTACCCCGGTAGGTGAGTCAGTGGTTTCAAAGAGGGTATATATAAATTTTCCTATAATGTTTGATGTACCGTGGTTTCATGGTACTTTTAATGCTTTTTCCTTAAGTTTATTGTGTGTCTAAAGCCTTTTTGTATTGATTTTTTATGTAGGTTTCTCTTTATTTGCAGGAAATCTGTCCAAAGGTGAACGCGGGAGTTTTTGAGCAAGAATTGTAGAAGAGACCACCTACGGAGTTCACGACGGCCCGTCGTGACTGTGACGGTCCGTAGGTGGCATCGTAGTAAGAAGAGTAGCTGCTGAAGGAAGATGGGGAAGGCTGACCAAGTGTGGGACTACGGAAATTCATGACGGACCGTCATAGCCACGATGGTCCGTCCTGCTTGTTCGTCATAATTATCAGAGAGTAGTTCCAGTACCCAAATTCAAAAAAGTTTAAGTGTTGTGGAACAAAGCCACTCGACGGACCGTCAGACCTGTCCGTCGAGGGTAATGAAGAAAGCAGCAGAAGAATTTGTGAAGTATGGGACGACGGAGGCCATGACGGTCCGTCGTGCCCATGATGGTCCGTCGTGCCCACGATGGTCCATCACGAGGTCCGTCGACTCAGACTCGTTTGGACAGATTTTCATTAATTAGAATACTTCTTTTATTAGGTTTTGGTTTTTATTATAAATAGTTCGAAAAACCTCGTTTTTGGGGTTAGACTTTTTGATAATTTTTAGTTCTCTTGTTTAAGTATTGAAGAATTGATTTTGATAATTGATGCACTTTTTCCGGAATCTATTGTTGGTGTTTTTGTTGATTAATCAAGTGAATTTCTGGATTTTATTCATTCTCATTAAATTAAGTGCATGAATTCTTACATTATAAATATGAATTGTGTGACTATGACCATGTGTAACTAAACTCCATAACTAGGGTTGTGGGAACCATGGGTAAATAACAAGAGAAAATCTAACTAAAATAACAATTCTAGAATGGTGTCTTGCATGTATTGATAATTCTTCCTGTAGAAGTCTTTTTAACGGATGGCCAACGTTAGAACTCGCCTTAATGCTACTTGCCGGACCAAGGAGGTAGATAATTGGAAAAGAATTATCTACATAGATTTAGTGCATACTATCTAATAGGCTAGTATTGGTTGGTACGAGGTAATAACTGAGTCAAATATCAATTATGATGCTTAATATGAGGTAAAGATAAGGGTTAGTATAGCAACACGCGTAGTCGGACCAAGTTGCGGAGTGACATTTTCTAGATGCCGGACCAAGGATTTAGAGATACATAACTTGTCGCTTTACATGCAAGATACTAGGAAAGAATTGTTATAGTTAGAATCACCAAGTTAGGAACCTATGGGGAACACTTAAGCCCTAGTTACTTTTATCATCTGATTAAACTTCAAAATTTGAATCTGTTAATTGTTTATTTCAATTTAGTTAATCATTTTTATTAATTAAAAAAAAACCTTTCTGCTATTTGTTTTCTCGGAAAATAGTTGACTAAATAGTAGTAATAATCGAATAAAGTTAAGTCTGAACCATTTTCCTCGTGGGATCGACCCTAACCTCATTAGTTGGGTTCTCTACTTGATACGACCGCTTTTACTTTTTATTTGAGAAGTAAGTTTGAGCGTATCAAATTTTGGCGCCGTTGCCGGGGAAAGTGGCTTTGAGATTAACTTAAACTTATTACTAAAGTTTAGTCATTATTTTCTTAATTTTACTTTATTTGTTGTTTTTTTCTCTTGCAGAACTACCTTCCTTGTATGCCAAATACGCGGAGAGGAAGAGAATTTGTTTCCCTAAAACCACGAATTAGAGTGTACATTACGAAATATGAATCAAAATTTGGGTATTAATGATGATGATCCTAACCAGAACATCCCTGCTCCAGATGATTCTAATGGTCGATTATTACTCGAAAATCGTGGTGAAGATGAACAAAGGGGACAAAACCCTGCCCCACGTCGTAAAGAGTACTACAGAGGCTATGATAACATCGCAGACTCTGATGGGCCACTTCTCTTGCCCCCTCTACCACATGGTCACACCTTTGTGGTAACTAGTAGTCTAATGCAAATGCTCACTGCAAGAGGTTTGTTTTCAGAGCTACCATCTGAGGATCCCCATGCCCACATTGCTAAGGTAAGGGTAGTGTGCAAAAGTTATGTAGGGAGGCCCGATTTAAATATGGATGTAATAGGGCTAAGGGTATTTCCTCTCTCACTGACGGGAGAGGCTGCTATTTGGTTACTGAGCTCCCTTATAACTCAATTTTCACTTGGAATCAACTAAGGGACGCCTTCTTAGCACGTTACTACCCGGTCTCTAAGAAACTAAATCACAAAGACAGAGTGAACAACTTTGTGGCATTACCAGGAGAGTCAGTTAGGAGTTCTTGGGATAGGTTCACTTCATTTTCTATAAGTGTCCCCAATCAATGCATTGATGATGAGTCACTGAAAGAATACTTCTATCGGGGACAGGATGATAATAATAAAGCGGTATTGGATACTATAGCAGGTGGTTCTTATGGGGAGTGTCCTTATGCTGGTATTGCTGAAAAGTTAGAGAAAATCTCTCGAAATAATAAAGCTTGGAGTACTAGGAAGTCAGATACTAGAAGAAACACTTTTGCAATGCAATCCGCACACAACCCATCCACAGACGAGATTCGTGAAGAGATGGCTCAAATGACAACGGAGCTTGGGTTGGTATTAAAACATGTCACTGGGGGTGCAGAAAAGATAAATGCATTGAACTACTTGTCTAAACCACCACCACCAAATGATGAATATTATTATGAGGAGGACACCTATGCAGTGAATGAGCAGACGGGAGGTTTCTGACCGAATGCCCAAGGCTCCAATCAGGAGAATTGGCGCCAAGGTCAAGTAAACCAAGGTCGGAACTATGGTAATTATAACCGCGAGGGTCATTATGTCCGAGAAGTAAATTACAACCGCGACAACAACTTCAACAGGGGTAACTATGGTAACAGAAATAATAGGAGTGGGCCCTATGTTCCTCCTCAAAATCGTGAAGTTGCTCCTATGGATGGTGGAGGTAGTATGGCGCGAGTTGAGGATATGGTGCATAAAATGATGAGGAGGTTCGATGCTAGTGATGAGCACACTAAAGAGTTAAGGAGTGATTTAGCGGGTATTGGGCAGAAAGTTGATACACATGCAATATCGATTAAGCAGCTTGAGTTGCATATGGCCCAATTATCTGCGACTGTGAACACACGGCAACCGGGCACTCTCCCTAGCAACACTGTCCAAAATCCGAAAAATGATGGACATTGTATGGCAATCACTACTCGGGGTGGTAAGCAAACCATTGACCCACCTATGCCATCTGATGTGGAAAAGATGACAAGAGATAATGATAAAGTGGTGGAGGTTAGTGGTGAGTTAGAATATAAAATGGGAAAAGATATTGAAGTTCCCAAAAAGGTGACTCCCATGCCTAGACCACCACCCCCTTCCCTCAAAGATTAGTGAAAAAGACCGAGGTTGGTAAATATCGGCGTTTTATAACGATGTTGAAATAGCTTTCCATCAATGTCCCTTTGGTAGAAGCTTTGGAACAAATGCCCGGTTACACCAAGTTTATGAAAGATCTGGTTACGAAGAAAAGATCGATCACTTTTGAGGATGATGATAGAAAGCAGCATTGTAGTGCTATTGCTACAAGATCTCTAGTGCAAAAGAAACAAGATCCGGGTGCTTTCACTATTCCTTGTACAATGGGGTTATTACATTTTGCGAAAGCATTATGTGATCTTGGGGCAAGCATAAATCTCATGCCCCTCTCGATTTACAAGAAGTTGGGTTTGGGTGACCCAAATCCCACTGCAATGCGGCTACTGATAGCAGATCGAACAGTAAAAAGGCCTATTGGGATACTCCACGATATGCTAGTAAATGTGGAGTCATTCATATTTCCGGTCGATTTTGTTATTCTTGATTGTGAAGTCGACTTTGAGGTGCCTATTATTCTTGGGAGGCCATTCCTTGCTACGGGTAGAGCCTTAGTTGATATGGAAAAGGGGCAAATGAAGTTTCGGTTGAACAATGAAGAAGTGACCTTCAACATTTGTAGGTCCATGAGGCAGAGTGGTGAGCTCCAATCAGTATCTGCCATATCCTACAAAGTTGAACAGTCATATGAATTACAAATAGAAGAACGTCTAGGTATAGAAGCACTAGCGGCAGTGATAATGAATTTTGATAACGTTTGCATTGAAGAGTATGGGTCATTGGTCGCGGCTCTTGATCGAGGTGATGTTCGGTTTAAACCGAAGAAATATAAGTTAGATATGAAGAATCGCGAGTCTCCACCCGCGAAACCATCTGTAGAGGAGGCTCCAAAGTTAGAACTAAAATCTCTACCGCCTCATCTAAGGTATGAATTCGTAGAAATTATGACACTTTTCCAGTAATCATTGCATCAGACCTGAATGTACAACAAGTTGAGAGTTTGGTGAAAGTGTTAAAAAGGTTCAAAAGAGCAATTGGGTGGACTATTGCGGACATTAGTGGGATCCCTCCCAGTATTTGTTCTCATAAAATCCAACTCATACCCGATCATAAGCCAAGTATTGAGCACCAGAGACGCTTAAATCCACCTATGCAAGAGGTCATGAAGAAGTAAATCATGAAGTGGTTGTACGCTGGAGTAATATATCCGATCGCCGATAGTAGTTCGGTATGCCCTGTTCAGTGTGTACCTAAGAAAGGGGGAATGATTGTGGTCCTCAATGAGAAAAATGAACTTGTTCCAATGAGACCAGTGACTGGATGGAGGGTGTGTATGGACTACTGGAAATTAAATTCATGGACCGAAAAAGACCATTTTCCTATGCCTTTCATGGATCAGATGTTGGATAGACTTGCCGGAAAAGGGTGGTACTGTTTTCTTGATGGTTATTTGGGGTACAATCAGATTTCTATTGCACCGGAAGATCAAGAGAAAACCACTTTCACTTGCCCATATGGGACCTTTGCTTTCAAGAGAATGTCGTTTGGGTGTGCAATGCACCCTTCACATTTCAGAGATGTATGATGTTGATATTCTCCGATATGGTGGAGGACACTATTGAGGTGTTTATGGATGATTTTTTTGTGGTTGGTGACTCCTTTGAGCGGTGTTTGAGTCATTTATCTGAGGTTCTTAAGAAGTGTGAAGACTGCAATTTAGTACTAAATTGGGAAAAATGCCACTTCATGGTGAAAGAAGGTATTGTTTTGGGTCATCGCATTTCAGAGAAGGGTATAGAAGTTGATCGAGCTAAAGTCGACGTAATAGAGTGACTTCCCCCACCTATCTCTGTAAAAGGTGTGAGAAGCTTTCTTGGGCATGCAGGTTTTTACCATAGGTTCATCAAAGATTTTTCAAAAATTGCGCATCTCTTGTGCAAACTGCTGGAGAAAGAGTGTAAATTTTATTTTGATGAATTCTGTCTTAAAGCATTCGGTGAGTTAAAAGAAAAGTTGGTGTCTGCACCTATCATTATTTCTCCTGATTGGAGAAGTCCATTTGAGGTTATGTGCGATGCTAGTGGGGTTGCTCTTGGTGTGGTATTGGGACAAAGAAGGGACAAAATCCTTCATCCCATTTACTATGCTAGTAAAGCCCTAAATGAAGCCCAGAAGAACTACACAGTGACTGAGCAAGAGCTCCTTGCAGTAGTCTTTGCTTTTGAAAAATTTCGCTCCTATTTGCTAGGTACTAGAGTTATAGTGCATACTGACCATTCTTCTTTGACATACTTGATGGCAAAGAAGGATGCGAAACCGAGGTTGATTCATTGGGTATTACTATTGCAAGAATTTGACTTTGAGGGGAGAGATAGAAAAGGGACCGAGAATTAAGTTGCTGATCACTTGTCCCGTTTAGAAGATGAAGCAATGAGAGAGTTGGGGGATAAGACTGAGATTGATGATACCTTCCCCGATGAGCATGTATTGGCTGCCTCTCAAGACTTGATTCCATGGTTCGCAGATTTTGCGAATTATCTGGCTAGCGATATTGTTCCACCGGACTTGTCCTTTCATCAAAGGAAAAAGTTCATGCACGATGTGAAGAAGTTCTTTTGGGATGAACCATATTTATATAGGAGTTGTACCGATGGGCTTATTCGGCATTGTGTGCCAGAAGTTGAGATGTTGAGTGTCTTGGAGGCATGTCATTCTTCACCCGTAGGTGGACATCATAGTGGTATCTGAACCGCTCATAAGATCTTACAATGTGGCTACTATTGGCCAACTATTCATCAAGATGCTCATGAGTTCGCCAAAGCATGTGATAGATGCCAACGAGATGGCGGCATTTCAAGAAAGCAAGAGCTCCCTTTAAATCCCATTCTTGTGATTGAGTTATTTGATGTTTGGGGTATTGACTTTATGGGTCCTTTTGTGAGTTCTCATGGGATGAAGTACATTCTAGTAGCGGTTGATTATATGTCTAAATGGGTGGAAGTTGTCGCCCCCGCAAATAATGAAGGGAAAAGTGTCACCGCGTTCTTGAAAAAGAATATATTTTCTCGATTTGATACCCCAAGGGCAATTATTAGTGATGGGGGATCCCACTTCTGCAACACGTTGTTTAAGAGATTATTGGAGAAATATGGGGTTCACCATAATGTGGCCACTCCTTACCATCCTCAAACTAGTGGGAAAGTTGAGGTGTCAAATCGGGAGATCAAGCAGATTTGGTCGAAAACAGTAAACTCTAGTAGAATGGACTGGTCAAGGAGGCTTGATGATGCTTTTTGGGCCTACCGGACAACATATAAGACTCCCATAGGTATGTCCCCATACCAACTTGTATATGGGAAATCTTGTCACCTACCGGTTGAATTAGAGCATAAAGCCATGTGGGCTATGAAGAAGTTGAAAATGGATTGGAATGAAGCTGTAGAACAGAGGTTTAATGGGTTGAATGAACTCGATGAATTTTGCCTAAAAGCTTATGAAAGTTCAGCCCTCTACAAACAAAAGATGAAGAAATACCATGACCAAAAGATTGAGAAACGCGATTTTATAGTTGGGGACTTGGTGCTTTTATTCAATTCTAGGTTGCGTTTGTTTCCGGTCAAGCTCAAGTACAAATAGACTGGCCCTTACTTGATCACCCAACTATTCCCTCACGGAGCGGTTGAGTTGGAAAACAAGGAGGGTGTGCGGTTTAAGGTGAATGGACAATGAATCAAAATCTATTTGGGGCATGCTGAATCGGCGAATGAAGTGATCGACGCATACAATCTTGATGAAGTCGGAGTAATCGAGTATCCTCCGTCGTGCCGCGACGTTAAATCATGCGTTGGTTGGGAGGAAACCCAATATGTATCCTCTAAGCCAACTATAGTTTTTTTTCTAGTAATAGTCGCATTTTCTTTGTTTTTCGTTGTGTTAGAAGTGTTGGCTAGAGCGTAGTTTAGGGTCCGTGTCCACTAAGTCTCCAGTCAAACACAGAGAATAGCTTAATGGGTGTTAACTTTGCCGGTAGCACATTACTAGAAAAATCTACAAAAATTGGTCTGAAACACTCAGTGACGGATCCATTGATGGACCGTCACGCTTGCGATGGACCGTCACAGGAATCCGTCATGCCAGGTAAGTTTGTCTATTTTTTTAAAAAATTAGGGCACCCGCGACGTAACCCACGACTGACCGTCACACTTGTGACGGACCGTCGTCGGTGACTCGTCGCATCAATACACAGCAACCCGACCCGACCCGACCGGCGAATATTAAAAGTTTTAAACCTTTTAAACTTCCCACCCCTTCATTTCAACCGTTTCGTTTCCATCATTTCTTCCATTTACTCTCTTTTCAACTCCCTTCCACTCTCACTCTATTCCCAATCCCTTGATCCACCATCCCTTCCCAAATTCCCACAATCTAATTCTCCCCCCAATCTCCCTGCCTCTTCCAAGTATTTGCTGGTCGGAGTCTTCTGCTATTCTGCTCATCTACCTAGTTGTGTGCCTCACCTGGTTGTTTTTCCTCTTCTCCAAGTCACAGGTATGTGCTTCTGGTCTCTACCCATTTACACTGCATTATTGTTTTTAATTACTTCTGGCCTGTTTCCGTTTATTGGGTCTTTGATTTTTGACCCCTTTTGTATGCTAAAGACCTCATGACATGCCTTAAAGTCCCTCCTTATAAATAAAATTATTGTGGGGAGTGGGTTAACCAAATCAAAGAAGGGGAAGATGTTTTGGAAACTTGTTGTGACCTAGGTTGATAGTCCACCGAATTGACAGGTTAAAACTCGAGAAATTGATGCTTTAGCGTTGCTAGTTTGCTGGATATTTGGGTTAGAAATAGGTGGGTTAATATCGAGTCTTTCGTTTGGAATCTCAGGGGATGATTGTGGCTTCCCAGTTTTGTCACTGAATGCCAGAACGAGACCCCGTCGACGGACCGTCGTACCTACGACGGACCATTATGTGGTCCGTCCCAACAACCCACTGTTTGTTTTCCCCAAGTGTCCACTAACGGACAGATGAGACGGACCGTCGTTCCCATGACGGTCCGTCCTGCACAACCGTCATGGTTGTCAGAGACCCCACTCCTAAGGGTCTCCAAGTTTTTCCAAGTGTCCACTAACGGACAGATGCGACGGACCATCATTCCCACGACGGTCTATCCTGCACAACCTTCATGGTTGTCAGAGACCCCACTCCTAAGGGTCTCCAAGTTTTTTCTAAGTGTCCTATGACAAACAGATGCGACGGACCGCCGTGCCCACGACTGTCCGTCCTGCACAACCGTCATGGTTGTCAGAGACCCCACTCCTAAGGGTCTCCAATTTTTTCTAAGTGTTCTATGATGGACAGATGCGATGGACCGTCGTGCCCACGATGGTTCGTCCTGCACAACCGTCATGGTTGTCAGAGACCCCACTTCTAAGGGTCTCCAAACTTATTCCAAGTGTCGCATGACGGACCTCCACGATGGCCCGTCGTGATCACGACGGTCCGTCCTGCTTATCCATCATGACTTTCAGATACTTTCCTTTAGAGGTCTCTAAATAAATAATGTTAAGTAATTCATGACGGAACCCCATGACGGTCCGTCATACTCACGACGGGCCGTGAACTGGTCCGTCGTGTTTCACAGATACTTTAGAGATTTCATTACAGCTTTGGTCTTATGTTTATTTTCTTTCATTTTTGCATGTCTTGTTTGCTTCTTCTAGTACTAATCATGATTCTTTACAGGTACTACCACTCATGGCACCAAAACAAGATCGAGTTTACGCACGAGGGCGTTCAAAGTCTGTCGCCCCATCTGCCCGACTGGTCATTGGCTCTAATGATGAGAATGACCCCGAGTACGTGCCCCCAGGCACTGCCACTCCTGCACGGGCTGCACGTGCAACCAGAGCCACGCCCAAGAAGGTGGCGTCTGGCGTAGTCACTGCCTCCCAGTCTGATGAGGAGCGCACACTGACCGGCACACCTTCTGGGTCAGCTGCACAGGATGAGGGAGCGTCTGGTTCCTTAGGAGTATCCTGGTCGGAGGAATTCTCTGGGTCTGCTGAAGCCTCTGCGCCCGCCACAGCTTCACATTCTGCCTTGTCTGATGAGGCCGACAGTTCTATTTCCACTCCATCTTCACAAACTAGAGTTCCCTCCCCGGTTGCCGACCAGCCCAACCGGTGGTGTGTCGAGGGGCAATACCAAGTGTATTTCGACGCCAAGCTGCTAAATGATAAGGGCGTCATGAGCCGGACCCTTACACTGGAGAGGCGGGTCCTTATAAGGAGTCTCCCCACCATGCCAGATATCCATACTCTCTTCACCAGACACCGGCTAGAGTGGACGGCTCGTTCTTTAGGCCGATACAGTAAGGAGTTGGTCTAAGAGTTCTATGCCTCGCATGTGTCTACTCTCCGATCACAGATTAATAGGAGGGCTGCCCCAGCCAAACAGGCCCCACTTGATCACATCAGAGTTCGCGGCAAGCGGGTAGACATCTCCTTGTCAGCCAGCCGCCGGTATCTATATGGCGATGATGTTGATGCCACCAGGACCCCTCTTACCGCCGAGTTCGACTACCGGTGGCAACTGGTTAAAGATGGATGGTTCTTGCGTGAGCCATCACTGAGAGAGACCACCATTAGGTGGATGGCCCAGCACTTATCTATTGATGGAGAGGATGCTGACTGTGTTATGGAGACAAAGAGAGCCATCAAGAAGGCTAACTTGACCTTCACGGCCAAGTTTTTATGGTTGATTGTTCGTCACTGCCTTTCCCCCACTGCTGCAGATAATATAGTTACATGGGATCGCGCAGTTCTGATGGCAGCGATGATAGCAGGGTTTGAGGTTTACTTCGCTTGGCTTCTGCAGGCGGTCATGCACAAGAGGGCCTTCAAGGTCACTACTACTTACCCATTTCCGTGCATGGTTTTCTCATTATGCAGGTCCGCAGGTGTGCCCATTTGTTACATAGATCAGCTCAATACCCCGCAGGGAAATGTTGATATCGGCCTCATCAGAGATGAGACCAATGAGTTGGCTCCGCACAAAGGGCCCTGTCCTGAGGTGCCTCCGCTTGGTGAGAACCTAGCGGATACTGTAGAGCATGCCCAAGCAGCTACCCAGTCTCCTTCTGCACCCACTGACACCACCCCGATCGAGTCTATCCTGGGTAGTAGCACTGCCCCGAACTCCTCTCGCTCAGCTCCTTCCGCCACTCTGGTCCCACTTGCTAGGGTCCAGAAACTCGAGGCTCAGATGGCCACACTTCTGCATCACATCCAGCCTTGGATGCAGAGGTCTATTGCTGAGGCGGAGGAGAGCATGGAGCATAAGATGGCCCAGCTCACAAAAAGGAAGATCTTGGAGTTTCATCATTGATTGGATGCTTTTGAGTTGCGGGTGCTAGCTCGGCCAGCCCCTCCGGTGGATGTGTCGACCTTTCAGGTTGCGGTTGTGAGTTTGTGAGCGGATCTTGATATGATCCTAGAGGCTAGGGTGCCTGAGTCTGAGGATCCTTGTACAGAGCCTGTTGAGGACACAGTGTTGGTTGCATTGTTTGCCACTTCAGAGGTTCCACCACCTCCCCCACGAGAGCATGCCATGAGGCACAGGGGTCTAGAGGAGGATGAGGCTAGGGCGAGGAAGAAGGAGCGCCGTGAGATGGAGGCTGCAAGGAGAGCCTCGATTGCTTATGAGGAGGCCCGTACATTGAGGGCTGTAGAGGTAGCTTGTGGGGCGGCGTCTAGCTCTAGAGTTGTGGAGACAGAGAGAGGCACTACTGATGGTGTTGTTGCTGCTGACGACACTACTGAGGGTGTCCAGACTACAAAGGGAGAGGGTTCCAGGGAACCGGACCCACCAGCTTGCTTTGCGCCTCAGGTTTGCTTCACCTACCACTCGATTATTTTAGGTTCTTTTATGCATTGCGGGCAATTGCATATCTTTTTGTTGGGTGTGGGGTAAATGGAAAGTGAGTGCTAGGGTAAAGTCTGAGTAGCCCAATTCACGATCCTCTTTTGGGGTTTTCTTGCCTGTGTTCTCTTTCCCCAAGAGACTGACTACTTTTATTGTTGAACCGGCATGTTATATCTTGTGTACATAGTATAACTCTGAAGCATGATGGCTAAAACAGATATGATATCCCGATGTAATGAAAATGATGCATGACTAGGCATAGTAATTGATAGATGTGTTGGTCTAAGCATGACATAGACATACACTACTGCATGACCATGAATCTAAGACTCAAACTAGGTGTCTAATAATCTGGTAGTGTAACGAGATGTCAAGTGAGTGTGAGGAAATTTTGAATGATCCACTATTGATACTTAGCTAGAACTTGCCTGGTTAGTCTTGCTGAAAGTAAGCCGAAATAAACAATTAGGAAAGGATCATAGGCCCTTGTTAAAAATATTCAATCTTGAGCCTAAAAATAACAGATAACCAAATGAAGTTAATCCCTTATTGATCTAAATGATTTGAGCCTAAAATAGATCTTTTTTTTTCACCCCAACTGATCTTCTCTGGGAACAATGTGTTGGCCCTGGTCCCTCCTTGGACATGTGCACCTCAGTTTATGCCAAAAGCATAAGTTGAGGGTGGCTAATGCAGAAAGAAACCTTGTCGTGGCCCTGAACCAACCATGGGTATTGTGAACCTTGACTCATGGTAAAATCATGAGTTGAGGGTGGCTGTTATAAGGAATAATCCGGAAAGTGGGGTTGAAAGAATAAAGAGGAACAAAGAACAAAATAAAAGTGACTAAAAAAAATAATATACATATATAAATATATATGTATATATAAAATAAAACACAAGAAAAGAGAAAAGTCACTTACACATAAGGATAAGAAAGGGAAAACAGCAAGGTGAAAGAAAATTGAGAAATAGGGTGAAATAAAATGATAAAAAGGTGGTACGCTTAGCGGATATGTCAAGGAGGGAAACAAGTCACTAAAGTATACCTAAATATACCCTACCTAAACCTGAGCCTATGTTACAAGCTAAGAAAGTCCTATCATGATCCTAAGAGTTGTTATGGCAAACTTAAAGCAGTGAAAATAAGGGCAAGCTTATGGAAATATGTATAAATGAGTTGAGAAGTTTTTCTGAGAGCGAGTGTTGAAAAGTAATCGTTATACTCAAACTGAAATCATTGTGTGAAAAATGAGGATGTTATTTTTAAGTGAGGACACTAGTTGCAATACCGGAAAAATTAGCACCTTGGTAAGAAAATGAAGTGGATAGGTGTCAGTGCATAATGAGTCTGTGTCATGGTCCGATCCACATAATTCAAGCCTAATAGTGATAACATGCATGAACATAATGAGAATGATCGGTATTGATAGCCAAATGATTGCGAAAGCTAAAATATGGATACTCTTGTAAAAAGATTTTGTAGTGAGTCATAGTACGTCGCTTGAGGACAAACAACGAATTTAAGTTGAGGGTGTTGATGTACCGTGGTTTCACGCTACTTTTAATGCTTTTTCCTTAAGTTTAGTGTGTGTCTAAAGCCTTTTTGTATTTATTTTTTATGTAGGTTTCTCTTTATTTGCAAGAAATCTGTCCAAAGGTGAACGCGGGAGTTTTTGAGCAAGAATTGCAGAACAGACCACCTACGGAGTTCACGACGGCCCGTCGCGACTGTGACGGTCCGTAGGTGGCATCGTAGTAAGAAGAGTAGCTGCTGAAGGAAGATGGGGAAGTCTGACCAAGTGTGGGACTACGGAAGTTCATGACGCACCATCATAGCCACGACGGTCCGTCCTGCTTGTTCGTCATAATTATCAGAGAGTAGTCCCAGTACCCAAATTCCAAAAAGTTTAAGTGTTGCGGAACGAAGCCCCTCGACGGACCGTCGTGCTTGCAACGGTCCGTCAGACCTGTCCGTCGAGGGTAATGAAGAAAGAAGCAAAAGAATTTGTGAAATATGGGACGACGGAGGCCATGACGGTCCATCGTGCCCACAACGGTCCGTCACGAGGTCCGTCCACTCAGACGCGTTTGGACAGATTTTCATTAATTAGAATCCTTCTTTTATTAGGTTTTATTTTTTACTATAAATAGTTCAAAAAACCTCATTTTTGGGGTTAGACTTTTTGATAATTTTTAGTTCTCTTGTTTAAGTATTCAAGAATGGATTTTGGTAATTGATACACTTTTTTCGGAATCGATTGTTGGTGTTTTGGTTGATTAATCAAATGAATTTCATGATTTTATTCATTCTCATTGAAGTAGGTGCATGAATTCTTACATTATAAATATGAATTGTGTGACTATGACCATGGGTAACTAAACTCCATAACTAGGGTTGTGGGAATAATGGGTAAATAACAAGAGAAAATCTAACTAAAATAATAATTCTAGAATGGTGTCTTGCATGTATTGATAATTCTTTCGTGTAGAGGTCTTTTTAACGGATGGACAACGTTAGAACTCGCCTTAATACTACTTGCCGGACCAAGGAAGTAGATAATAGGAAAATAATTATCAATATAGATTTAGTGTATACTATCTAATAGGCTAGTATTGGTTGGTACGATAATAACTGAGTCAAATATCAATTATGAAGCTTAATATGAGGTAAAAATAAGGGTTAGTATAGCAACACACGTAGCCGGACCAAGGTGCGGAGTGACATTTTCTAGATGCCGTACCAAGGATTTAGAGATACATAACTTGTCGCTTTACATGCAAGATACTAGGAAAGAATTGTTATAGTTAGAATCACCATGTTAGGAACCTATGGGGAACACTTAAGCCCTAGTTACTTTTATCATCTGATTAAACTTCAAAATTTGAATCTGTTAATTGTTTATTTCAATTTAGTTAATTATTTTTATTAATTAAAAAGAAAAAAAACTTTCTGCTATTTGTTTTCTGGGAAAATAGTTGACTAAATAGTAGTAATAATCGAATAAAGTTAAGTCTGAATCATTTTCCTCGTGGGATCGACCCTAACCTCATTAGTTGGGTTCTCCACTTTATACGACCGCTGTTACTTCTTATTTGAGAAGTAAGTTTGAGCGTATCAATGTTGTCCAATAGAGTTACTCATGTTGAATTGGTAGAACTTGATATGGTCGATTTTGGTGTCATTTTGGGGTTGGATTGGTTGCATGATTGTTTTTCTTCCTTTGATTGTAGAACAAGAATTGTAAAGTTCAATTTTCCAAATGAATCCATCTTAGAGTGGAAGGATGGAAATTCTATTCTTAGAGGTCGTATCATTTCTTGTCTAAAGGCTTGTAATATGATCTAAAAACGGTGTTGATACCATATTGTAATAGTCAATGATTTAGACTCCGAAAATCCTCCCATTGTGTTAGTCCCCATAGTGAGGGTATTTTCGGAGGTCTTTCCTAATGATCATTCCCAAATCCCTCCCCAACGGAAAATTTATTTTGGTATTGACTTGCTACCGGATACCAACCCCATTTCAATTCCTCCTTATCGGATGGATCTGGCCGAATTGAAAGAGTTGAAGGCTCGACTCAAGGACTTACTAGAGAAAGGCTTCATTAGACATAGTAATTATCTATGGGGTGCTACGATATTGTTTGTGAAGATTAAGATAGGTCCCTTAGAATGTGCATTAATTATCACTAACTCAATAAAGTCATTATTAAGAACAAGTATCCTCTCCCTCGGATTGACGACTTGTTTTATCAACTCCAAGAGGCAAGCTACTTTTCTAAGATTGACTTAAGATAGGGGTATAACTAACTTAGGGTAGGTGAGGATATAACTAAAATGGCTATTCGAACTATATATGGTCACTATGAGTTTCGAGTAATTTCCTTTGGTCTCACTAATGCCCCGACGGCGTTTATGGACCTCATGAATGTTACACCCTCAAAATGAGCTAGGTTGAGCTAGAGTCTAACACTTGCGTCATGATGTTTTAAATTCATAAAATTTTTAATAATAGTGTTCTTAGTCAGTATATAAAGTTTGGAAGTGTTTGTAGGTCAAACGTCCAAGACGTTCGGAAACTAGTCGAAGTTGAACTAGTGTGTCATAGTGTTTTGTAGTAATGTTTTGGGGGATGGTTTGAAGTTTAAATTCATTACCGAGGGTTCCTACGCGTAGAGTTACATACAAAGGGTTTAAAAGTCCGAGAATGACGCCACGGACACCATCAAAAGTTTCCTCAAAGTGCACCCAAACTTGGAATGCAAACCTGCCGCAGCAGCCAGTTTTGAGCAATGGATGCGGGTTGGGCATCTGAAACACAGTGGGGAAAATTATTGACCTGAGAAGCGGGGTTGTAATGAACCATTCTGTCCAAAAAAATTTGAAAAATAAGATTTGGAAATGCCTCCGCAACGCGCACTAAAGTCTCAGATTTCGTTGCGTCATTTTAATCCTACCTTTCTTTCTATATTATTATTTGCCTTTTTCATTTAAGAAAATATTTTTTCATAATATTCTTTTTTAATTAAATTTAATCTCTGTATTTCTTTAGCATTAGTTTCTATATATTCTAAATATACTTCTTCTCTAATATATATATATCTATTTACATTTTCAATATGTCTTCCATTATATGTAAAGTTTTATGTCGTTTTGCGTCGGCCGAATATTATAAGGCCAAGTGTAAAGTATGTTGTCGGCCACTTCTATTGGCCGCTTCTCCGGATGGAAGCGGAACTGAGAGAATTTAATGTAGAGAGAAGTTATGAAGGAAGGTGATCTATTTATGAGGGAGAAGCCCTCTATTTATAATAACAACTTACAACTTAGGCCAATAGAAGTGGCCGACAACATACTTTACACTTGGCCTTATAACATTCGGCCGACGCAAAACGACATAAAACTTTACATATAATGGAAGACATACTATTTACTACTTTTACATAGTGGCCTTTGCTTTTATATATGGCCAACACACTTTTTGACTTTATTACAAAACAAAAAAAAAACTTTATAATAATGGCCTTTACTTTATTTATGGCTGACACACTATTCATTATTTTACATATGTCTTCACTCTAGCTGCACTTCTGGAACGTAGTTTTCTTCTCCTTCACATTTCGTGCATTGATGGTCTGGATATTTTTGTCCTATTATCTTGCAATATCTAGTCATTAGATTTGATGAGATAAATTTTTTCCTAATAGCTCTTGTGGTAGGTGTTTGTTCTGGCTTCAGCAGACTTAGTATCCACTGTCGTAATTCTTCCATATCTGCTGCTCTTATTTCTCTGCAGTTTGAGTATATCATTGTTTGATCTCTGTTGTAATAGTTCCAAATTGCATTTTCATTTAGGTAGTTGTTTGATAGTTCATTTAATATAGTAGCTATCCCAATAGTCCTTTTGTTTGCATAAAACTTTGGGATATTTATCTTCTGTATCTCTTCTTGTATTTCTATCTTTTCTGGTATTATCATTTCTCTAGTTAAACCAATCTTAATGACTTGTATTGTTGGTTTAACTTCTTCATATAGTATCTCTGCTGTTGCTGAATAGATCTTTATATAAAATAAAGTTCCTTTAGTTATTCTTTTATATTGCAAAAATGCTTTATGTAGCTCTGGTATTTTAGCTACTTCTTCTCCTGTTATAGTATATACTGTACTTAATAATCCATAATTGTAGCAAGTTGCTACTAGATTTGGATTTGTACCAGGTTGTGCTATGAGTTTATTGTATCCTTGTAGGTATTGGGTTATATAGTTTTCATTTGGATTCTTTGTATCTTTTGCTCTGGGGTTTAGGTTTAAAAAGCTTTGTATTTTGTATATATTTTCTATATACATTCTAGTAATATGGTTATATGTTTGTTTTTGTGAGTCTAGGCTGGCTTTGTAAGTGTTTATTTGTGGGGGTACGAATATATCTTTTTGGGTATTTTGTGTATAGTATGGTTTGGAAAATAGTTTGTTCATATTTGTATTTGTATATTTTGCCTTACCTTCTTCCTTTTTTATAGCTGGTCCTCCTGTAGATGTGCTACCTGCAGCTGTATATATTATTTTGTTATGGGTTTTAGGGTGTTTCCCATCGTCACCTTCTAGCTCCGCATTTTTTAAGTCATGCTGCTGACTTAGCTCCGCATTTTTTAAGTCATGCTGCTGACTATTAACTGTTTCTCTTAGTATCTGTACTTCAGTTTCTATTTTTTTCATTTTTTGACAAAGCATTGTCATCATAGCTAATATTTCTTTCATTGTATCCTTGTCTTGAGAGATAGTCTGCAACAAAATTCTTGTTAGTTTTAATTGTCTCAATTGTAAATGTAAAATTTAATATATTTAATACTAATCTCCTTATTTCTTTTGTTGTAACTGAATCATCTATTTTTCTAGTTATCCACCATTTTACTTGTGTATTATCAGTTCTTACAATAAATTTATTATAAACAATATATGGTTCAAATGCTAATAAACATTTATATAATGCTAATAATTCTTTTCTATTTATTTCCCATTTTATTTGTGCTTCTGTATAAGATCCTGAATAATATCTACAGTGGTGTTCTATTTTTTCATGTTCATATTTATATTTTAAAACTCCTCCATTGCTATGATTACTTGAATCTGTTTCAACTATATAAATAAATATTTTATTTTCATCAGGAAAATAAAGTTTTGGTAATTTTTTACATAAGTTCTTAATATTTCTTATATGTTCTTTATCTTTATTATCAAAATAATATTCAACATCTTTTTTAAGTTTTCTATGTAGTGGTTTTAAATATTCTGCTAATTTTGGTATGTACTCTCTTACTTGGTTTACTAATCCTAAAAAGGATTGTAATTTCTTTTTTGTATCTATATCTTCATCTAAATTGATTATTTTTTGTAATATATGTGTTTGCATTTTTATACCATTTTTATCTATTTGTATTCCTAGAAATTCTATCTGTGATTTCATAATTTCTACTTTCTTTTTACTTAAGCTTATACCTGATTGTTTAATTATATGTATAAATTTTTCTAATAACCTAATATGTTCATCTTGTGTTCTAGAAAATAATAATATATCATCTATATAAACTATGCAATTTTCTAATTGATTAAAATAGTTATCCATAAAATGTTGATATCTACCTGGTGCATTTTTATATCCAAACGGTAAAACATTCCATTCATAGAACCCTTGCGGTACTGTAAATGCTGTTAATTGTTTTGATTCTTCTTCTAGTTTTAGATGATAAAATCCTGATTTACAGTCAAATTTACTAAAATAGTTATATCCTTGTATCTGTCTTATTTTTAATATCTTATTTGGTATTGGATAATTATAAGTTTTAGTTTTAGCATTTAGATTACGATAATCTATAACCATTCTACTTTTACCTCTTTTTTGTTCACTATGTTTATTTACTATAAATGCTGGACTTGTATGTTTACTATTACTTTCTTGTATATAATTATTCTTTAATAATTCATCTATATGCATTTTAAATTCATTTAAATCATCAAAATTATATTTTAATGGTTTTTGCGTTATTATACTATTTTCATCTATTAATTCAATTTTTACTTTTGTTTTATGCTTTTCCCATCCTTCTAATGGATTTTCGCTATATAAGAGTTCTAATTGTTCATTTATCATTTTAATCTTATCTATTGTAAATATGATAATTTCTAGTTGGTTTATTTCTTTTCTATTTATATTTTCCATTTCTTGATTTATTTTTTCACTTCCTTTTATCCATTCTTTTGGTTTTCTTTGTTTATTATTTACTCTTTTTGCTCCTATTTTATATCCACATGGTGTAGTAAACCACCAATGTGTTTTAGTTATAATATGAGGATATAATTTATCTAAAAATGGCATTCCTAATAACATATCTTTTGTTGTAAATTCAAAATTATACATTTCTTCTATTATTAAGATTTTATCCCATATTTGTATTTTTATATTTTTTGCTTTGTATGTAATCATGCTACTTTCATTGTTAAATCCTGTTACTACCATAGGTGTTTTTAATTTTTCCCATTTATCTTCTGGTAAACAATTATATTTACATATATTTGTCTCTGCTCCTGTATCTATCATAGGTGTATAATATCTGTTGTGATATCCTTCTACAATAATTTTTGTAAGTATATATATCTTCATTATTCATTTTGTTCTTTTTATAATTATTTTCTTATTTTGACAGGTTATGATTAGTTGGTTATCTTCTATTTTATATGGTGTAAATTGATCTAACCATTTTATTCCTAAAGTAATATTTTGATTTCCTTGGTAGATTTTAAATGGTATTAATAATAATATTCCTCCTATAATTATTTCTTTTTCTACTGTTTCTTCATTTATAGTTACAATTTCACTAGGTAATCTAGGGCATATATGTCCTGTTTTTATAATTTCTGTATCTAAAACTAATTCTCTAATTATGTAATTATCTTCTTGTCCTGTATTTAACAATATCCTATATCTTTTTTCATTAATTATTCCAGTTATAAAATAATAATTTAGTGTTTCTTCTCCTTCTGTATTTAATATTTTAAGAATTTCATATTTTCTTTTGGACGTACTAGCTCTTGATGAAGTAGTTCTATTTAATATATTTGGGATGCTTGAAGTGCTTATTCTTTCTTTTACTATTTCTAAATCTTCTTCCATGTCAATTTCTTTATAACTATAATCATTATTATCTATTATTGTAATTAC
Source organism: Solanum sitiens (assembly GCA_016801875.1). NCBI lineage: Eukaryota > Viridiplantae > Streptophyta > Magnoliopsida > Solanales > Solanaceae > Solanum > Solanum sitiens. The sequence continues at coordinate 23,412 of JABWTJ010001178.1, read as the reverse complement.
TTGGTCAAAAGAGTTTTCTATTTTTATTCTATCAATTTTATTTTTTGCCATTACTTTGTGTTTTGTTGTTAATATATATAGATTTTTACATCTTGCTGTAAATATTTTACTTCCCGGTGCTAATTCTATTCCTGATAGTTTCCAATATAATACTAATGATTTATCTATGTTTCTATCTGTTAATGCTATTGAGTAATTTGCACTTATTATAAATTTAAATTTTTGGTATATTAAATTTCCTTTTACTGCACTTATTACGCTTTTTTCTATAGGGTGTATTATTCTATCATCTGCTAAATATATTTCAATAGGTGTATCTATTCCTTCTCTAAAACATGCTTTTATTAGTATTTCTGTTCCTCCTATATGTACATATTTTATAGGTGTTTTTGCTTTTATATGTTGTATTTCTTGGTTTATCATTCTTTTATTTAATATAGGTATTTGTGCTTTTCCTTTTGTATATTTACAATCTACAATATGTTCTTTTTGACTAACTACATAATATTCTTCTTTATTTCTTTTAAACCAACTTTTTAAAGTGGGTACTTCTAATACTTTTTCTACACTTAAATCTAATTCTTTATTTTTTATTTGTTGGAAAATTGGATTATCAAATATAATTTTCTGTTCTACTGATTCTTCATCCTGATATTCTTCTTTAGATATTATTTTTATATCATTTTCTGTCATTATATTCCTTCATTTATTATTTCATTATCTAATTCCATATTTATTCCTTCATTTTCATATTCATTTTCTATATCTGAGATTTTATATATACTATCATCCTCACTTAATTCATAGTCTATATAATCTATTTGCATGTATTTTTCTTCATCCATAATTATTTCTGCTATTTGTTTTCCTTTTTTATTTTTAGGTAATTTACAATCTCTAGCTAAATGTCCTAATTTTCCACAATTGTAACAATTACAATTTGATAATTTTCTTTTTCGTTTGTATGGTCCTTTTATTTTATAATTTTTTACATAATATCTTTTTCTTGGATTTTTATATTTATATCTAGTTTTAGTTTTTCTATAATTTTTATATTTTCTAGGTTTTTTATAATATTTATCTTTACAACCAAATTGTGGTGCTATTTTGTTTTTACAGCATGCTAGATTTTTTATTAATACTTTTTCCATTTTTAATTTTTCTTTTTGATTTTCACATAACTGAATAAACCATTGTTGTAAGAATTTTATTCTAGCTCCTAAAGTATCTGTCATTCCTTCATTATTCCAATCTTTAATTACATTAGTACTAAATGGTTCTGATAATTTTGTAAAATATTGTTGTTTTATTTCTTTTGCTTCATCTGTATTATATTTTGCTTTGTAATAATATTCTTTAAATGCACATGTATATTCTTCTATATAACACATATTACATATTGCTAATTTTGACATTAATTGTCTATTTATTATTTTTTCTTTATTTTGTTCTTTTATATCTGTAGTCATACTTCCAAATTCATTTCTTATTGCTAATTCATATTTTTCTAATATATCTATATTAGATGTTGTTGTTGAACCATCTATTTTTTTATCACTCCTTAGTGCTGCTATACTTTCTAATGGTAAATTTTCTATCCATAATTTTGTTGTTCCTACAAATGTTCTTTCTATATAGCCTGGTGTATCTTTTACTGCTATTTTACTATCAACTAATTGTTTAGATAAATTTCCTACCCATAATAAGATTACCTTGTTTATATCTATAACACAGTCTAAATCTAAAAAGTTATTTTGTTCTATTATTGATCTAGGTGTCCATTTTTTATTTAATCTACTATTCCATATTGCATTTGCTCTATCTGATCGTTCATAACTTTCTGTATAATAGGTTGGTGTTGATCTTCTAGGATTACTTCTTCTAGGACTAGTTCTAGGACTATTATCTGGAGTTTTAACTCTTGATGTTCCTGGTTTATTTATATCTCCTGTGTTTATTTCTAATTTCTTTATTTTATCTACTTGTTCTAAGATTTCTGTGTATGTTTCACTTATATCACTTATTTCTGAATTTTGGTCATTCATTGTATCTAATTCATTTATTTCATCATTAATTTCATTTATTTCAAGATTTTCATTTTCATTTAATATTTTTTTCATTTTATTTATTTCATTAGTCAATTCAACTTCTTTTTCTTTTTCTTTTTCTATTTGTTTTTCTTTTTGTTTAGTTTCATATAATAATTTTAACTGAGCTAATTCTTTTTCTAATTCATTTATTTTTGTATTTTTTGTTTCTTCTATCTTTTGTATTTCTTGTTTTGCTTGTGTTTTTATTTTTTCAATTTCTTTGGCTTTATCTATTTCTTCATTCTTTTGTTATTCTTATCATAGCTGTTAAACTATCTTCTAATTTTGCTGTTTCTTTTTCTAACATTAAATATAATTTATCTCCTATTTTTTTATATCTTCTTCCTAAGTTTGAAAATACTATTTTTATTATTAATCCTTCTTGATTTTCATAAGTTTTTTCATCTACTGCAAATTCTTCTTTATTCATTATTATTGTTTTTATAACATATGTCATGTTGTAATTTATATTCTAAGCAATTTATTTGTATTTCTAACTTATATAAAGCTCTTCTTTGTATTGTTATTACTTTACTACTTACTCCTGCAAATATATTGTCTTCTATCATTTGTTTTTTAAATTCATATTCATATCTTTTTTCATTTATTTTATCTATCAGTTGTTGTTTATATATTTCTCTGTCCATATTGTTTCTTCAAATAACAAATATATTTATATTCTGTTTTTGAAATTATGTCGATCAACAAATTTTCTTTAGTAGTATCTTTTTTAGTGGTTTTTAATAATTCATATTTCATATATAAATTTTTTTAACTTTTTCTTTATCTTTCCTACCTTTCTTTCTATATTATTATTTGCCTTTTTCATTTAAGAAAATATTTTTTCATAATATTCTTTTTTAATTAAATTTAATCTCTGTATTTCTTTAGCATTAGTTTCTATATATTCTAAATATTCTTCTTCTCTAAGATATATATATCTATTTACATTTTCAATTAATAATTTTTCTTCTAGATCTATCTTTTCTTTAGTTTCTTTCCATAATATCAAATATCTATAATTTATCATTGATCTCTATATAATTCTATATCATCATATAAATAATCAAGATCAAAATCATCTGAGATAATTAATTCTGACCAACCATAAGTTGTTTCCTCAATTATTTCGTATGTTACTAATCTATCATAGATTATTCTTCTTATATCAGTATCAAGATCTTTCAATATACATAGAACAATAATATCATATGATTAATATCATCATTTAATAAATAGGTAGTCATTTTATCATTTTTTCGCTAAAATTTTATTCCTTCTAACCTCTTCACAGATTATACTTATTCATTATGTAATAATAACAATTTAATAATCATCTCGTCTAGTCACTACTATGGCTTTCTTCTTCAATCAGTTACCCTAACAGCGCCTCAACTTTGTGTACTCCCCTAAACGGCCTTCTTTGCCTACCGGTTTCCACTTTAGGATGACATAGTCTGGGCTTACCTACTCTCAGAATATTTCCATAGCAAACCTTCTAAAGATAATTATTATAACATTATTAAAGCATAATAAATACTTATAATCAAGAAGAGATTATCAGGAATAAAGTAGTTTAGCTACTCATGAATAAAAATGAGTATACCTGTTCTTGTAGATTGCTCATATCTGATTTGTTTTCCATAACTTATTTACTTATCTAGATCTGATACCAATGGAGGGGGATGGAAGCGGAACTGAGAGAATTTAATGTAGAGATAAGTTATGAAGGAAGGTGATCTATTTATGAGGGAGAAGCCCTCTATTTATAATAACAACTTACAACTTAGGCCAATTGAAGTGGCATTAAATTCTCTTAGTTCCGCTTCCATCCCCCTCCATTGGTATCAGAGCTAGATAAGTAAATAAGTTATGGAAAACAAATCAGATATGAGCAATCTACAAGAACAGGTATACTCATTTTTATTCATGAGTAGCTAAACTACTTAATTCCTGATAATCTCTTCTTGATTATAAGTATTTATTATGCTTTAATAATTGTAACGACCTGCTTAGTCATTTTGAGCAGCAGATTTTATTTCTGGGAAACTGTCTGAGACGACGTATCCAACGACGGACCGTCATGGGCACGACAGACCGTCGAGGGTGTCTCGTTCCAAACACTTGGAATTCTTATATTTGAGTGCTGAAATCGACTCTCTGAACTCTGTGACGGACCTGCAGGACGGACCGTCACAGACGTGATGGACCGTTGTGTGGTTCCGTTTCAAAACACTTCAACTCTTGAGAATTGGGTACTGAGAGCAATTCTCTGAACTCTGTGACGGACCTGCAGGACGGACCATCACAGACATGACGGACCGTTGTGAGGTTCCGTTTCAAAACACTTCAACTCTTGAGAATTGGGTACTGAGAGCAATTCTCTGTCTGTCGTGACGGAAGTGCAGGACGGACCGTCGTAGGCACATCAAGGAAATTGAGTCTCTGAAGGTTGTGAAGAACCTGCAGGACGGACCGTCGCAGGCACGACGGGCCGTCACAGGTTGCGTAATCCCAGTCTGGGTCGGATTTCTGGGTAAGTTTTAAAGGGGCATTTTGGACTATTCCTGCTATAATTATAAATTTCGTGGGTTAATATTAATAACTCAAATTCTTGGGGGTGTAAGGGAGATGACCTTGAGTTACTTAGTGGGTTAATTCCTCATCTTTTTAC